>VWZW01002378.1:0-201627 GCA_013397115.1 Edolisoma coerulescens
GCACAAGCAGGACCAAGTCTCTGGTCACGTAAAAGCAGAGTCTAGGTGAGATGTGATATAACAAAAGGTTGGTTTCCTTTGTAACTTCAAAGCTTTTGAGTAACTGGTGTCTTCAGGGTGTATATGTGTTTTCAGTAATAAAATAATTCAAGAAAACTGTGTGGAAACTGTTCAGGCAGGTGCAGTGGTGTGAAAAACAACTTGTCCGTGGTGTTCTCAATGAAGTACCACTTCTGTCTTCCCTATCAATAGCAAGAGTGTGTTCTCTTCTGGGGGCTGGGAGAGGTCAGGATCAGGTCTCAGGGGTTATGGTCAGGACCAGGGTTAAGTCAGGGGTCAGGTACCATGCGGACAGAGACCCTGCTTGAAGGTCAAAATCATGTGTCAGGTCAAAGGTCAGGTGTTTGGATCAGGGGTCACCGCTCACTGGTCAGGTATTAAAAGTCAGGGCTCAGGGATTATGGGTCTGCAGCAGTGGTTGTAGTTTGGGGCCTAAGGTCATAGGTCAGTGGCAAAGGTGGGGGCAGGTGCAAAGCCAGCTGGTTGGGGACAATGGTAACAGTTCGGGGTCAGGTGTCAGACTGGGGTTTAAGGGTCAGGGGTTGGAGTCAGTGGTCACCAATCAGTGTCAGGGGCCAGAGGTCAGCATCAGAGGTCCTGACCCCAGGTGTTGGGACCAGGGGTCAAGGGTCACAGGTCAGAATCAAAGCTCAGGGCCTGGGGTCAGGGGTCAGGTGCCATGGTCTAGGATCAGGGGGGTTATGCCTTTGGGTAGGAACTTAAACACGCATTCTGATGGGTTTTCTGTTTCACAAAACAGAGATTGTGTTGTACAAACCACAGGCAATCACAGCAAGACCTCTCCACTTTGACCAACACTTGCAGAATTTCTTAGCTTGGAATTTTGCTCAGAAGAAAGTTCAACACCTACTGAACTACATCTGAGAGGCATCTAAACTAGCAGTGAGAGAAAGAGCCTAGCAGTTCATCCCAGTTTCCATTTAAGTCAATGGAAAGACTCACAACGTCTTCACTGAGAAATGGCAAGAGACTGAAGCACTTAAACACAGCCAGGGGCTCTCAGCAGAAAATCTTGGCTTTGGGACAGGCTTCTCTGGCATGTCACTAATATGTCTCCTTTGGGATAGCCATACCATGGTGCAGAGATCTCATCATTCACACACACCATGTGGGAGATCTGCTTACTCTTCTTTCCCTCCATGCACGATGTTGTACTTGATGAGCCAGAGCATCAGGGACTCCCATGACACTCCACTGAAAGTTTGTGCCTTCACTGCTCCTGTCTTGTTCCCTTGACCTTGTACAGATGGGGATCCAGCTCTCTCCTGCCCCTTCACAGCAAGACTCTGCAGCATTACAGGCTGATGATGGGAAGGAACACTTTGGTGGTCACTGCCATAGGAGGCAAAATTCACTGCATGTTTGAAAAATGCTGCTGGAGCCAATTTTAGAAATGAAGCTTTTAATCATCCTTCTCCACTCCGTTCCCCTGTGATTAATCAAAAGAGACTCAGCCTTTCTCTTTGCCTCTGCCATAGCCCCAGACAAAAGACTTGGAAATTTCCATCCATCTGCACTTGGAAAGAGTGGAAACTGCCATTTTTGAAAGGGGTTAACAAAATCTCAAGCCGACAGGCCAGCAGAACATTGGAAACCTTTGCCAAATCCTTGCAGGATGGCTGAAACACAAGCTGTCCCAGGGAAGCATTTTTACTGCATCTCTTCACGTCAAATAAAACACACCTCTGGCTAAGCTTGTGTTTCGGTATTTTTAATAAGAGAAGATATTCTACCCCTGCTGAGGAAATCAGGATCGTGCATTTTGGAACAGACTGCCAGCAAAAGGATGGGAGATATTAATGGAATCCTCCTCAGGACAAGAATGGGGAAAACTTCATCAAAGGGAGAATTCTGGCAAATCTGGGAAAGGAACGGGAGTCAATAACTTGGGTGGTAGAAGTGGCAATCTTAGCCTAGAAATTCCCATGGGATTAGATTGGAATGAAAACTTCAACAAACCTATTTAGCTGGGTCTGAGAGATTATTTTTTCTTCCCCTTGACTTGCTCATTCAGTTCCTGAAATGATTCTTGTCCCCTTACCCAAAAGTGGAGAAGAAAGGAGCGCCAGAAAAGCAGGAGCTGTGCCTTGGGATCTTGACAGACAGAAAACCCTGAAAGTCTTACATCAGCCATCTTTTATTTGTCCTCCTGAGATGTTCTGGGAACTTCAAGTAGACTAATTGAACTGGCCTTAATCCCAAACCAAAGCGGACTCCCTGAACAGATCTTGCATTAATTCTCCTATTTCTCTCCCAGCCATGTCTCATTTCCTTCAGTAAATTCCTGAACTGATCTTAAAGATAGACCTCCATTTTGTAATTATTTTTTGAGCTCCCCCAGTTGTGAGATTTTAAAGCAGAAATGGTCTGGTGTCAGTAGTACAAAGGAGATTAAAGAGCTACTGGATCCAGACATGCTTCAGGTTGTGTCTGCCTGGAATGGCTGGAAAGAAGAGGATGGCATGCAGGAAAATGTGGAAGGGCTGATGAGATGGGTGTGCATTCCCAAATCAGGGTCATAGGTTCCATTCTGAAAAAAGGGCTACTATTGAAAGGGGTAAGCTGTCCCAGCGAGGGCTGCAAATATGGTGTGTGGAGATCAGCTGGAATATGCTCAGAGTTTAGATAAGCAGTGATTCTGGCTGAAAGGCTATGGGTGATTTTTCATGCTAAAAAACTTGCTTGAGGATCTTCAAGTGGTCACCAGTTTTGCCTTCTCCTCCTCTAGTTTTGGATCCACTGGATTCAAGACACAAAGAAGCAGCAGCACCTCAAGCTGCAATGCTGCAGCATGGGGTGTTGCAAACACTTTGTGCAGGGAAACCATTTGCCATTTGGTCCTGAAAACCCACTCCGTGAAGGCTGGGGCTCTGGATATGAATCAGCTGTACATGAACCTTGGGGGCTCTTCCACAAAAAACGTGCCACGGGCCAGCAAGCCTCTCAGAGCTTTTGAGAGAAATCTTAGGGATTCTTGAGGTTGTGCCTAAAAGCTTCTGATTTTGCAAAGCCATTGTAGGAACCAGATAACCACCAGAACATGGAAGTGCACTGGCTGTGGCCCTGTTCCCCCAGGAATTCGTCCTGCTCCAGCCACACTGGAGAAGGCACAGTGCCACTGGGTCCTTGGGAAGTTGAACGAGCTTTGCCATGAGCAGAGCCTTTAAAATAAGCTGAAAACAGTCCCAGTCATGTCAATCCCTTCGCAACAGATTTTAAGTATTTCCCATTTTTTTCTACAGCATTTTAACAAAATTGGAAAGATTGCAAAATTCCCTTTCAAATGCATTTTTCATGACCGTGTGAAAAAACCCACAGTTAGTGTGGTGTTCATATTTTTATAGCAATGAGGGCACTGTTAAAGCCTGCCTGTCCCAAAGGAGCACAGTGATCATCAGGCTCATTATTCAGAGCAAGACAATAGCAATATTAATGAGGCTCAGACATCTGTCAAATTAATCTGTAGTTTCAAGTTTAGGGAAGAAAGGCAGGGTTTAGATTTTCTAGCTGTGATTTCCCATTTCTGTCAAAATCAGAGTGGCTGTGAGTGGCTGTAAAGAGATTAATTTCTATTTTTCAGCTGTTTATACAACCTTAATAATGAGGGACTTCGGAAAGTTGATAGAGCAGGTCTTTAGAGAACACTCTCCTTTCTCTTGCCAGTGCGGATTGGGAAATTGGGAGCAGCTCAAACAGCAGAAGTTACAGCAGAAATGAGGGAACTTGATTCCATGGACATTCCATGGACATGCACTAGTGTGTAGTCAAAACTCANCAGCAGTCTCACAGCCTCCTGGGGAACAAGCTGCCTGGGCAGTAAAGGGATGTATGAATCCCATTCCCCTTGAGAATTTTGGGGAGATGGGTTGGAGGTGGGTTGTGTGCATGGAGCAGGTCCCATGCTTTGCAGGGAAGATCTGTGGCTGCCCTTTGTTTGCTGTTCCCTGGGCAGGGTCTGGCAGGTGTAGGGCGCAGCAGGGGCCAGGCATCCCTTGGGAGAGGGGAAAGTTACCGTGGGTGGGTTATGGGCAGCGTGCGTGGTGTAAGCGGTGCCCTGCTCTACCCAGCACACACTAAGCTGAAGCTGTAATCCCTGTGGGCTTTGGAAAGCTCTCTCTTCTGCCTGGGTAAAAATAATGGGCTTACCTTAAGCTCTTGATGTTTAGAAAGGCAATGCCTTGAACAGTCAAGGGGATTGGGGAAGATAAGAAACCAGTGGGCAGCTTCTCATTGTACAAAAGATGCTTCCCTCTCCAACTCTTCTCTCCTCCAGTGCTGAGTACCTGAAACAGCAGTGTGCAATAAATCAGTGAGCCTTTGAAAACTCTCCCTTTGCTGGTAGGCATCAATCCACAAATGATGAGAACGGTGCCTGTTTCAACAACCAGCATTTAGGATGTCCTCACAGGAACTTCTGTGTTCGGCACTGGAGGAGTCAACCTTGCACGCACCAGTTCCTCCAGCTTGTACCAACATCCCCAGCAGCACCTGAAGAACGCTTTAATGCAAGGCCAGTTGTGATGACTGTCGATGTTGCATCTGCCTCTTTTTCAGCTCTACTCCTACTTTGGTTCATCTAGCAAAGCCTATGGAGAGCAGTAAATAACTACAGGCCACAAGTGCATTTTGTATATTTAAGGAATTCTGTAAAAAAATGTCAACTAATTGTCCAAACTAGTTCAAAACAACATAAAAACAATCTAATATTTAGAGGAGCTGGAGGACTGCAAAATTTACAATCAGATACAGGATCCCCAGTTAAAAATAAATTAATTATTTTGCTTAGTTTTTAGGTGCTTTTGTACACTGAGATAATCTGCTCTACTTCAGTATGATTTACTGAAAAGAGACACCACTTTTACACCTTTCCCAGCTCTAGAAACAGTTTATATGTAATCCTCCTGACAAGCCAAAAGGCATAAAAATAACTTCTGGCTTGCTGAGTTGTTGCCAGCAATCAGTAGCCTTGCCTTGACTTGGCAGTCAACACAGTTGTTACATTAACCTCCTTTTTAGCACATGCCCAGCTCCAGTTTTACTCTGCTAATGGCATTAGAAGTTGCAGGTTTACCATATTTTTCTTCACAGAAATTATTTTTAAAAACACTCATTTCACAACCAGGACAAGTGGATCCACCCCTGCAATTGATCCTATGATTTAATTACAAAACCAGCTAAATAAGGATCCAATAAGCTTGCAGTACCAGGTGATCACCTTAGAGCAACATTTACACGATTTTCTTGGAATTAAATCCTAGGTGTTTCTCAAAGTTTTGCCACAAAAGAGGAGCTGTGCCCTGGATCCACACTTCATAAAGCAGGATCTGGCTTTGCATGACTTTCCTAGATATCTTTAATGTATCTACAAATATGAACTAGATAAGCCTACTTGTCAGTAGAGGCATTTTCAGGAAAATTCAAACCAGGACAGCCATGTTTCTGCTATATTTTTAAATATTTAAATATTTTGCTGCTGTAGTAACAATGTTTAAGCCAAGATGATCCAAGGAGATAAACAAGGTAAAGTTTGTGGGAAGGGACATTAGGCTATTGCCTCTCTCTCTGGACCTTGCTCTGTTGAAAGGCTTTCACTTCTGAATTGTTCCCATACAAGCACATCAGGCATAACCCATCCTCAAAAAGAAGTCTGTACAGCTATCGGGTGACATAGCTAGAAGACTGCACTAATATCCCTCTGCCCTAAATCATATTGTCTTCCACACCACCCTACAAGGGATCATCTAAAACTGTCTTTTCTGCTGTAAGTCTGTACCAAAAGCTTAAGGAAGTTGCATTCAAGTGCCTAAGGAAAAGTGAAAGTAGCTTTCCCAGTGAAAGTAGCTATTTTCAGTGTCAGGCACACAGATGGAACTTAGTTCCACGCATAACATGCTTTGTTTTCTACATCCATGTTATTTCATTTTAGCAGAAGTCAGGCTTTTTATTTCCCACTCCTATGGCATCCAGGTTGTTGGTGGTTGGCATCTACATGCCACGTACCTGTGTGGTACAATGCAAGAGCTTTTTTTAAGAGTCCAAGGCCATGATTCATCTCAAGGAGTTGCCTGTGCACAGGGAGGCATCAGCCAAACACACCAGAGGAACTGGACACATACAGCTCTGGTGCATGGGGAATTTCTTGCTACCTGCACTATTAAGGCTGATGCAAGGGGTTTCATCATTTGGCCACTTGACAATCTGAGGATCAAAAGAGAAGACAGAGTTTTTCAAAGATGTTTTTTTTTTGTCCTCCTTTGTCCACAACCTACAAAAGTAAACAGGGAGCACAGTTCTTAGGGACTTGCAAGGAGGTTTGTGCCCTTGTGCCACTAAGAGGCAGATCCACACAGAAAATGTTCTTGTGAAGCTTGTTCCCGGTGACTTTTGATATGTCTCTCTCCAACTGTGTCCTTCAGAGGTCCTCGGACACTTAAAAACTGAACTGGATCATGAGCTCTTTGGTGTCATCTATCTTGCTAATCACTGCGATGAGGCGTCCTCTTCCTTGCTCCCTGCCGTGACTCCACAGTTGCTTGTTTTCCATCTGACCTTAGATGTGTCCCACAATTCTCCAGGCTGATTCCCACGGGGCTGCAAAGTAAACATGCAGGAATGGGCACAGTGATTTATAGGCTGCTGCTGCGATTCCAGGACTACTGGCAAGTGACTAAGCAAGTCTGTTTCAGACGGAGAACAGAGGCAGGGCAGGGGAATAGGCTTATGACCCTCGGGCAATGTGTCATGACCTGTGCTTTAAGAGCTTCTGGCTTAAAATATCGCTGGAATCCACAAGGTCTTAGTAGGTATGTTAGAAGAGATAGAAGATAGTAACATGTTGGCAACAAGGAAAGCAAACATTATCTCACAGGAAAACACACGGAAAACAGATAATATCACACCTACATGCACTGCAACTGCTTTTGCTTCTTGAACCAGTCTTCAAGATTTCTGTTGCCCTGAGTGAGCTTTGGAACAGGTTCTTCGACAAGGAGATGAACCCCCAGAGCTCAAGGAGAAAGAAAAGGGAATATTAGGACACATGACATTCTGAAAAGTTTGAATATTGGGAGGAAAAAATTAAAATTCTGCTGTGATTGTACTGATAGCAAACTAGAGATGAGGGTTTAATAGAATGGCAACAACAATTCCTTAATTGTATATGCCATCCTGAACTTTGGTATTGTCAGTGTCTAGCTTTGAACTCTACAGCCCAGGGGAATTTCTAGTTGCAGGGACCCAGTGGTTTCAGTGAAAACACATCCACCTACTGCTGAAAGCGGAGAATGTAGCAGATCTTCGTGGAACTGACGCAGAGGATTGGAATCTGCTTGAGACCGCTGTGGGATGAACATGTATCCAAGCAGCAATTAGCCTAAGCACATGAGGAGAATCTTGTGAGGTTGAAGTTTGGAATTAAAGACTATGATTGATCTATTTCTTGTTTTACCTTCTACATTCCTGTGTATTTCAAATGGGGAATCCAAGGGGAAAAAATATCAGGGATCCACAGATGATCACAATTTCTCTGTGCCAACTAAAGAAAGCTTTGGTTCTCACAATCAAGTGCAGTGGCCTTAAGCCAGCTTGATATTGTGTCATGAATTTCCTTTGAACTTCCAGAGGCAGTATTATAGTGACATTGATACCAATTTGTGGTTTTGGTTTTATATTTTTGTATTATCATCAGAGCAATTTGCTAGAAATAGGACGGAAGTTCTTTGGCCTGTGAAAGAGTGAATTAATCTTCCTTCTCTTTACCTCTTGACAGACTGTAACATCCATATCCAATTATGTAGTGTTAAAGTGCTTCTGTAATTAGTTTGTAATTTACGTTTGGCTTTCTAATGCCTTTGTTCTAAATTATTTTCTTTCTCACAGAATTTGCAAGTCTGCCATAGTTCTCTAGGCATAGCTAATAAGCAAGTTTCAAAGAGCCGTGAGAAATTCTGTGGAAATACACAAAAGCGTACTATGAATAGTAATTGCATTAACATCAACCAGACAGATGATATGTTTTTTGCAATGGATCTTCTTTGCATAGCTTAGTGAGGATGTCTCCAGCAATTTTTATTGTGTTTTGTGTTTTGTATTTCATATGGCACCTCATTTTTCGGCCCCTTGCCAACTTAATGGAAGTTGAATTTTTCCATATAAGAATATATGGAAATTGAACTGAGGTAAAAATGCACAAATATACATTTATTCATGTTTCCCTAGCCGTGGAGAAAAGCTCTGGTTACTGTCTGTGCACTGAGATGCATTTAGAGTCATTCTTCCTTGAAATGGAGCATCTGCATGGTGAGTATGACCTAATTTGAAGCTCACCTAGACTGAGGAATGATTCCATCCACTAACATGGAGTTTAAACCAGCAGCCTCCACACCCTCTACTTTCCATTTCCCTCCTACCCTTATGCTGGATTTTCTCTTTGTGAAATCACCATCTCTGGTGTCTCCAGAGCAACGCTGATTGCCTTTCTGCTGGGTCTGCTTAACTCCAGCATTGGTTAACTAGGCAGAACATCAGGCTAAACAGGAACTCAAGTGACAGGATCAGTATAGTTTCTTTGAATTTGGAACTTAAAAATATTCACTTTACAGTATTCATTCGTCAGAAAAATCACATCTCTGGAAGCCCAAGATTCTAGTAATTAATCCTAATGAGATATACTTCTGATTATTTATTTTAGGTTTCTGGACCTAGCCACACTTAGCTGTATTTTATTAGATATGCCATTACTCAGAGAATCAGAAAACACATTTTCATGATGCATTTGATACCCACGGTGAGCAAGAAAAATCTATCTCATTCCCCATACATTTTTAGAAGATGACAGTTTCGGATCACCATGTGCAGTGGGCCAAAGTGGTTATATTAAACATGTAGGAAAATAACATTAAGATGTATTTTTCAGCTACATGACAGCAAGAAATACCTTCAAAGAACCCTTCCTGGAGTTTCTGGTTTTATCAGGGTATTTGGTCTCTCTGGTTCAGTGCCTAGTAAAAATAGTCCAGCTTTAATAAAGCACAGATGTTGACATATTCACTCACCTTCATCATTGCATGGATGCATTTCATACTGAATTTCACCTAAGGAATTTTAGACTTTACAGATAAAAATCAAAAACACTTCTTGCTTCCCATTGGGATCATTGCTGTTTTTTCAGATCAAAGATGCCCCATCAACATAATGACTTGAGATGGAAAGCTGTGATTGTTTTTAATGTAGTAATGGAAAGATTATTGTGGCTTAAGTATGGTGAGTTGAGCACCTTTGTCCCTTAACCTTGTTTAGTGCTTATGCCACTAGACCATATTTTTGCAATTCTTTCTTTAAATCCTTCTTTGTCCTTTGCTATCAGCAAGGGTAGTCATCTATAATAAGGTTAGGATTCAGTTTCAATATAATTAAATATCTTTTCTGGCTGAATACATTCCAAGCATTCCTTGGAAATACTTCCTTTTTCATGTTGAGAAAGCCCAGTATGTTTAAATTTCAAACAGTACCATCAGTGTGCAATCCAGTACTTTCTTTCTAATGATACATCAGATCTGGAAATTCCTCAGCCGGTTCAAGACAGGCAAAGGGGCAAGTGTTCAAAGTAGCAAGCTGGAGGTACACCGTCAAAATCCATGTAATGGTTAGCAGATTTTTATACTACAGTTTGAAGATTTATCCCTTTCATACTGAGCATACTCTGTAGACCATAAGAGATTGTTAGCACTGATCAAAAATAAATCCCTTTCCAAAAGCTTCCCTACCTTTAAAAGGAAGACTGGTTTAGTGTGGTTATTTTAATGGACAACTCTGTGAGGAATAGCTGGAAAGATAAAGAGAAATTATCCACTTCTGGAATCATGAGAGATTTGGATGTTTTACTCTCTGTTCTATTAATCCCTCGCAATCCCTACATACTGATTTAGAGGGAATCCCTATGAGATAGTGGAACAAAGGAATAAATATGTTAATGACTTAAGTCTGTGGATGTGGGAGTTCAACCAAAAGAATAAAGCAGGTAGTGAGAGAGTTGACTTTATGAAATTACAATTGAGAATGTATCATTAAGTAGAATTTTCATGGGTCACAATGTTACATGGGCTTCTCTACATAAAACAAGATGGGTAGACCCTAGTGCTAAATGCAAGACTCAAGCCTACCTTCGCTGTACCAATGCTTGACGAATGCAATATCCTTAAAATAAAGAGACAAATATTGTCATTTTCAGACATTGGTTTCTGTCTTGTGCTTCCTTTAATTTTTCTTTTGTAGGCTGAAATATGAAGTAAAACAAAACAAAGGACTTAGCCTTCGAACCATTGGTGTAGAAGGGTCTGACACAATTTCCCGTTAATGGAGCTCTTTGGGATCAGTCTGGAAGAATGATATTTTGTTTGTTTTACTTATTATAATTTTTTTCTGCATGTCAGTGAGGTCCTACCACTGCTATGGCATTGCTTCAGCCGAACCAAGAAAGCTTTTGGACAGTGCACTTTTAATAGCATGCAGTACTGACTCCAAGTATATTCAAGTAGCAATAGTAATGACAAAGAGTAAAGGCTATTATTCAGTATATTAAGTTCAAATAAATTAGAAGAGTAATAAAAAAACCCTACAGATCACATGATCTTAGAAGACAGAGTTGTGAGTGCCCTTGGGAGGTCTTCTTACTCATCTCTCCACCTGTGGCATGGTCAAGCTCTTCTCAAAAACATGAGCAGAAAAATACTCCCCACATTTTCTGGCAGGCAGTTCCAATGCTTTGCTACCTTTCCATGAGAGAACCCATGCCAAGAGTCTGGTCTGATTTTGTTGCTGCAGTTTAAGCCTGCTGCATCTTGGTTTAGTATTGTTGGAAATGGAGAATGGGTTTGTCCTTTCTGTCACACCATAGTCTTTCACACAGTTGAAGGCCGTTAACATGTAGTATTCTATTCTGCCATCCCCTTCCCATAGTTCTCATTTCTTTATATGAATTATATGTAGACTAATGACTTCCGTTGCTTTCCTGTGGACTCCAAAATTTATCTGCATCTTCCTTCAAGTGTAGTGCCTAAAACTGGACAGCGGAACACTCCTGGGTCTTCCCAGTGCCAAGCAGAGTAGAAAAATTCCATCCTGCACCTTGAATCAGAATATTATTTTTTTTCTGGTGTTCCTTGTAACTGATTTCTTTCATTATTTTGACAACTGAACAAAACAAAATCTATGTCCATTTTGTTCCTCCTGAAGGAGTAGGAAACTTCTAATGAACTGTTAAAGGTTCACATGCAAGAAAATTTAATAGCCATACTCTGTTCCCAGAAAAGTCTTTAGAAATTTAACTATTGTCTATAACATGAACAAGATTTGGCCCCGAGTAGACATTAGTGCTTGATAAAATAAATTAGTTCCAAACTCTGTAATTAATTGAAGTGCACAGCAGTTTGCAGGCTCATGTCTAACCTTTTGTCTTATTCCCCAAGAAGAAATTGAAGTAGGATGTGAAGATGTAGCTCACAATAGCATGCAAGTCTTGGAAGAAATGCCTTCCTTCTAGGAAAATTAGAATAGGTCTGTTTGAGAGCCAGTCTTTTCTGCTTTGCAAGGAAAATCCTAGCCTTGGATCTATAGGCTGTCCCTTGCAAAGAAGCTTAAATTTCCCTGACTGTGTAGTCCTTTACTTTGATCATGTTCCATATGTACAAGACAATCCAACCAATCTGTCATTTGTGACTTAAACCTTGAGTGTTATAAATAAATGCTGTGCAACCGCTGGCTAAAGGACAAATCAGAACATTAGGACGATTAAGAGAAAGCAAAGCATCAGTCCAACTACAATAAAGCTAATACCATTCAGTCCACTGTAATTTAAAACAGCTGTCAGCTAGTCCTGGCTTGTGATATAACAGGCCAAATTCTTGGACACTGAGTTATTCTTAGAAATATGCATACAGGCATTGGCAACTCACGCTGCAAATTGCCTGTTGCCAGTACCCTGTCAGTTATATGTGCCAACAGATATAAAAGCTATTGTTCTAACTCATGAGAAATAACTTAAAGTTTTCAATTTCAAATTACTCAACGATTTTGGGGACATGAGAGCCAATGAATTTTAAACTAAACCTCACACAAATGAGAAATAATTTTGTAAATGTTGTTCCATTCACCCCAAAAGGCAAAGGAGATTCTGCTCACTCCTTGTAATGAGCAGTGTGGGACCCAGCCTGGCAACATCAAGTGAGGGATGGGATAAAAAGAGAGAATAGGACAAAGCTGCATGCCCCAAGAAGGAAAGAAAAAGAAAATCAGTGCAAAATAAGTACGAATCATGCTTTTCATAAAAGTAATAATACATGTTATTTTAAGTCCTATACGTTGAAATGTACACTCTCACCTATTTCATCTACCCTCTCTTTCAAAGATCCATGCAGCTACCGGCATTTCCTGTGTAATACCACTTAGGAAAGTGAAAACATAAGTTGAATTTTCAATAAAAATGTTGTTTGATACAAAGCTCAGTTATTTCCACATTAGACCATGCTTTTAGCCTCAAGAGCAGAACCATTGCTCTCTTGAAAATTTGTATTAGGGGTTGGAATTTGTGGAACATACTATTCTTCTGTTCATGGAAATGTGTGATTCACACCTTTCTCTCTTCTCTTTACTTTTCCCCTTCTCTCCTGTTCCTTAATTGGATGTCCATACTTTCACAGATGGTGCATAATGTAGGTAATTTGGGAAAGAAGGATGGCAGGAACATATATCATCATAATGTTCACATGACATGTTGATGAAGTAACCCTCTATTTAGGAACATTGCAGCTTTTATTGAATTTTATATGTAAGATGGAATGGAAAACTGCACTGGTTGTTAAAAAAATTATTTGTTATTGCATTCTGTGAGGAGTTCTGACCTCTTGCTTATGTTAGGAGTTCTAAAACTGCTCAACCTTATCCTTTCAAAAAACAGAAGAACACAACAGGATTTTTAGGTGTGCAGCAGATGGAGTGGAACTCAGTCCTGTCAAGGTTGTGACACCCAAGTGCATGGATGAACTCCTGGGAAAGTCTTAGCTCAGAATCTGCGGGGCTGTTGAAGTTTAGCCACCTTCCTGGTAGGCAGTGACTGATCTGTGGTTTTAGGGATGCATTCTACATGCCTAATTCCTCCTTTGTTGCTATGTCTAAATTCCAATTGAGTTGCAACAGAATTTTTATGTCAAAGTAAATAAATGGATTAAAAATTGTTTTCAGTGTATCTAAAAGTTGGTGTTTTTTTCACACAGGTTTGTAATTACTTCATGCTCTGATTGCTTTGGTGGTTTCTTTGCTCAGAGTTGATGAAAAGCTTATTTTTTGTTTTCATCTGTTTTGATCAAGGTTTTAGTTTGAGCACTAGACTTGAACAAAACAACTCACTTGTTTAATTTCATCTGCTCTTGTCTTCTGAAGGAAATATTTTGAACAGCAGTGGTTCTGCAAGAGTCATGAGCGAATTTGTGAGTTGTAGTACTGTCAGGCTGAGAAACAGGATCATGTGGATGACTCAGAAGTGGGGAGAAAATCAATTAGTTTCTCCTATTGTGCTCATTTTATGGGGCTCCATCAAAGGCCATCAAATTCCTTACAAATTGCACTACTACATACCAGGGGTCACAAAGAAGCTTATTTTTCAAAAGGCAAGAATTATTCTGGATGTACAGCTTGTGATTGAGCAAGATCTCTTTGGAGGTGGAACAAATCTTAGCAGAAGTTGAAATATTTCTATTTTATAATAGGACTGACAATTAGTAAATGTCCCTTTACACTGCTGCACTGGGGAGCCTTACTGCTTCACAAGTGTCTGAAATAAGACTCACAGCATAAGGTATTGCTCCTGTTTTGCAGATGGAAGAAACTGGGGGTAGGGAAGTGCTCCCACAGGAAGCCTTTGGCAGACCCAAATAATGAGACCTGATTCATGGCCTGTGCTATGGTTGCTTGATTGCATTTTCCTTTTCTTCTTTCCTTGTTTGCTAGAGAATCATAATAGTGGGTGACCCCAATTCACACTGCAGATGGTAACATTTAAATCTCATGGAAGTCTTGATCTAGTGAACCTTTCTTTTCAGCCTCATAATATCTTTTTACAGAGTTTTAACTGAAAAATAAGGAGCTTCAGTGCAGAGTATCAGGATCTGCTAGTTTTACAGTTTGAGTTTAGCTAAAAGAAAAAGCTGGTTTTAGAAGCTGGGAGTGGGTTTTTTTGTTAAGTTTTGTTTGTTTGTTTGGGGGTTTTTTTCCCCCATGATAGTTCTTTCTGCCTTTGTTTTCCTTCTCAATTTTTCATATAGAAACCAGAATTATGGTCATCTTGTGCTCTGCCCATGTAATGTTTTAACACTGAATTTCCCAATTCACCTTAAAATCATTATCATTCAGTTAACCATCACCTTTAAGGATTTGTCTCTTTTTTTCCTCAGCTATTGTTGTAGTAATAGTGAACTCTATTTTAACTTCCAGTCTTGTGGATTCAGCACTACTGATGACAATTACTCTGATTTATAATTACTAGGTGAGAAATGGTTTTTTCATAACCTGTGAGTACCAGGATGGTATCGGAGCTGATTCAGATTGGATCTAAACAACAAACAATGCTCACTACCGAGATGGACGTGCACAGGCACGAACTCACACCGTGGACGCCTCCTGTGAAGAGTGCAGGCTACTTCACGTTCTTGCTATCAAAATCCTGTGGTTTTCTCTGATAAAAAAGGGGGCTGTCTATTTACTTTATAAAACCTATGAACTTATTGCAAAGAGAAAACAAATGATCAGTGTGGAACATTCCTCAATAACTTAGCTGGAGAGAGTTATTCCTCCACAAAATGGTTTTTTAATGGAAATCTGTAAGCCTGATTGCAACATAACCACAGCACGGAGCTAGTCTGTGGGAATGCTAATTATCAGCACTGTTCAAACAAGGTGTTGTTTCTTGCTTGCAGTCTTTCTGAAAATTGAGGATAAGTTCTTGTTTACTGGGTGTCCAAAGAGCAAAATGAGTATATTGGCTGAACCAGAGCCATGGGGCAAAGGGGGGTTTAAAAGGAGAGGGGCCACTCTGAAATGACTGTTAATCAGGAAATGCCCTGAGATAAAATGACCATCCATTCGCTTTCTCATTTTCTTTGTTAAATTTATAACCTTATGGAGAGAACACTGGATATTGGGACATTGACCTTTACTGTGCCAAAACTCTGCTTCTGAGTGCAGAAGATGGGAAATATTCTGGGAAAAGAGAATTTCCAAGGAAACCCGTGGGCGGGGGACACAGTTTGTATGGAGGAGCACTTTTTGGTGAGGAATGGAAAGTGAGCAGGAGCCATCTCTCCTCTGTGCCCTTGCAGCCAAGAATTTTAATCGTGACAGGCATGACTCAGATTAGACACCAGACAAAACTCTCCAAAGGCCAAGAGACCATGACAGGGGAATAGGTTGCCCGGGGGTGTTGTGGAATCCTGTCTGGAGGATTTTTGAGCTGTTAGACAAGGCTCTGTCAGGAGTGACAGTAAGCGTAGCTGATGCTGCCTTGGGGCAGAGGGATGGGCTAGCTGACCTCTCAAGGTCCTTTCCAGCCCACGTGGTTGTGATTGAGAGAAAGGTCCAATTACTTATGATGAGAGTGATGGAGTGAGTTGACAGCAGAGGAAATGCATGATGAATGGTACCTTATCTGGTTCTCTTACTGTTTTCTCTGCCTGCAGGCATTTTGGTACAGTGTGATTATACATTTAATTGTAGTGCTTTATTCAGCCACTATAGTTCTCTTTGTTTTACATAACTAAACAGAAAAAGTCACCTTCTTTATTTTTTCTGTAAGTTTTGGGGTGATGTTCTACTTTCTATGCTAAACATCTTCCACTGCAGCTGATGTATGATTTACTTTGAAACTCTGTTCCTTGGGGCTGTTAGCTGGGGGCCTAGAGAAATGTACAAATTTGTAGCAGCTGATCAATGCCACTGAAAACTTTAATAGTTTTCCTAATCCAAATAAGTACCAGTAAAATTAACTTGAAGATATTCAGTTTACTTCTCTGATGTTATTAATAAACAGGAAAAAGACACCCAAAAAACAGGCTTTGCTCTGTAACTGTCCTTAAAACTTCTCTGAAACACAGTGTGCTTGAGAAAGAGAAATCTCTTTCTTAAAAGAAATATTTTTCCAGCATTTGCAAGATGTCATAAACTGTTTTATGAAGAGAGAAAAATGGAACATCTGTGCCATTCATATTTATTTTCCCAACATAACTTACCACAAAATAAAAGAGAAGGGGGAGGGTTTATTTTGCAATTTCTGTGCAGCTGTTTGTATGACGGTCAAGGGCTGCCAAAAAGGAAACTAAAAGAAACAATCAAATAACTTCTAAAATTTAAACAAAATGGAGAAAAATAATTTAGAAAGGAGAAGCCAACATTTGTTTTCTAACTCCTTGTGTGATTTATCAGAGCAACTGCATAAGCCAGCTTAACTGTCTGTAGCCCTTTCTGATGGAGTGTGGAGAGCGATTCTGAGGAAGGTCTCCAAAGAGATGACTGGGTGACCTTGGACCTGCAGATTAGTTTCTAATGTTCCCACATGAAAGAATTGTCAGCTTAGTCTTCCCCATGCTCCCTGAGCCCTCACACCTGTGATAACTCTATTGCAGGGTTGTGGTGAGACAGTGCCCTCCTTGAAGATTCCTCAAGCCTTTTGATGTTGACTGAAAGGATTCACTGAATTATTCAGCAATGAGATCATCAAGGCAGAACTCATGTTGTGTTTGGCAGCTTTATGTGCTGCCCATGGGAAAGTCCTGCTTGCACAGTGACCTAATTCCAACCTGATGGCTCTTATGTCCACTTTCAAGCTGTCTTGCTGAGGCCTCAGAGAAGTGAAACTCTTGCTATTAGCTCTGTAGAAAACTGTGGCCTTCACTTTGGAGCTTGACTCATCCCATCACATGGAGGAGGAGTCTCTGACTTCTTGCTGGGCATGGGCAGGTGAGAAGCTGGCTGGTGTGAATCCCACCCCCAAGCCAGGGCTGGAAAGAAAGTGGCATCCAGCATCAGCCCTTTGTTCAGTGGCTGGACAGTGGGACCATGAACACGCACTGGAATAGCTTTAGCTGACAAAGGACAGAAGCTGCAACTGTATGACAAACCAGGCCTGAGTGGGCATGTCTCTTACACATCTGTAACTTTACACCTATTTTCTTTCAAGGTAAGAGCAAAGGCAGCATTTCCATGGGGTAGGAAATGGCTATTAGATGCATTTCTGAACCTTACCTAAGTAATCTTACCAACAGTTCAGGAGCTGATTTTGCATCCAATAACACAATAACATTCCTGAAGTCTAAAATAGGTAGTCCTTGAGAATGAACCCTTATATCCTCTTGTATCAAAATTGAAGACTAAATAACCATGCCTTGAGAAAGAAAACAGCACCTCCGCAGAGGCACAGCAAGAAGGATGAGGAGAGGTGGACAGTGTAGAGTCCAGACTTATAAAACTAGAAGTGGCAAGAAATAGCAGCAAAAGGAACTTGCTTAGCTCAAGCTAGCATAAGTTTTCAGGAATAGAGAAAGAATGAGGTGACAAGACTGGAAGCTGAGAAGCCAAAGTGGGAGTGAGAGACTGTTTCTGCTGTGACTGAAGAAAAGAGTTGTGGTGACATCAGTGACTAAAAAAAATGCAATGGGCAAGAGGGGAGAAAGTGAGGTAACAGGAGTTATTTTAAATTACTCAGAAGTGGCAGAAATTAGTGGAAATGTGGAGACCAGATGCAGCTGTACTGCAAAGAAACGCTCATAAAAATGACTTCTTGGTGCATTAAGGCACCATTCAGTACTCTAGCTGACAACAACATCATGGATTCAGGCTTCTCCCCCAGGTAAGTATCTGCCTAAACTAGCCTGGTTAACTGGTATTTTATTAGAAAATACTGTGTTTCTGAGGCTGACATCCTGAGGGTGAGACTTTATATACTGAGCTTCATACAGCCCTTCTCCAGGAGCATAAGGGAGGCATAAAGTGGAAAGTAAAATTGAGACTTGGCATTCTGTTTTGTTGATTTCAGTGAAGAGTTTCTGTTAAAAGTGGGATTTGTGAGAAACTTCAAGGGCCTTGTTTGTTTTTAGGACAGATGGTGGGTTACACAAGCCAGCAGGTGTGGAGCATATGCAGGAAGCACCATTGCTTCCTGCATCAGCTGCTCCAGGGGCAGGGATGCATAAAAAGGAGGCAGCAGCATCCATGGGTGGCCAAGTTTCCTGCATCTAGAGGCAGAAGAGGGATGGAGAAGAGAGAAGTGACTGTTTTCTGTTCCCATGTTGCACAGGCCACTGTAAGAGAGTTGCAGCACCCCGGGAGAGGTGGCCCTTGCACTGTCAGGCACAGGTCTGGTACGGTGACTCTTCCTCTCCAAGCAAAGAGCAAAAAAGCAGGTGGCTCCACTGCTGGCTGCTCAGTCTCTCCCTGGACACCACAATGCCCAGGGCTTTAGGCAAAGCCACGTGGTAGCTGTGCCAGCCAGTTTGCCCTTGGCTTTCTTCACACAGGTAAAGAATCACATCAGATGATGTCTACAGATCTGCTGGTGCTTTGTCTTTCTGCGTGGTAACCTGCATGTTTAGACCAAAAGTCTTAAAGAAAATAGACAGTTTTCTTCTATAAAAGCATTAGTAATAGGTCCCAGATATTTCTGAGTGATTAAGAAACTTTCTGCTGCACTGTGAGGACAGGAATAGTGCGAAACATTTTACAGTACCAGGCAGAACCAAGGTCCCAGCCTTGTAGCTGGGGTTCCAACACTCATGTGGCTCTGTGAGCTCACAAAGAGGCCCAGTGGCTTCAGACTGGTCTCGGGGCAGGTAGTGGATGTCCACTGCAGGGCAAAATTTGGCTTCATTTCTCTGCCTTACAAAGACTGAAATGAGGGCCAAGATGAAGATGATGTAAAGGAAGGTGAACCCACAAGCTGTGTTGATTGAAGCCCAGAGACTGATAGCAAAGCAAGTGTCTGATAGGAGTGGGAAGATCAGCACTGGGAAGAATAAGTAATCTAATCACAGCAAGGCTGGGATCTGCAAACCATGCCCAGCCATTCATTCAATCGGGTAATTTCCATTTTTGTTTTCTGAACACAAATCTCACCAAGGCTGGTCATCAGCAGAGTCCTGAGGGGGAATATGCAGGCAGAGGAGAGGGAAGGGTTTGGTTCCCACACAAGGCAAACAGCACCAAGGGGGTCTGACCCCACTCCTCAGCCTTACCTGTCTTAAAATTCAACTTAATTTCTCTGAGGGCATCTTGAAAAGAAACCCAGCAAGAGGTTTTAGTGCTGTTGTCATCCAGCCTTCGAGCTGTTTAGTTTTCAGAAATTATTGCGTGGGGAAGGGGGAGATTAGGTACTGGCAGTCAGCCCTCACCCTGACACAAAAATGTTGTTATCAGTGCTTTTAAGGAGGCTAATTGATCACTTGTTAACAGTGGCCCTGACCATCAAGGTCTGGGAGGGGCAAACTTGTTAAAATGCTGGCTGCTGTTTGATTTTTTAAATTTTGGTAGATAAAGCCAATTTGCCCATGACACAGGGTTTAACATCATATTGTTTTGAGAAGCGCTGCGGGATTATTGGTGACCTCCAGGGGTCAGACCATGGTCATTTTTTCATGTCATCTGACAGGGACAGACCTCATTAACACACAGTCCAGGCAGCTTCTACCAGCATGTTAAATTAATGGTGATATGGAGGCAAGAGTGCTATCTGCAAAAGGCACATTGTCATTTCCTCAGATTTGTCGTTGCCTTTGCCATCTCTTCACAATTTTCTTTAGCCTGCACACACGTAGCAGAATCTGCAGAGGATTTTTTAAAGTTGGGTTTGCAGTCATGTGCTGTCTCTTCATGAAGTTTAAGGAAGATTGACATTTGGGGGACTGCAATAACTGGTGGTTTTGCTCCTCTTCCCTCACCACTTCTAATTATCTGAATTATCAAGTTTGGGATCCTTCAGTCTGACAGAAGTGATGATCGGAGGGGAGAGGCTTAACAACTTGCTTGCATTCAGCTCTCCAGGCATAATCAAATGTTAGGCTTGCTGTATCTTTTACATGTTATTGTTTGACCCAAAACAGTGGTCATTTAAGTTGAAAGCGGTGGCTTGAAAACAAACAGAAAATAAGAGCTGTAAACTGACCTAAATTCCTCCTCTTGACTCCTGGGTCATCCCACCAGCCTCCAGGTGCCATGGGCTGTTTACATTAGATTTAAAAAATGAAGGCGAGAGCTTGCAGGGCCCTATCTTTGCATCTGCAGCAGTGTTTGACCCAGTCTGTAGCCTCTGTTCCCTGGGTCAGACAAAGGAGAGTGCTTAGTAACACTAGCAGTGGGCTTACACTGCTGTGCCTGTGTGACAAAGTGTCTGAAAAACACTAAAAGCTTGACAGGATTATACTCAGATGAATCTTATGATAGCAGAGGCCAAGTAGTTGTTCTCCTGCAGTCGCTACTGTCAGCTGTACGCAGAGTTTGATTTTTATGCTTGAAGAGGGAAGGTGAGAGGCATGGGGCAGGGGTGAATATGCAGAAATCTGTGCTGTGGTTTCAGGAGCTGGTGAGAAGTGCACAATTTGGGGTCAGTGGCCCTCCTTCTCAGCTGCTGCTGGCTACAGAGGTGTGATACAACAGAAACGTCTCACCCCTCTCAAAGCCTCATGGAGCCTAAATCAAGGAGGAAAGTAATTCACAGTTACAGAAAGGACAAAGGACTCACCTGTAGAGCAGGAAGAGAAGGGAAAGGCAAATCAGTTATCATACAGGTAAGGGGAGAGAAGGGAGTGTGTGACTGGTGTTGGGGACTGCGATATGGCAAGGAGGGAGGTGGAGGCAAGATGCAGACAGGAGGTGAGATGGAGAAAGAGAAAAGAAGAGATCAAGCTTAGGTGGACCAGAAGCAGAAAATTCAGCATCTGTGGGCCCTGTTCTCTGTTGCAAGCTTATCCACCAAAGGAAAAGAATCTCTGCAGCACCCTGCTTCACAGCAAGGGACAGCACAAGGAGTCTGGCCACTCCCCTGCTGATGACTCACTTAAAGGTCACAGTGATTCCACCTCCAGATGTCATAGGCCTGAGAGGTTATCTGGACCATCCCTCTCGTACTCTGTCTGGAATTCATGGGTATGCCTGTTTTCTGAGATAGTGTTTTAAAAGCTCTGTTAAATGCACACCAAATATCCATTAGAGGAATGCTGTGTTTGCTGAGCTGTGCTCTTTTAAATGAGTCAGTTATTACCAATCTGCAGCCCGAGTGCAGATCTTGGGGGGGCATTCTGATGCAGTCTGTACCTACAAGACCATAGGGGTACTGGCTGGGTTTTTTGGGGTTTTCTTTTGTACTGTTAAAAAATTCTTGATTGCAAATCCAGGGCCATGACCAGAAACTCAAGCCATCTCCCAAAACACAAATGCTTTAAAGCTAGTTCCATTTACATGGTACAAAAGGGTACACAAAAAATATTAATAAACAGAATAAATAAGTGCACTTCCCTCTGCCAGGCTGATTGTGTGTATCGTGTCTCTCACGTCAGTACATAAACCATCCTGCATGGAAACACGGGCTCCTTTTTCAATAGGGGATTTCCCACCAGGGTTCCGCGAGAATGTGTGTCCTTGTAGTGCTCTTTTTGAAAAAGGACTGGCAACAACAGTTGCTAGCAAGCTTGGACAGCTTTGTTATGGGCAGGTATTTATGTTGCAACCTTTAAAAAGAAAAACCTTATAGCAATATATGGAAAAAAAAGTTGCAATTACTCTGTCAAACTTGTGCTCACTCTATGGACTATATCAACGAACTAAGAACCAGGCTATATTCCTGCACCATGTCCCAGCTTGATCTCTTATATGTGCTGGTCCCAATAAAAACATGTGCCTCAGTCAGGTATAATAACAGCCTTTGCCTTCTAAGCTTACTGGGTAATCATTGCAAGACTGAATCTCTTGGGAACCCACGGTAAAGCTTTGCAGTATCTCCTTTTTCCTCTGGATTGCCCAGCTGTGGAGAAAGCAGGGAGGAAGTGCTGATCTCACCCTTCTGAGATCTTGAAATGGCCTGCTGTGGGCTAAAGTACAACTTTAGGGAACAGCATCCCAGAGGAGGTACCAGTGATAACCCACTCAAAAGTAAAGGCTGACTTATAAGCAAATCTGCCAGTGAGTATCAAATGTCTGGGACATGTGAAATGTCAGGCCTTAAAAACACCTATCAAGCCAGCAGTGTTTAATAAGATATGCATGTTGGTAAGATAGGCAGGTAATGAAACCTTCATTGAAACTTCCATCCAAGGCCGGTTTGGATGGTTTTTGAGTACCTGGTCTAGTGGAAGGTGTCCCTGCCTGCGGTGGAAGGGTTGTAACTAGGTAATCTCTACAGTGACTTCCAACACAAACCATCCTGTGATTCTGTGATTGAAACTGCAGGGTATTTCAAGATGTAATAACTGTGTCCTTGCTTCTGGAAGACTAGTTGCAAATTATCTTTTTAGATCACTGTCTTAAATACAGATATTAAATGGACCAAAACCAGAGAAATGCAGACACTCTAGAGACCAGGAGATATCCCACTCACTAACGAGCTATTAAGAAATGCAGATGGTAACTACAATACTTGCTTTGGTGAATATATGCTCATTATAGTCCATTAAGTGATTTCTGTGTCTCACTGGGCTTCATGACAAGTCCTGGATATTTGAAGTCTTTTGGGAAGCTCATAAATCACCGAGTGCTGTATTGTACTTGTGAGTCAGCACTTACCATTGTCCCCCCAGGCCCATCATTATATCTTTGGAAAGACAGGTTCTTCCTTCCAAAGTCATGTACTTAACCTTTTGTTTAGCATGTCCAAACACTTCAGCATCATGGTGCTTTTACATTTTGGGAAGGGTTATTTACAGCTCTCCAAACTGAGCAAATCTTTCCCTGTCTGACAGTTAATATTTGTATTTATTTTCTTTAAGGAAACATGCTCACAACCAGCTGAATGATGTATGAACAGCAAAGAACCTTCTCTACATGTGGATAAAAGCCAAGCTCAGATCTGCTAGTACAAGGTTTTTTCTCTGGACAATCACCTCCCTCTTGCTTGAACTTTCCTGAGCTCTGTCTCCTGCTTAACACAAATGGCCCCTCTGCCTCTTGTGGGAATAAAGCTGCTGCCCTTCATCCTTCTGATAACGGGTTTTAGGTAAAGAGGAGGATGTGATTGGAGGCACAGGGAGTTGGTAATGCTGCAACCTTCTTCTCCCTCCTCATTTGATGACTTCAGTCACTCACAGAGTCCTAGGATCACTGTAGTTGGAAAAGACCTTTAGGATCATTGAACCCAGTGATAAACTTAAGATGGCCAAGTACACCACTAAACCTAAGCACCACACCTACATAAATACCTCCAGTGACTCAACCACTCAGTGTGACAGAAGAAGGAACATATTCTATTCTCTTTTGGGTGTCCTTAATTTTATGGAGATGAAATTACGATTCCTACCCTACTTGAAGGTATCACAAGGGGGATATTTGCAGCTAACTTCATACAGGCCTCCTTCAAACTAACCTCTAACCATGGATTTCCTTGCAGAGAACAGTCTTCTGTTGCACTGAGGACAATTATGCAGCCCTGCTTGGAGAGGAGGGTGGAAGGTTCTGCTGTCCTTGCTACAGTCTGCTACTCAGGGATGACCTTAATAGGGATGTTGCAGGGATTAAAACATGAAAGGATAGCTCTAACTGAGACACTGATAGAAGCAGACAGCAGTCTGAAGGGGTGACAGGGAGGCAGAAGGTCAGTCAACAGAGCAGAGACTTAGGAGAGTTCCCATTAGGGTTAGGAGCATGTTAAAATTTAAAATGAGGAATAATGTGGTGATGCAGCTGTCAGCTGAAACTAGTTCTGGTACAGTGATCGGGACAGCTCTATCAGTAGATCTGTCATGGTTCAGGGTAAGGAACTGCTGTGAGAGTGAGGATGTAAGGTGATGTCTTGAGCAAGAAAGGAGATAGAAGAAATCATCTGTGTGATGGTATCTCTTCTCATCCAAAAATCTCTTCTGAGTCTGAGAGACTTTGCTGGTCAAAGTCATTGGCTCACTAGTGAAAACTTGGTAAAAACATTGGAAAACACTGATGGATGAAGGGATCAAGAATAGTATTCATAAAGAAGAATGAGGGCAGGAAGTATTTAAAATGAAATCCAGCAGAACATCTCATATGAGCCTGGAGGTTAAGTGTGCTTCATCCTTGTGGGAGATTCAGGTGGATCCTTCATGACTGACTGGTTCAATTTTGTTCCACTTTCTGGTGTTTCTTAAGATATCTTAAACTCTGAATTTATGGAATTTATGGCAATGTAAGTGACCCTTGCAATTAGTGTGTGGAACCCTTCTAATACCCCGTCAGACAGGGCTTCATCCTCAGCTGGTGCAGCTCTGCTGAATGGGAGGCTGCTCTAGAGGTGGGATAGCTGGAGAAGTGACCTGTGGAATTTCTTAAGTTTTACAGTGGAGATCAGATTATGGGTTTTCAGCACATTTTTTAAACCCTCCATTTGACTGAAAGGTCTTTGTTTTCAGAATAGCTAAATGGAGAATTAGGGAGTGAAGACAACAACTTTTGGTTGCCTCTGGTGAAGTGGCATGTGTAGAACTTTAATGAGGGCTTTTGGCGGGGCACACACCTCCTTGTTTCAGCTTCAGATGAGTTTATGACTGCAACTGCTCAAGTGAAAAACGATTAGGCAGTTGAGCAAAATTTTCCTTGTATTATATATGAGACCTCAGTAAAGATTATTCTGTCTTCCCAATTTTTGATGCTTTAAGCAGATTTGCACTGCTCTCATCCATCTGAGCATGGCCGTGTGCCTTCTCCAGCAGACCAGCTGACACACAGCAGCCCGTCCTCTGATCCTGCAAGGTTCTCAGAGGCCTGCTGAGAGAGAAAAGGACTTGTGACTACTTTTGCTCACAACTACCCGTGCACAAAGCTGCCAAAACGAGCATCCTCCCCCTTCCCGGGACGGTGCCTGAACTCGGTGACGTTTGAGGAGCACAATTTGACAGAGACCAGCTGAGTTACTGCAGACTTCTTGTGACTGTCAGCGAGATCGGCATCTCCCACTTGGCTGATAATCTGTTGTGCTTTGCCTTACTTGTCATTTTCAGTTATCTGTACCAACAACTGATGAGAGCACTCAAAGAGCCTGCTTGGCAAACGGATAGTGTATCGCAGAGGAAGCATTTACGAAATGTGGTATCCCGGCAGAGATCCTGCGATAAGCAGTTCCAGTAAAATGTATCCCCGCCTTGACATCAAGCAATGGATACATGGCAGGCCTGGGTTTTCCCCATTAGTTTCCTTAAGTGCCACATAAGATTTCAAGGTGAATTCTAGGTTTTGTTCTTGTGGTGATTTAGCCAGTAAATTGCAATTTGAGGGTCTTGCAGAGATGGAAAAGAGAAGTCTGCCACTAACACAAAGCAGTCAGACAGACTCCTGTGACTTCCCTGTGTATTTCCCAGGTAAGACTGAAGGGGCCAGTCTATGTCTCACTCACAGTTGGCAGAGCTAACACCTCACACACCGGGAAGAAACAGTCCTAAATCAGTATCTTTAAAAAATCTTCACCCCACCTCATTTAGCTGTCAAAGGTTTTTACAATCCTCCTCAAGTGTGAACTGCAAGAGCCAGTTCATATCTATCCGTTAGTTAGTCAAAGGAAATGGGGTGTATTTTAGAGATTCCATTGTCCTTCATTCCTGCATTGATTTGTCTTCCTCTGCAAAGCCCTGGAAGTGATGGATAGCTTGTTGACTTCTGAACTTGAAGATAACTTTTTGAGTTGCATCTCATGTTGGAGGAAAAGCACGTGAAGGGGAGAAGAAAAGAGTTCAAAGACTTTGTGCAGTGGAGGTTAGCAGCAAACCATTAATTACGTGTGAAGGAATTATTAACAGATAGATAGGCTTTTTATTTTATATTATTTTTTTTCCAAGTTGAGCTATTGCTCTGAAATGAATAGCTTCTGCAGAATAATTGCAACCCACATAACCAACTAAGATTTTACAGTCTTTGTACAAAGGTATTTTAAAAGATTAACACAGCTCTGGTAGGATACATTAATATGCTGGGACAACAACGCTCTTTGGAAAGTTTTGGAAACTTCTTCCCAAGCCCCCATCAAATTACCTCCAAATTCTTAGAGAGCACATTAAGTACACGCTTTGCATCGTAACAAAGCTGTGGTCCCTGCCCTGAAAATTTTACAAGTCTGAGACTTTGACCTAGTACCTACTTAAATCTGTGGGAGTCTTTGCCTTGATTTCAGTGTGGGTTGAGTCAGATCCTCATACAGCACTTAAGGAGAATTAGCAACAGTTCTTGTTACACTCTAGCACACCCAGTTAGCTCACAGCAAATTCATGAGCAGTTCCCTGCAATGATGCTGATAAATGCAATGGGGACCTTCACTTCAGAGTGAATGAGCACTTACTGACCTGGGAAAAGCAGCCCTGCTTGGTGGGAGGACAGAGAATGGAAGGACAGAGGTAACCATGCTGGTTTGCTCCTGGCTTTTTAGCACCAGGAGCAGCATGCACAGCTGAAAACCACACTAGGCTAAAATTCCTTACCCGTGCTCTGCCTGAGCACGAGCTGTGCAGCCAGCCCCTGCAGAAAATCTCTGAGCACATGATTCCCTCCACATTCTGCCACAGCCACCTTCCAAGTGAAAGCTGTGCATATACAGTCTTTGTCCCAATTTATTCAACGACTTTGACTCACTCCAGCTTACCGGGGTGAGGGGAATTTACAGCCCCTTTTCAGCTACCACAGCACCAGGCCTGCCAGCATTCAGCCTGTCGTGGATACTTGTGTGTTCTTGTTTGGAAAGACTGCTTGTATGTAGTTTTGCTTCAATGCAAATGCTTTAGGCCTCAGTGCAGCGAAGTAATCAAGAATATGCTTGCCTCTAAGTCTATGAATGATCTCTGAATCTGAGCCTTTGTACTCAGAACAAAACCCGTTAAATAAAGGAATAGCTTGAATGCCAGCAGCCCAGCTGTTTTTGAACAACCCTCCAATAACAAACCCAAGAGCATTTGCATTGGTAGAAACAAAAGCTGGATAAGGAGGCTGATTCACTGTCTGGCTTCTGGAGACATTTTATAAATAGCTGCAAGAAAAACACAGGAGTTTTTTTTATTATTATTAGTTGATAAAACATGTTGACAGAATCCTTTTCAGGATTGTAACTTGGGGGCAGCATGTCTTTTTGGACAGCAGACACATGGCAAACAATTTATTTGCTGAAGAAAGCCAGATGCTCTGTGTCCTTGGCAGGCGATTTGTAAGATTAAGGAAAATCAAGCTTGTGACTAGAGTGTGGTAAGTAAGTAAAATAAATAAATAAAGCAGTCACACTGCCCACAAGAAACTCTTCTGTCGTTTTTGGCAGGACAGCTGGTTTTCAGCTCCTTCTCCCCACGGTGTGTGACTGACAAGGAAGAGCAGGCCACCTGAGGGGAGAAGTGGTTCTTGTTTGTCAGCCACTGCCCTCTCAGCACTGTGCGGCTGCATGAACAAGCTCAGACGCCTCTGTGGACTTTCACAGCGTGTCCCGGGCAAGATTTATGGTCACAGGGATGATCTGCTGAGAGGGTGAAAGACACACACAAAAGCAAGTACAAGGGCCAGGAACATATGTGTTGAGCATCCTCCATCCAGCAGTTGCCCAGCCTGCCTTTGAAGCTGTTATGCAGCAAGCAGACACCTCTGGCAAACCTATGATGGATAATAACCCGGAGATCAAGGGCTGGAAAACAGGAAATACAGTATGTCTCCTACATGTAGGGCTTGATCCATAGTTGACGCAAATCGGCGTCATGCCATTGGGAGAAGACCCTTTGCATAGACTGAGACCAGCTGAACACCAGAATTTCCAATAAAATAAAGTACTTCTGTGAATAAACAAAATATTAGGGCAGGAAAAACAGACATGATAAATTTTGTGTTGTTTGTCCTTCACACAGCTGGTCTTTTCTTAATTTTTCTTTAGCAGATGTTTCTGCTGGCACAGCTCAGAGTTCAAAATATTGTACAGCTTTCAAGCCATATCAGGGAGAGGGCAGGAGTGCTGTGAAGTATCCCCTGGGCCATTAGAGTTTATGAACCAACGAGCTAGAGAGACCATGCAGTAGATTTTTAAGTGTCTGTCTGAAGCCTCTGAATTCCATATGCTCTTACCCCCACTGTGCCTCCAGGTATAACATAACTCCTTCTTTCATCAGGCTTCCTTCTCAATCAAAATACTGACGCTACTTTGAATACCATTTGGATAATTCCTCTATAGTGAGGAACATGGGGAGGATGCCCCCACTTGCTGTTCTCTCCTCTGTACATTTTATAGGTGACAGTGTCCAAACACCTTCCAGTAATGCACAGTAATAACTGTGTCTGTTACTCAGAGTTATTCTCTCTCCTTCACTCCCATAAGAGACTTGTGGGTGCGGTGAAGGTGTCAAAGCAAGTGAGAGGACTCAAGGTAAAAGGAAAACTGTCCCCTATCATGGGGCAGCTCATTCATACTAGTCTTCTTTCCCTTCTGTGATAGTACAGGCAGCAAGGAGAAGTGAATTACCTTAGTGTCATCACATGAAGGTAAACCAGAAATATTTTTGTAATTGTTTTTATTATTTAAATAACATGTAGGGGACCCTGAAACATTTTTGATTTAAACAAAGAATTCCCTTTCCTGCCCAGATAGCTAAAGCAAATATGGACAAAAGAGAGAGTGACATATGAACCATGCATTACATAGTGAGCAGCAGAGTTGTTTAATGCTGCCTAAATTTCCCTAAAGCCCAGGAATTCGGAAGAAAAAGGTAGGTGGCCATATTAATGTGAGTTGAGCCTCTTTCTCAGGAAGCTCAGACTCCCTCCACCTCCTCAAATAAGAGATCTAATCTGACATTCCTCCTGTGCGTGGGTGGAGACCTCCCTGTACCTCTTCTGGTCTGGCAGGGTCAATGTGTGACCTCTCGCAGCTTGAGGATGACAACAGATGAGTAAAGGCAATGAGTGCTACGAATGTGTGGGAGGGAGAGGCCAGTGGCTGAAGCCCTTGGAAAGACCTTCATTTTTTGAAAGTTCTATTTTTAATGACTGTAATATTCTATTAATATCCAGGGGAGATATAATTAGGACATTGTTTCTATTTTGAAATTGTTTTCGTCTGAGTATTGGTTTGGACTGCAAACCAGCTCTTTGGCAAACTCGTGCTTTTGTGTGTTGTGAGACAGCAGTCCTTGGCTGTACCTAATGAGATTAGAGTCAGCACTGACTGGACATACTCACCCCATCAGCTCCAACTGGGCACTTGGTGGGATTCTGGGGAGGCTGACACCATTTTGTCTGAGGCTCAAGTGTTCTCAGTTGCTGGAACCTAAGGCTAGGGATTACACAGCATCAGATAAAAGAATACAAATAGTCAAATGTTGGGATTTTGAAGTGTGTTTAACGCAACACTTAAAAAAATGTATATGCTATTTCATAGTTTTCTCTGATTTGTCCAAGACTAATCTGGTGTGGGCAGTGTTTTCTTTAACTGTCTCCCAATAAAACCACCCTGCATAATCACGCACCAGACTATTTATTCCTGGGAATGGCTTGCATCACACATGAAAGAATTTAATAATGACACTTGGATGGAGTACTGTTATTTATGGAGGAAAAGGTCATGTTCTGTGCCTGCACCAGCAGTGGGTGGCTGCAGCCTTGGGTAGCACAGTGTTGGATCACTGTGCTGCCAGCAGATAGGGGAGTGTGCCTGACAGCCAGCTGCTTTTGTCATTGGTGCAGAGCTGGGGCATCATGCTCCTCAGTTCAGGCTTTGTTATTTATATCACTCTGTAAACAAAACTCCTGCCTTTTCCTTTCGATAAATAGTGAAGAAGCCAGTGCAAGCTAACATGAATGGGGAAGTGAGTGAGTGTATCATACTGTTGATATATATTGGTATTCCCACGTCTTCTGTTATGCAAGGGAGAAACTGGTGGCTGTTTTTTGTTTTTATTTCTGGAAAGTGATAATTTTCAATCCCCAGTCTTTCTCCCTTTGCATCCAGCTGCCATATTACTTGCCAGGTTTTCCTTTCAGATGTTCTAGGAACACCCTCCCGGCTGAAGGAAACTGCAGGGCTGCCAGCCATGCTGTGCCTCGTGCCCAGCTGGGAGCTCATCCCCTACCCCCCCACCCTGCTCAGCTGGGTGCTCCCTGGCTCTGCAAAGCAAAATAAAGATGTTGTTCTGCTCCTCCTGCCTCTGCATCTCTTCATACCTAATGTTTTCTCAAACTAACACTGTGATTCCATTTCCTTTTGGCACGGGCCTCTAAACTGAACTTCAGCCTTTTCATTTGACTATTCCATACATGTAAATTTATAACATAGGGTATCTGACACAAAGAGCCTTGTGGAGACACACCATCTCTCTTTCCTCCTGGTTATTTTTAATTGATTTTTTTTAAGGAAATGAGCAAACACATCAAAGGAGATATTGTGCAATTTAATCTTCAGGAAAAGTTCAGGTAGCAAGAAGAAAAAAGAACTCAGTCTTAAAAAAAAGAAAGAGAGAAAATGTACACCCTTCTAGAAGTGCTATACGTGTCAGTTGTGCTGTGCTGTGGACAGAACAGCAGGTCTTTTGGAAAAAAAAATAGCAATGTGGATCTCTGTGTTTACAGGGCATTGCCAAGTCTGGATTAAATGTGGTAAATGGAGAAGGGTAGAGGATTTCTGTTTCATTCCCTATGCTCACTCCTGTCACTGCCAGTTGTGTTGGCAGAGCATTGCCACTGACAGTAAGGAGTCTGCTGGTTCTAGTCTTTTCTTGGTTGCAAACTCCTCTTTGCATTTTGGAATTGACTGCCATGACTCCATTGGCTGTTCAGGGCTAACAACAGCAAAAATTAATGCACATATGGTTGCTGGAGTAAGCATAAATGCTCAGGGAAAGCAGATTTTTTACAAAGTCACTCTTCTAAGTGAAAGGGAACTTCTGGGGGAGAACTGATCCTCCCAGTTATCATCTGTGGGATGAAAAAGTCCATGCTTGGTCTTGAGCTCTGAACTGACTGATGCATTTGTGTGTGTGTGGTCTAGACTCTCCTGCAATTTAGTCATAGCCTAGCCCTGATTTTCCCATTGTTTTACATTTAAGGCATGCTCAGAGCTTTCCCATCTTTTTGCCTTTCCTCAGCAATATTTGTAACTTACCACCTAAAAAATGATAAAGATTTTAGAGTCAGTTTTCATCTTTCCTTCACTTCTAGGTGACCTGATGGAGTACAGTCTTGCCATCACCTCATAAATCAGCTGTTTGAGAGGGGGGAAAAAGGACTGTGCAGATAATTACTCTGAAAAATTTGAAATGATCTATGCCTGAAGCAGCTGGGAAGACTGCTAATGTGCAGTAGGATATTTTGTGTAAGAGAAGCAGTGAAGGGTTGCACATATCCTTCCTCCTCTTCCCAAACACTTGCAGACACTTGTCAATACAGAAATGACATCTCGGAGTTGTCATGCATCCATGTGGGGCCACTGGCCACTGACAAGTCCTCTGAAGTGTGCCAGCCCTTTGGAAATCCCAGGCAGGGGAGGGGTGCCCCTTTGGCTCCTGCTGTTACAGCTTTTCGAGGTAACAAACCCCATCTGGCCCAAGCCCCATGTGTGAGTGGTGGGGCAGTGTCTGGGTCTGCATGGCACACCGTCCCTGTGCCCAGCTCCATGTGCTGCCCCACTGCTTCACTTTGAACTTCGATCCTACTTTCTCTTTATTTTCTCAGTGGCTGCGAGGATTTAAGCTAGTTGGTTTAAATTCAAGCCATATGAGACAGAAGTGATTTTCTTGGACAGGAAAAATAATCTTGGGGAGTTTATAGGACTTACAATTGCTCTGTATTTTCATGGAGTATGAACACAATTTGTCTCTCTACTTCTCAATCTCAATGTCTTACTGGATCTTATTGGATTAGCTTGTTGTTCTTGGAATTTCCATGTACTGGCATGGGCTCGGCAAGCCTTTTTTCACATTTGGTTAGCCTGGAGATTGCAGCCTTTCTTCAAGAATGTGAAATTGCTTGTACAGATAATCCCTGCTCATCTCTTTCTCCTAACTGTATTCAATACAAGTACATGTCTCTCCATCCATGCTTCAGTCCTCCTTGGACCTGGGCTGACCTAAGCTAAAATCCTGGACAAACCAAGCACAACCATCCAGAAGAAGATGCTATTAACACTCCTGTCATTTGCTTACAAGCTGCAATTCCACTAAGAACTGGACCCTGGCAAGTGAAGAACCTGCCGAAATCAAGAATGGTGTGGTAGTGTGACTCTTTGGGATTTTTATGAAGAATTAAGAAGAAGCCTCTGAAGAACCTTTCTGCTTTCCAGGTATCATGGTGAAGAAGCATCTGATCATCATACTAGAAAATTCCATACTCCTATATTGCATACCTTGAGTGAGACACCAGTCCTGCATGGCTGCAGCACCGTCCTCCCCCATGCCTGCACAACAGAGTGTCTGTAATTCTTTGCACAGAAGGCAGACCCTTCTAAAACCCAGACATTCATAGTCCCATCAAAATCTGAATAGTGAGGTTTTTCCATCAACAGTTTCAGGCTATCAGTCTCAGCTGTGAATGAAAAATTCATCAGGCAAAGGCTAAAGAAGTCACACCTGTCAGCGTGACACACTGTTTATCTTGAAGACTTTACTTCAGAAAGTATAAACAGTAGAATATTTATTTTCCTTCCCGCCATCTATGAGGTTATTCAGCAATTTGAGTGTGCTCATGCACAGCTTTCATGAGCCAACCTTAATTGCACAGCAGTGTGCCATAAAAACAAAGATTAGGCATTATTATCTAGGAACCAATTTTACATTTTTCTCCTCTGACTTGAACTGTTTAAAATATAGGGCACTATCTCATTTTGGCTGTACATAAATATCTCAGTTGTCAAACTGCCCTTACTCAACCAGCCAACTTCTCTTGGTAGTTGAAAATCATAGTGTTTAATTGTGTCAACCGAGGTGAAAAATGTTATTGGTTCACCACCTGGCTGCACTGTATAGTTAAAAAACACTTAAGAAACAGAGTGTGGAATTTAAGGGACTGCAAAAATTTTTTACCCAATAAGAAATGAATATGATGGGAGGACAGAGGGAAGAAAATAAACAGATGATGTGTTTCTTTATCCAGGTGCATTCTTGCTTTCTCCTTTCTAGCTGACTTTGAATCTTGCAAAGGGTGTGTATATAAATAAGGTGTGATAGGGGCCCAAGGCACCAGGAAGAGGCTTCTGCCAGATTTCTATAAGCTTTCAATTAGTCTGTGACTTCACAGTCTTGAAATTGTTCAACAGTCACTGTCACCTACATGAGCAGAATTGACAAGCAAAAATCATGATAGACCAACATGAAATTCAGTTTTTCTGGGCTCAGTATTTACTGTAATTCTGGTGACCTCATCTGTCTTCAACTGAGAGGAAAGCTGTTCAGTGTAGAAATTCCTAGCAAACTCCTTGGGTGCAGGGGAAAAAAATCACGTATTAATTTTTAGCATCCATTGAATGCTCTCCATTCTGGACAAAAGTTTTGGCAAGCAGTGTAAGCCATCTGCTCCTAGGAATAGGTTCCAAGGAGGTGGTTTATGGTTCATGGTATTTGAAATCCCTTTTGTGTAACTCTTCATCCGTGAAGAGCGCAACCATGGCGTTAGCTTCCCAACAGGAATCTCGCTGAGAGACAGCTTGGAGGGGAACACTGTCCTGTATCAACTATCATTTACAGACAATTGGTTACCTTCTGTGTCATGCACATATAATGTGATGGTGTTTTTATCAGGACAAAAGCTACTGAGGATCTTTTGCTAGCTGAGCTATCTGAAATCTCTCTCCTTTATCCCACATAGATGTAATCAGATGTGCAGGATATAGCAAGTACAAGGTGAAAAGAGAGAATTAGATAGATCCATTAGCCTCTTCTCCTGCGTAGTGTAGGATATGATGTTTTCATTCAGTAACTCACACTCTAAACCAAATACTTGCCTTGAACAAAAGCAAAAAGCCTCTTTTATGTGGCAAGGCAAATGGTGGGATAGGCTGAGCTAAGTACAACTTGCATTAACTTGTATATAGGTGGATGAAGTGTGTCCACATCTTCTTCAGTCTCTTCTGTTTAGGTGGGAACACTGCTGGCTCCTTAGAAAATTTTCAAATATGGACCAAGAAGGCAGTTATCAGGATGCAAGGTAAGGAAAGAGAGCTGTGATAAGCGATCTTTTGGCCAAGGAAGGAGATTTAAGGAGCAAACATTGATTCACAGCCCCTGTCAAAAGTTTGCAATGAGGCTCAGCTGCGGATCTCAGAAGAGGGTGAGACACCAGGTACAAAAGAAATCCTTACAGCAAGGCTGTTTGAGCTCACTGATCCAATATAAGTAGCCTCTGATCTGCTCACAGACACTCTTTTATTTGAGGCCAGTGGAGAAAAAGGATGTGGAGACTCTGAATTGCCATGATGGTGGCAGTCTTTATCTCCTGACCTTTATTTTTCTCTAGGATCCATTCAGACACTCCCTGTTTTGCCCAAGAGCTGTGGGCACTACTGAGGTAGCAACCTGAGAGTGCTGGCCATACTTTATGTGTCCAGGGTCTCAGTGGACACCAGCCTGTGAGCTTTGCTCACAGCTGCCCTCTTCTACAAGGGGCTTGTCTGTGGGAGGGGCCTGCCGCAGGGTCCTGTCAACCAGAAGGGTTTGCCGTGGCTTGAGTGTGCCAGCAGATAACCTAGCGATATACAGGGGCAGAGTTATAGTCCCAACTCTCTTATTTTGTAAAAGAAAACCACTTTCATTTACATTTCCTGACCTCTCCTTGGTAAATTCCTCTTCACTTCCTGCCTGTGTCATATGCTGTGTGCCAGCCCAGTGGAACAGAAATCTTGTTTTCCAGTCCTAAGGCAAGTTTTGCTGTGGAATGAAAAGAGATTGCCCAGCTTTAGTTTCAGCATAATGTGCTTGTAACAATACTCTGAACTCTGGCATTCTGCTTGGTCAAAGAGCATTTCCTCCCCTCCCTCCTCCCTCCTTTCCTTCCTCCCTCCTTCCCTCCCTGCATCCCCACTAGCCTCTTATGAAATTAATAAACATAGGGTGTTTGTTGACTGGGTGGAGAAATTGCATTCAGATCACATAATGTCTGAGGCCTGGCAAGTCTTTGTGAATCTGTTCTGGTCTTTGCTAAATGGAGCAGGGTGCTCCCCAGTCTAGTAGCAAATATCTTAGGGGAGAAAGAAAAAGGCAAAGAAAACTCCACTTTGTATTGCTATTAATTAGAGAACCAGGTCAGTATGATTTACAGACCCTTGACCCTTCTCATTTTTTATTTTTATTTTTTGGATAAGAGATTGTGGTCCTCATCATGGTAGAAAAATAAAGTCTGTGGTTGGAACCACATTACATAATACTCACCAAAACCTGGCACTTCTACAGGTCATTATAATGTGATAAATATGTCTGGGCAGGAATTTTCCAGGGTCTTATGGGTATGCACATATCACCCAGCTCCCTTCTCAGTGAGAGATGAATGTATCTGAACACAGATGGGCTCCCAGGCCAAAAGATAGAAGCTTAACAGCTCAAAATATGTTTCTCTCTCAGCCATTGTGACAACTTGCAACCTTCTGCTTCTCCTGTCGGAGATCTTGAGCTGTTTAATGTGTCTGGGGTCTCTCCCCAGGCCTTGCCCCCTACATTTGTTGTGGAGGCAGTTCTGTGCTACTGTACTGATCAGGTTTCTCTAAGACTTGTCTTTCAGGGCACCATCCCCAGTAGGCCTGACAGGTTATGTCTAAGGAGATGCCTGGTTTGCTGCTTCTACCAGATTACACCGTTTCCCTTGGGCCACTATCAGACTTCAGCAGCACATGCCTTCCTGTTTTTTATTTGTGTGTGTATGTGTGTGGCTCTTCTAAACACGGACAGGAATTTCCTTTCCTGAGTCTAGACATCAGCCACTCACTATTTCTGTAGCTTGCTAACAGACTGTCTGCTGCCCTGGGCCCTTTGATTTTTCCCATGAGAGCAGCAAATTCACACTGGGCTGATAGAGGAGGCCTTGTGTGATACTCTGGGCATGCAGCCTGTTTTTTGCTGGTGGTGTTTTAACTGCACTAACAATCACTGTAAACCAAACCTGGCACCTAGTGGGGGTTGTTTCTCTGCCTCCTGCTTCAAGGTCTGTCCTTGCTACCCTGGTGTTGCAAGAGAACTTCTGCCTCAGGGAGAAAGAGTGATGGGGTGATCCCAGCCCAAACTGGTGTAGCTGTGAGATGCTTAGCCAGATCCACACTCTGGAAAATCCATTGTGCAGGCAGCCATCTGGGAGCAGGCAAGTCAACGTGAAGCTCTTCCCTTCAAGGTGAAGCTGACATAGCTGTTGCCTTCCCACTGAGTGGAATCCCCTCAGTGGAACCCTGGCGTTATGCACTGATTTTCAGCTGCAGCAGCTCTGGGGCTGTGCTTAATGTAGCATGGTCCCAAGTAAAGCTCTTGGGTTTGCAGATTCACAGGGTGTGAGCTGCTTCGGATGAATCTCACAGATTTCAGTGGTCTTTTAGAGCAAATTAAGCCTGTCAGTACTTTCCTGGGACTTGCTGAGAGCAACAGATGGAGCCTGGGTACACTAAGCAGTCATTTTTTTGTACCTTTTCTCAGTGGTTCCTCTTATATGAATTTACCAGGAAAAGAAATTTTTCTAGAAGAGTGACTACCAGAAGGATAAAAAAGCTGGTAGGGTTTGTCTCAGTGTGCATCAAGGGTGAGCAGCCAGCAACTTCACAGCAGAGATTGTAAAGTAGAGGAGAAAAGATTGGTAAGGTGACTGAGAGCAAACTCCCACAAGACAAATTATTTATCTCCTTCCCTTTTTGGCCTGTGACTGTCCATCTGCATGAGTGTCTGCCTGCCTGTGTGTCATTCCTCCTGCCCTCAGGAACTTTTGAAGTGGTTGACTTATTTCAGCTAAAGCAGCTGAAGGATAAAGACCTCAGCATTGCTAAGGTCCTGGGATTATCTGGAAAGCAGACGTCTGATTTGGAGCAAGAGACTCTGCCAATGCTCCTCATCTGGAGGAGAGGGTGCAGGACTAGCTGAATCTCTATGACATTTTGTGGGGTTACTGTGGGTCCACAGGCAGGCAGGACGGCAGAAACCCAGACTTTAGTGCTCCCAGTTTTCACAGATATGCTTATTTGTGCGTTCACAGGAGCCTGCTACGAATACAGGTTATGTCACACTGCAGGATGAAAGAAAAGTAAATGTCTAGATGTGAATACAGTCACTGCTGATGTGCTATAGCTTTGGCACAGCCATGCCTGTGCCTCCCCTGTGAAACATGCTTGTGAAGGTCACATCCCAATGACTCTGGGAGCCTGTGGAGCCAGTCAATATGGAGTTTTTGAGAAGTCTGTCTATGGACTCTATTGTCCAGATAGAGCCCCTCAAGGAACATAAGGAATTAACAGAAATAAGGACATAAGGACGTTGACAGAAATAAGAATTCATTACTGTAAGCTTTCTTTTGTAACAGAGAATACAATAAGCTTCCAGGTGAAGTGGGACTTCCCGGGGAAATACATAGCCAAAGTCATATCCAGAGTGGCAAAACCAGTGCATCCAGGAAGCCCAGTGGTGAAAAAACATGCTTTTTAAGAGGAGGAATGAGAGGTTAGGCAGACGAGGAATAAACACTGCAGACTGGGTGAGGAAGTAGCATGTCCTGGGAAGCAGTGACAAGGTGCCACCAGGCAGGTGAGTGACCAAAGTGGCCTGAGGTGGCAGTGGGGCCAGGGCAGTGAGACAGGGCTGGGCTGTGTCCAAGAAGAACTGCTCAGGAGCAAATGTGTCCCACCCTGCCCAATTCAACTGCCTGCTGCACTGGTTTCTGCTCTCAGACCAAAGGCTGAGAACCTGTAGAGATGTCAGAGAGGAGTTATCAGAGAGAATTTGGTGTTAAATCCACTTCTGACAGCTGAGGATGTGAGCAGCTCCAGGTGGTGTGTTTATCTGAGTAGGAGACAGAGAGGCCTCCTGGGTCTCAGCCTGAAGTTTTGCATGGCATGAAGGATACTAAAGTGACCTCATTGTGCCTTGAATGCAGCAGGACAGAAGAAAGGTGTAAAATCAGAAAAATCTAAATTGCAAATGCCCTAACCATGAAGGCAACATATGTCTGGAACGGATAACCAAGGATGTGGTAAATTCTCCAGAGCTTGGAATCAAAAAAAAAGATACCCTGGAATTCCCACAAGGTACAAGGCTTGATTCAGAGATCAGAGAGTGAAATGCTGTGGTGCACGTTATGCAAGAGGCCAGACCAGATGATCAGTCTGGCTTGCTCTGGCCTTCAGAAATATGAACCATTGGTGTAGCAAGGATCTAGGAGAATTACCATGAGACAAGAAACAGAATAATTAAATAACCACAGTATTTTCAAGGGCACATATCAAAGAGTGGACCATTTTTTTTAAGCAGCAGCAGAGATTGGGGGAAGATGTTGGGGAGTAAGGAGGTTGCTTTGTTTTCCTATTTGGAAACTTGCCCACTGTATGACTTCGACCCCAGAGATAAAGTTGGTCTTCTGGAGGTTCATGAGCTCATTCACAGACAACATTTATTGGAAGATTAGTGGAGTTTCAATGTGGACTTATCCTTTGGAAGCATTACTGGCTTCCAAAATGCATTCATCAGTCTTCAGGGTGCAGTAAGGCATGGTCTCGCACAGAACAGATTTACACAAATGGCTTATTAACAAAATCAGGATTAGGGCCAAACAGATGTCAGTATGACTGATTAGCTCAAAATAAACACAGTTGTGAGATAAGAAATAGCTGTAGTTTTGCTTCATCTTCTTGTGGTTGCGTACTCAATAGATGATGGGAAATGACATGTTAGGTATGAGGTAAAATGACTCATCCACTGCTACAACTCATAGAAGGCAAAGCAGAAGAATCCAGGAATTTCCAGTCCATGGGTATAAAATAAACAATGGCCCTGATCCAGGAAACTCTGCCATGGACATGAATCCCCCCAAGGTGTGCAGCCTCCCTTTCTCAGGATTGTGCAGGTGTGGGTTTTTATTTTGGCAGCTGAATCTCCCTAAGCACTGAAATTATTATCATTTTCATCATGCCACATGCATTAAAGTTCTGATAGGCAAAAATATTAGAAAAGAAGTAACAGTTGTTCTCTCATGAGATCTTAAATATTAATTGATTTGGCCAAATGCGGCATACAAACACTTTTAATGGTTTCTCAGTGAGAGATCTGTTACCTTGCTTGGTCCATGTCATCAGCATGTGAAGGAGATGTACAGACCAAATCTAGTGCTAGAGGCCAGAGAATTGTATTAAACATGAACTGGCCACATTCATCCCTGCACATTGAAAACTGTTGATCAAGTTCATTTGCTACACTGCTTTTCAGAGAACAAGCAAGTCAGACTTAAGGCATGGAGATGTAAACGGCAGCAAGAATTATTTTTTGGCACTCCCTTTTGTGCAAAATGTGATTGCTTGCTCAAACATGGAAGAAATCCCCCATTTTCTAGTGTTCTTAATGAAAAACTGGGATTTGCATTACAAAGTGCTCTGCTTTGATAACTGTATAGATCCATGAAAGCAATTTCTACTCATTCAAACAATTGCATTATGTTACCATTTTCTAAGTGAATTATTTGGATTTTTCAGTTTGATTTTCAGTGCTAATTTTTCACTTCAATAACTTAAGAAGTTAATTATCCAAACCATTGTTGTCAGCCTAACAAAATCATTCCTCTTCTCAACATCCACTTTTCATTGTGAAAGTGAAGCAGCTAGGGAGAAGGAAAAACTTTCTGATCAATTTGAAATTAAAGTATTCTTGATTAATACTTCTTACAATTTCTATTACCAGTAGGCAAAGACACCAACACAGCAAAAACTCTACACCTGGGCTTCTTTGAAAACCTGATGCTGTTTTCTGTGGACTGCACTCTAAATAATTTAATTAGCCTTTCAAAACCCTACTAGGATCACTTTGCATCTTATTTTACTCATTTGCAGGCTGAAGATGACTCTGTTTGCGCTACAGGAGCATTATGAGAATAACATTCTCTCTTGTGTCTAGTGGTGTCATTCCTCATGTTATCCAGGCAAAGATATGTGCAGTCATAATTCTCCTCCTGCCCTACCCTGATCTGTGCTCTGGCTCAGCTACTGACTAATCTCCAAAATCAAGGGAAAGGTTTTGTGTATTTTTTGCCCCTCTCTGTCTTGTTCTCTGCCCTTTTACCACAGTGCAGCCTCTGCTTTCCTTCTCTGATTTTAGTCAATAGCAAGTGTTAAGATAAAAGTTCATTATTTAGCATACTCCCACTTCTTGTTCTCCCTGGGATCTCTAAACATTTTCATATCATACAGATGTTACTGAGAAGCATTTAAATCTCATCTAGGTTCCCAGAAATGCATGGGGTTATTTTTACATATTTACACTGCTTTTTATAAAATAGTCTTTCCTATGAGTCTAATCTTGGAGTTGGGGAAGATCTGCTTTCTTAGCAAGAATGTAAGCAGTCTTGAGAGGATGGGAAGAGAGGATTTAGTAGGATTTGGTTGTAATTATCTCATGCCCTCTTTAGATACCAAGCCGAAGTGTTTAATTTAAGCGACTTGTTGCTCTAAAGTCCTATCAAATCAAGAGAGATGAAAACAGAACATTCAACAGATAGTTCAATTCTTACCTTGACTCAACACCATCATGTCAAAAAATAGTAGCTTGGAATACACCTCCTTAGCCAGGTCTCCAGCTGATGCAAATGGTGGGTACCTCTCTCAAGGCTGGTGAAATTGTATCAGCTTTTGAAACTCAGGCTCTGTCCTTGCAAACTTTGCTGTGGATAAGATTGGTCCTCCTCATTTTTACTCTTCTCAGTCAGAGTGTTTCTGCTCCATCGATGCAATTTTCCCTCTCATGTATGATATTCCACACTATGATATTCCAAATTCCCAAGTGTTCCTGAACCTGACAAAAGTCTATGGTGACTGCTCTCCTTCGTGTGCCATGACCAGATTTCATACAACTGCTGGAAAGGGCTGAGGCAAGCTCAGGGGCAGCAGAGTCTTGTTTAGCCCATGAAGGTGGGGGGTTCTTTGGGTGCAGTTGGGGCTAAGACTCAGTCTTGAAGTTCTCCTTCACAGGGTGCTGTCAGAGAGGAGATAAAAGTCACTATGTGCAGGGCAGAAAAAAACCGAAAGGCCTCTGAAAAGAATTTGTCACAACTTTGCAACCAGCAGTGGTAATGGTTTTTGGTCAGGGATTATCTCCATAGTTTTGCAAGTGAAGGCAAATTTTCCTTTCAAGGCACTGTATATTTAGTTATTTAATCAGGCTAAATTATTCCTTCGCTCCTCACCCCCAGTTAGATCATGGCACAAAACTAAGCACAGCCTTTCATTCCACCTCTTCTTGCCTCTCTGTTTGACCTAGACTTTGGGGAGCCATTAAGTTGTCTGAGATATTGATTTAATAAAGGCAGGAGAATTAAAAAGGACAAAGAGACACCTGACTAATTGGCATTTCCAAGAGTTTTTTGCAATCAGCCAATGGGGATTTTATAAGGTATGAAGTATTTGCTTTCACATAAATTTCTTCCACATTCTTTCTCTTATGTTTGCTCGGTAAACATTCTGGAATAAAGTTCACATCTTCTTCTTTGTAAGCTTTATACTTGGGAGGTAATTGAGTTGGCTCTTTGTTATGAGAGCATGTACTCGTTTAATTGCACATATGTGTCTGTGAACACACTATCCCTGCTTCTCTCCTAAATTTGATTTGGAATGAATCCCACAAAAGGCTGTTTTCCAGCATTAATGGATAAAAGGTCTTTACCAAGGGGAAAAAATATTCAAACACTGAATTTAATAAAGTTACGCTTAAAAGTTGTTTCTTTGCAGGAATTCTCTTTGAAAATACGCAGTTCTGAGAATAATTCTTTTCTCACCACTGTGATTCAAGTCTATTCTATTGATTTTGTGATTTGTAACCAATCAATTTTTATTTTGGAAATATGGCATAATAAGATAACAATTGAGTGACATATCAGTAACACATTTATGATGTTGTCAGAGTTACTTGTTACGTCCTGCCCTGCCGCGCTGAGCAGTAATGCAAAACTTTGGGAAGATAAGATCCTTACAGGAGATGAAAACAAACACTGTGGTAATCTTTGTCCCATTTCTGGACTTCAGGTGCTGATCTTAAGGTAGTGATGCAAGCAAGTATTCATCTTCAGCATTTCTCTCAGGAACAGCAGAGCAAAGTGCTATGAGGGAGGTGACAGGAGGGCCTGCAGATCTGTCCCTCCGGCTGAGGAGTCACATTACTCAAACCACGCTGAGCAGTATAGATAAGGTAAACTATACTTCGCAATGCAGCGCGTCAGTTTGATAGATGACTGTCCTGTGGGCTTTTTATCATTTTCCATTAATTTGGATTTTATTGTATGCCAAGACTTAGCAACTTATTGTTATGAGCTGACAACCTGATCTTTTTATTCAATTTCTACTTAGCATTTGTTTAACACTAAGTCAGATAAAATTGCCAAGAACTGAGTTCTGCTTGAAAAAGGACGTCAAGATTAGGGTCAGCTGATTTCTTCGTTATTCCCTGGCTGTTAAAAAATGCACTGTTCTGTTTTCTGTCCGTTCTGGAGAATTTGGTGTCAATCAAAGACCAGTCTCTTCAAGAGCAGCATGTTTCCATGTTTTCTGTCTCACATCACCAGTAAACTGGTTACTTGTTGGAATTAATTAATTAAAGAATTGGAAAGTGGTATTTTCTGAATATGAGGATCATCTTTTATAGTAGTCTGCTCTAACAAGAGCTGAGGTTATAACTATAGGATAGGCCATAAGGAGAAAAATGTTTATTAGTGTCTCTCTTTCAAGGTGCTGGGATTTATGTGCTAGACTAGATTCATGCCCTCTTTGAATCCTGGCTTACATCTGAATTCTGTATCCAGGTCATAAAATGGCTACTGCTGAGGTATGAGTAAGAAAACAATGGCACAGGTTTATTTTTTCAAGGTTTATCCAGGTGGAGCCTCTCAAAATTGTGCTTCAAAACTTTCAGCTTTGACAAAGAATTTGAGTTTCTGCAATATTTCAGCACCTCTGAAGTGTCTACTGTTTATGGAAGTGTTTTTAATATTTTTTGCTTGGAAGTAAACTGAAAACTGACATTTTCAGTCAAAGATGATATCACAAAGTGTTCAGGTGCTCTGAGTTGTATCACAAAACAGGTTTCTTACCCCCTGAATTATTTTCTATGAGCACATTTCTGGTTTAATTTGCTGATAAATTTTTGATATGCATAACAAAGAGCAATATCAGCCAATTGACCTGTACATGGACATGACACAATTTGGGAAATCAGTTTGGGAACCACTGCCTTGCGTAGATAGAGAAAAAAAATAGAACTGTCATTTTATACCCGACCTGAGCAGCCCTGGGATGGCATAGCCTCAGGACAGCAGGAGATGCAATAGAGCCCTCCAGAATTCATCTCAAGTCTGCAGGGTCTTTTCTTTCTCCTGGACTCATTTTCATAAGCTTGATAAAGCTGTTAATACTCATCTTGTGTCAACTGGCCATGGTTCTATTTCATCAGAGGAGGCATCCAAAGAACAAGATTTGTTCGTCCCATCTACAGTGACTGCAGAAGGGCCAAGACAATCCAAACTAACAGTGTCAGCTTATTTACAGAGAATATCAGACCTTTAGGTTCCTGAAACCCAACAGTTTTCATCCAGAGAGTTCTGAAGCTGGGCCAGATGCTTAGTGAGGGAAAATCCACAGTGCATCACTGATTTTCACAGCAAAGAATCTTGATCTTGTTCAGTGGTATCAGTACCAACATGGAGATACAGTAAGGAATGACAATTCAGAACACAAGGCAAAACAGAAGGTCTGCTTATCTGCTAGGCAGTGCACACCTTGTAATTTATGCAGTGCAAAGCCCAGTAACAGAGCTGGGGAGCCAAGTGCTTCCTGATAACCGCACCTCCTGGAACTGTGCAGTGCCGCGGATAATAAATCTCAGTGATGGCACAAAGCTAAGCCGGGGAAAAATTAAATCAGCTTGGGCAGCCGAACAGCCGTCTCAGCTGTGCTGATTCACCCAGAATGATGCACTCCACGGGGTTTTCACCGCCTAAACAGATGTTCCCCTCGTACAGGATGCTTTCCATTTTTGTATTGTTCATGCTGGATTTGTGTATTGCAGATCAGACCTTCAGCTGCTGTAACCAGACCTGTCTAGTCAAAGGCTGTCAGGACAAGGCTGACGCTCCCAGGCCCCGTCTCCTGCTTCCGCCTGCGGTGTGGGCTCCCCAGCTGCTGGGGCTCTGCCAGCTGCGTGGCGGCCCTGAGCTGGAGCAGGGCCACGGCGCTGTGCTGCATGTGGCACCATGTCTCCAGACAAGCTTTGCTGGGAGGTGTGTCCCAGGTGTCAGGAACATTTCCCCAGCTGCTGATACCCATCGCTGGTGATGGTGGGGTTGCACAGCTGATTCCATGTGGCCTTGGTGCCCCGCAAGTCATTGTAGCACTGGGGGTGGGACAGCGAGAAATACCCTTTGCAATACATCCATGCAGATATTGCTGTCTAAGCATCTGCTAGTTTTATTATTTTGGCTCTCCAACATCCAAGTTGATCATGCCCAGACAGTCTTTTGCCCTGCTTAGCTCTGCAAAGAAGACATAGTCTTTTTTAAATTTTTTTTTTTAACAAGTGGGCAAGCAGGGCATGCTGAAACAGAAGAGAATGAAAAGGGAGGGCAACAAAATTACCGGGCAGGTGATATTGCTATAGCTCGTTGAATTTATCCTACATAATCTTCAACTTTCTCTTCGTTCCATCTCAGGAGAATGATTTCGTGTTTCAAAATTTCACAGAACAGCCTGATATTTTCCCTTCACAGATACTATGTTGGATCATTACTGAGAGGTGGACAGAGTAGAAGAGGATCATGAAGTTTAAATTTTAATGCAAGTGTGAGACTACAATGCCAAGTATGCTGAAATACTAATTCCTGTGTGAGATTACCACTGCAATACAATAAATAGCATTAGTCTTTACGCAGTAGCAATTACAGATTTCTGTCCATTTAGGAGCAATGCCTTTTAAGTCAATGGTACAGCAGTCTCTTTTTGCTTTGGACTGTGCTGCTGGATATTAGAGAGGTCTAGTCTGCTAGACTAGAGAGAGTTAGGTCTGTTGGGTCCACCTTAGCCCTATACAGAGCATGTGGGCAAATATAACCTTCTGTTAGTAGAAAGTGCCAGGCACAAATTCTGAACAAAATGTGAAGGTGCTGTTCTTAAACTTGGCAAAACACACTGGAAGGCATTTATATGTGTGAAACCAAATGAAGATCTATATGCTTAATTTTGTAAGTCACCTGAAATGCAAGCTGAAGACTCACCCCTGAGTTTCAGTGTCAAGAGAAGAAGGATATGCCACCTATATCATATAGAAGAAAGGCAGAGGTGTACATTGAAGTGACACTATTAATAGTATTTAGTAGCGGCTATCATACACTGAGAGATCCTGGGATTTTCCCTAGTCTAGATATGGGGGCTAGGAGGACTTAAGGGAGAAATAAGTGGTGCTGTTGCCTCTTAGAGCACCGTGATCACTGGCAGATGCTGCCTCAGCTGGTTGCCACTGTAGCACTAAATGCGAGCTGTCAGTGTCCTGTCCAGGGGACTGATGTGCCAGCATGGCATTTGTTGTGAGGCCAAGGATTTTGCTAATGAGATCAAGGCATGAAGTTACTGTAAGGATTAGACCATTGACACCTTTGCTTTTGCTTTGACTATTAACCCATAGGGAGGGAAACTGGGGGAAATTTCTTGCACACAATATCAGTGGAATCTCTTTTCCCCCCTACTGCATTAGATACCTTTCTGGCTTCAATGAATCCTTAAAATCAAAGGAAGACTTGACCACAACTGCAGTGACACATCTGCTCTGTATTGGAAGCCAAGGAAAGCCATTAATAATTCAATCAAGATTTGCTGAAGTGTTTGTGAACTGAGCACTCCTGAACCAGAAGAGAATTTCTAGAGAAACCTGAGCTCAGGTAAGTTTTCTTTTGTTGGCTTCCTTACTGAAGCTTTTTTGCACTAACATCCAATTTATATAAGTTCTTGCTGCTCAGCCTTTCTGTGGCCATCTCCTACAGAAAATGGGACCTCCTCCTACTGTACAGTGATAGCAGTAAGGGTAGCACTTGATGGTACCGACAAGACTGATGAAATGAACAGTGAATAACAGTATCTATGAGTTTCCTTGAATCTCATCTCCCTTGTTGATGTGACTGTTTGCCGTATAAAATGTTCAGAAGGGATATTGGTCTTTATAAAAGACAGCCTTTTTCTGTGCGAGTTCTTGTAGTCTCCTTTTGGTTTAAAAAAAACCATAGAACTTCTTTATTAGTTGGAGGAGAAAGTCAAAATCATCATAGTCCACTCAAGTGAATATCCTGGAGAAGCAAAGTTTCCATGTTTTTATAAGAAGATAAGCAATGTCTTTCTGCAGTATGCAGCAGGACTCTTATTTAACTTGCAATAATAGAACTAAAGCTCCTTAAAAGTTATTTTTAGCAATGGATATTTAACAAGGTTCTTCCTACATAATTATATACCTAAGCTGTCCAACTCTGACAGATGCTGACACATAGGAAATTATATAGTAAAGCCAGTGACCATCTTCCATTAGAAAGGAAAAATGAGGCAATTATAGCCATACATTCAGAGATTTTTAAACCCAGGATAGGTTATGGTCATCCTCTAGTCCGACCTCCTGTGTGACACATCTACAAATTTTATTGCAGCACCTCATGAATTTTCCTGTCCATAATAAAGGACAGCTTTTAGTCTCTCTGTAACTTCTGTGAGATAGACAATTCAGTTCATTCTATTCAATCCTTATGTCCTTCACAGTTTAGAGAAAATATATGCCCCAAACTTGAATTTTGTCCAGCTTTGGCTTCTACCTAGTGGATTTTATTATGCCTTTTACACTAGATATGACACCTACAGTTAAAAATTTCTTTCTCATAGTTGTAATAGTTACTCTACCATCTGGGTGCCTGTGAGCTGTGATCATATTACTTCTTAAACTTCTCTGGGATAAATCAGATTAAACTTCTTCAGTCTCAGTCTGATTTCCAGACCACAGATCATTCTTGTAGCTCTTTTCTGAATCCTTTCCAAATTTTGAATGTGTTTTGTAAAGTTTGGATGCCAGAACTGCATGTGGTATTTCAGCAATATTCTCACTAGAGCTATTCACTGACTCTTTCAAACTCCCCTGCTTATTTATCTAAGAATCAGAATTGCTCTGGAGGGTCATGTTCAGCTGATTATCTAATGTGACCATGAAGTTTTTGCAAAGTTAATTATATCTGAATCACTGGTTATAGCTTAAAGTGTGACATAAAGCTTTTGTTGCAAGATGTATGACTCACATTTGGTTCTGAAAATGCAAGTAATAGAAATGACAAGGAAGTAATCCTTATAACAAAGTTGTTCCCCCATCACTTTTATCATCCTACAACTCTTTGGAGTTGTCTCAAACTTCTACCACAGTTGTTTTGGTTTTGTCTACACTGTTGGTATGTGACAGAAGTAGCTGACACGAAGAATAGAACCCCCTCTAGACTCCAGATGGAACACCTCGCTGAATGAGAGTGATTCTGCTTAAAATACTTCTAGAAATACATTCATTAGACAGCTTTTAAGCCATTTAACACTAATGGATTGTTATGTGGGAGCGAGTGAAACACATTATAAGATCTAAATATTTTTCCTTTTTGCATCTACTCCTGTCAGTCAAGCTGGCAATCTTCACCAAGACTGTAATCAAGTCCTGCAGGTTTACAAATGTTGTTATTAATGACTGCTGTTTAACCTCATTGCTAATTGCCAGTGGAACAGTAACTATCAAGTGAGACTTTGAATATATCTTCCTGCTTCCTTCTGAATCTAAACCAGAAACATTTGTCAAGTACTTCTCCATTTTCCACATTATGATTGATAATTTTGCTATTCTTTACTAGTATTGGATCCATCCCATACAATCCAAGACCAACTTTTCCACCTGAAAATGATGCTTCTCTGGAACTTGTTGAGAGAATGTATCTGTTTCAACTGTAACACTGGCAGAAAACCTTCCTAGTTTGGTAGGGGAATTGCAGGAAAGGAGAAAACAAGTCCTACTCTGGAGATGCCTGATGTCAACTTCTCAGCTTTCTCCAGTTCCGGTGGGAGACTGTCTGTGTGGGGGCCTCCATGGTGGGGTGAAGGGAACAGACATGCTTGTACATCAGTCCACATGATGATTCTAGCACACTGGCTGGAAATGTGCCTTCCGATGGGTTTCCTTTCAGAGCAAAGGCCCCAGAAGAGGCAGCTCCCCCAGAACTGGCTGAGTGCTTCAGCCTCCCTCCCACTCCTGTGTCACGTGCGAGAGCTGATCGATCTGCCAGCGGTTAGGAGGTTTCCCTAGGAAGTGTATCCCCACGTTTGAGTCCTTGCTCTGATTTGGAGTGGTTCCCTGGCCGCCAAGCTGCACTGGCCATTTCTCTTTCTTCCAATGAATACTTAATTGAAATCAGCTTCAAATCAGACAGAGCAAGAATTTGAATCTGCAGCTCCCTTTTATCTCCCGGGAACTTCCTAACCACTGGACTGCATACTCTCATTCTCTGTAGCTCGGTTCATATGTAATTATTTACATGGAGTGGAGAGGTTCCAAGGAGATAGGGGCAGAAGTGAGAGAGAGAGAGTTAAGGAGTGTGGGGGGCAGGGATAAAACCTGGCCATCCCTGGCCTTCTGGTGGAGGAGTCCAAGTTGCCGTCCCTCTCCTGTCTGGCAGTGCTTGGGAGCTGGAAGCCAGGTTTTCCCCTCCGAAGGGGAATCACCAAGGCACTGGCCTATTTGTTGCTTGGCCTCCATTCTCTTTCCTTTCTGGGCCTTACGTGTGAAAGTTTTGGAAATACAGTGGTTTTGTTCTGATAGGTAATGAAAACAGATTTTAAAAACTTAAAATAAAAACCCTCTTTCTTATTTCTCCTTCTGAATTGTGAAACAAAAATTCTTGTTTCATGGCCAGCCCTGAGTACCAAATCTGAGAGGCAGAACTTGCAGCAGAAAGACCGATGAAGTCAAACCTGACAAAACCTGATTGTGCATTCCTTTCCCGTTTGTCAGCAGGCTTTTCTCCCTAATAGATAAAGACTTTTTGGACTATGCTCATGCTTAGGTTGAGGTACATTCTTTCATTCATCCCCTTTAGTTGTGCTGTGGAAACACAGCTCCGATTATTTCAGCCCAGTCCACTTCCCACACCTCTATGTTCCCAGCCTTGTGCCCAGTCTCTTGCTGAAGGATAGATCAGAATATGTCACAGAGGGTTGTTTAATGAAACACAAATCAAATCTGGCCCTTCTGTATCTTCATTGTTCACCAGCCACCTGGTTCAGACATGGGGAAACCAGCACTTTCTATTTGGCAGTGCTACTTTTAGGAATCTCTCTGTAGGTTGTGGGGGACAATGCTGCAGGAGGAGACACAAGATGTGGAAGAGAAACAGCTTGAGGGCACCATAGTCTTCCCATTGATGGGTGTTGGCAGGCCAGGCCTGTGGTGCATATTCACAGCTTTGAGGCACTGAGGCAGGTCAGCTCAGCCTAAAGGGGAGGCACCAGCCTCAAAGCCACTCACTAGGATGCTGAGTAAGCACCCACGGTGCAGCACTTTTCACATCACGACTGCAGCTCTTAATGTAGTGAAGTTGCATTAGCACAGTGAAGAAAGAGAGCCTATTGCCAGAAACTAAAATCAGGATATTTGAGGGTCTCTGAAAGCAACACAAACCATCCTATGCAGCGGCTTCACTGACTTTTGGGACTTTTCATTGTAGGTTACAACTTCCATGTTTCACACTGCATTAACCGTCAAGGTTGCAAGCCTATTCCTGTCCCTCTGTATTTTGAAGACTACCAAAGGTGTTCAAAGGTATTCAGAGTGCTGACAGCGCTGCTCTACCTTGCCTATAGCAGAGACTGAAATGCTGTGTTGGAAAATTTATCATACAGAGGTGCCCACCAGCAAGTATCTGCAATAGGAGCTGCATCAGTTCTTTTGTTTTGATTTTTTTCCCCCACTTTATTCCTTCCCTGGAGTCTCTGCTCTCTTCCCAAATGCACTGTTCTTGCTTATCCTTGTTCTACTAAATTGACTTGTACTAATCTATTTAATTGAATTTTCAGTATCACACATACCTTTTGAACACTTATTTTAAATATGTCAAAAGATATTTTTCTCACAGAAATACTTCTTTTATTTTACATGGCTGATAAGGGTATAGAAATAAAATTGCTGAGTCAAACTTGACAAGATGAGTTAAATGGACAGTTTTGAGTCTTCAGCGAAGAGGCTGCACTAAAAAGGAAAAGCTGTAAGATCATATTTCTTAACTGCAGGGTCATTTTCACTCACTGGAAGAACTAGATGGAGTTTTCAGTTTGCACTAGATAAAGATGGCTACAGTGAACTCACTGTAACTCATGATCATGGAGTAGGGAGGTCGCCATGGATGACCTAGACTGTTAATCTTAAGGGACTCTTTTTCCTTCACAGTTATTGCAGCAATGCCATAAATCTGGCATTGCTTTTGAATAAATGCTGGTATAATGCTCTGGGCACAGTAGGTGGTGTGCATGATCCTTGGTGACAGGGGTGATGTTGCTGTGAAATCCATCTTGTCTGGGCCTATCTCACATCCCTAAACATTCAGGACTGGTAGCAGGTTTTGCTTGGAGACAGTTATTTTAGCAGCAACACAGAAGGGTTGCCTTGTGAAAGCTGCCCTTTTTGTAAATGTCTCCATGCACCTTCAGTATAGTGAGCAAGTTATGCTGCATCCAATGCAGAATGACTGGAAATCAACCCAAACCAAACAACTCAGACCTGGAGGTTGATGATTTGGTTCCAGGCATTGTTTTATTACAGAGGAAGAAGCAAATGAAAATTTCACCTTTGTGCTGAAGGCATCCTGTAGCCTGGTTAGTAGAAACCTTCACTGCATAAATCAAAGCTTAGCTTAAGCAGCAGGTTAGCTTTGCTATTGAGCTTTAATGTTTATAAATGCTTTTTGCAGCTTAAATTATGTCAGCCTCGATATTTATGGAACTGTGGAAATGCTGAGTCAAAAGCATTCACATTAATAAGGAAGTGCTGGGAACCACTGGGCTGATGCCAGTGTTGACCAGTGTTATTAAGCTAAGAAGTTCTTTGGCATGGCTGAGCTAGGGAAGATATAACCAAATTTATCTCTTGTGGATAGTCATTTGATTCATGGCTTCTGATTCACGTCTTTGTCTTGGACTGAAACTACCAACTTTCTTATCAACCAGCTAAGAAAAATTGATTATTTTTTTAAGGTTTGACCATATTTTCAAGAAGAGCTACTCATTTATCAGGAATGTATCTTAGTAGCAGCCAGTGCCTTACTGATACGTTACTGGTTTGCATCTTGCTGGACACACCGCCTCTGACTGGTGAGAGTTTAAATAGTGAGATTTATTTCTCTGAGGCCCTGCACAGATTAGTGCAGCATTACAGCTGCTCTCTTGTACCAGGGGGTAGCTGGTAGAGATTGAGTGGTCACAACTCTGCCTTTTTTCCATATGGTGCTGCTGGGAAGATTTGGGATCCTGGGCAAGTACAACAGTTCCTTTGCTTTGCTTGTCCCCAGGTGGTGCACTAAGAGAAAGATGTCTCCCATGTATCTTTGGCATTTCCTCATCAGAAAAGCCTAAGAATATGAAAAGAAGTGATTTCACCAGTGTAGCTTTATGTAAAATAAAATTTTAAACATACAAAGTGACTGTTTTCCATTGTTGCTGGTGATTAATATGGGTATTTTTCCTTGGCATGGGAGATGTCTATTTATTTATTAGGGTTGCTATAAAGCAGCTGCAGTTTCTGAGTGACAGGCAATTTACTGCTCCCTTTTGGATGCACCTCCATCATTGCCCACATGTGTTTTTCAGCAGTCACAAAGCTTTGTGGCAGGATGCAGTAGAAGATATTATTATTGCAATTTTGTAATGCAGCTATGGTCACACATGACTGGGGCAGATGGAAGCCCTCTGAGGTTTTTCTATTTGTGTTTTGAAGGTGGTATACTCCCTAACCTAACATACTCTGCATGTCTCAGCCAGAAACACACAAACAAGAAATTAGGAATATCAGTTTCACCTACCAAAGCTGACTGAACATCCATTTAAAGCAAGTCTTATTGGTCACCCCATGGACATGTCTAGAAAACCACTTTTACAAGAAGACTCCAAAAGGCTCACTAAAACCTCAGGGGTTTGTGTTTGTTTTCTTTTTCACCAGTGCTACATACCATTTGGCTGAAGAGGCCTGAAAACACTGTGGGTTTGGGCCTTCTTTATGCTTAATCCATCCTCAGGTCCCTCCACCCTGCCAGGAAGTTCCTGGGCAAACAGACTGTGTGTCAGCTGAGCAGAGAAAGGGCATAAACTTTATTGTTATGACTTTTAAGCAGATATTTGTTTGGAAAGGGAGGAAGCCCAGTGTTCTGGGGAGAACAAAAGAGAGATTTTGGTGAAGTGGTATTTGCCACAATTACGGGGGAAGACTTTTGGGGTTGGATTCAGCTGTTGTGTGGATGGGTGCGAGTACAGGCGAACTGCTGATTACAGCAGAGTCGTGCCAGATGTGCAACAGCCTATGACAGTGTGCAGGTTCACTTACAGCCTTTTTATCCCTGCTCCTGGCAGGCTGCTTTTTCTCTTCTTTCAGCTTTCTCTTGCTAACGTTTGTGATGAACAATTGTCTGCTCCTTGTAACTGGAAAGGCATTACAAGCCATGGATGCCATTGTTGTGGTAAACCACTTCCTTCTCATGGCTCTTATGTCCCTGCTTTGTAAGAATAGAATAAGCTCTGCTTGGCATCTGAGAATAGGATAACATCAAGTTTCTGCATCTGTCCAACTGAGCATCTGCAGGGTCTATTGTGCAGATGCATTTAACCTGGCCTGGCACCAAGAACATTATCTCTGTCCCTAGAATGGCCTGGGATGTAATTGGATGTCAAATCCCCATACATTACACAGACTCAAGCAGACTACTGCAGTTTGCCACAAGCTTGGATTGTCTACTCACTTTAAAAAGAAATGCTAGGACTTTGCTTTGTGAAACTCATCACACCCCTTACAATGCAAATCATACAACAGAAACATAGAACGGGCTGGGCTGGAAGGGACCTTAAAGATGATCTAGTTCCAACTCCCCTGCCATGGACAGGGATTCCCTCCACTAGATCAGGGTAGCTCAAAACCCCATTCAACCAGGCCTTGAACACTTCCAGGGATGCGGCATTCACCTGCCATGGACAGGGATTCCCTCCACTAGATCAGGTAGCTCAAAACCCCATTCAACCAGGCCTTGAACACTTCCAGGGATGCGGCATTCACCACTTCCCTGGACAGCCTGCTCCAGTGCTTGACAACCCTTTTGGTGAAGAAATTTTTCCTAATACCCAAACTAAATCTCCCCCAGTATGACTTGAGGCTCTTTTCTCTTGTCCTATTTCCTGTTACTTGGCAGAAGAGAGTGAACCCCACCTCACTAAAACCCCCTTTCAGGTCCATGTAGAGGAGCCATCCTGGGAACTCTGTGCTGACAACCAAACAACCCAGTACACAAATGCATCAGGAGAGCGTCTGTAGGACATCTGCTCTGCTCCTGCCAGTTCTCCCAGAGCACATCAGCTCCCTGGCCCTTCAAAGCATAGGCACAAGCCCTAGAAGAGAGTTTGCAGTGACACAGGGACTTACCCAGGCGATTATAAACCCGTTTTATTGAGTTGCTCAATAGAGCTCCAAAACCTTAAACTGTCTTCTAAAGACTCTTTAGGAGCAGTTATGGGCTGCTCATGGTCCACAGATCCCAGCACAAAAGCTGTGTTGGTAAGATAATATTTCAGCTCCCCAAAATACAAGTGACAGGGATACATTAACCTGCTGAGGGCTGGTCAAGACTTGAAGACTGTTCAAGTGATATTAAATGACACTAAGGCTTTGCTTTGATTCTCAGCAGGGCTTATCTCACTTCCCTGATTTGTGGAAGGGTTGCATGAGTAAGGAAATGAGGTTGACATAAATGGAAGATCTGTCCCTGGGTCCCAGTCAGTGTTAACTATGTTGCCCACACTTGAGTTTCTCCCTTCAGTTCATCCATCTTGAGTGCCACCTTAGGCCAGGCAGTGAGGTGTCCCTCTCCTTCATTACAGGACACCCCTGGGGCTCACTCTCTCTTTCTAAATCCTGGGAGAGATGAATCACACTATTGATTCCCTGTAGAGCATGGGAGAGTGTGGGCTGGGCACACGGGGAGAGCCCTGGGAAGACGGGACAGGACTGCTAGCATTGGAATGGCATTTGCATGCGTGCACCTTCTAACAAGGGTATATTGTAAAATGATAAGTGGTCCTTAAATGAGCAGGACTCTGGACCAGTCACCCGTAGCTAAAACACAACTGATTATCACTTACAGAATGCAGTTCAGAGGTAGCACTTAATTTAATGGCATGTGCTAATTGTTAGTCATGTTGATTTTACAATGCAGGCAACATTTCATTGATGCTCTAAAAAAGAAGGGTAAATAAAAGGCAAGCATAAAGCCCAATGTAGCAAGACTAATTCTGCAGAATGGCTGCTTGCTTTTTCATTTCACCAGTGGAAGTCTCTAAAATAAACAGAACAACCAATTTAAAGCAGATGCATGGAACAACAATCAGGTTTCATCTCTGGTTTTAATCTTTTTAAACCACAGTGTTTGGTTCTCAGAGCTCAAAGGAATTGCAGACTGAATCAGAAGTTTGCTATAAGTTAGCAGCTTGGAGGAAGCAGATTTGTGGCTGTATAACAGGGAAAGATGAAACAGGCCTGTTTGAATAACTAAATTATAATAAAATATCCAGGTGATGGAATCTGGAGACAAATGAACACCCAGAGCTCCTGCCTGTGAACTTGTTATCAGCTACAGCTTGGCAACAATAGAGCTAAGCAGTAAATGGCCAGCTCAAGCACTGCTTCTTAAATGATGAAACAGTCAACTTACAATTTTTATTGCTAGTTGCTATCCTGTGTGCCACAAAAAATGAAATGTGGAGTGAACCAATGTTGTGTGAAAACAGGGCTTTATTACTGAGGAGTAGTATGATCACATTTTTACTTCTCTTGGTGACTTTTGGGAGGGACTACATAACGAAGTAGCAAATACAAAAAAGCCCTCTGGAAAGCCACATGGGTCTGATTTCCCATTGCCCTGCCCACTGTGTCATCGTTTACCTCAGAGGCTTTGCATAACTGTGTGTGACTACCCACAGCTTCTGATCTCGTGAGACTGAAGTCATTCTTCAAACAGCAGTCAGCTTTTAAGGACTTGGTGGAGGGGGAGATGATGCTGGGCAGGACAGCTAAGCTAAGACAAATAAATGTTTTTCAGACAGGGGAGCAAATGCTGGAAATTCCCTGGGGACCAGTCTTGTGACACAGTTATACCATTGCAGACAAGTTTTCAAAGCTGTGGATGGGGTGGATGCCTCTTGCCAGCCTGGCTCAGACAAGCTGTGCAAAGCAGGGGTGCTTACCGGTGTGTGTTTGCACAAGGTTACCAGGACACTTGCTGAGAGCAGAAAAAACCCAAAATGGTGCTGGAGGAAAGTGTCACAAACTTATTGGAACCTCAGTAGGGGTGTCTGCTTTGGCTTGGTTTTCTTTCATGCGGTTTGAAAGGATAACTTAGGCATTTTCCCACTGGCAACTGTGAGCTCCAAAATCTTAAACACCAAATCGCCCTTGGTCACAGGGTGCATTGCAGAAGGGCTGGGACATCCCACTGCTTGGTGTGAGGGTGATCATCCACCTGTGCTGAGGAGAGCACCATGGGCAGAGCGGAGACAGAGAACAGGCTGTGCCCACAGGTGTTGCCCTCAGCAGCAGTGCCCATATGGATTTGGAAAGGCAGATTATTTGACCTCTCTTTGCCATGTTTTGTGTTGCTGATGCAGAGTCTCCCAGAGACAGGGGGAGATATGAACGAGAGAGGTGATGTTGTGGCTGCAGCAGGCGGGGAGGGACGCAGCTCAGGGGAATGTGCTTAATGCAACGATAAGGACTGGAGTGCTTTGCATTAAGGTAGGGTCTAATCCATTACTTAGCAAACATGTTGTCTCTCATTTTGCAGGCTTCCTGGTGTTTCTGCATCTTTCTTTGCCTTTTTTTTCCCCATTGTGAGTTACTTATCTTTAAGTGATTTCTCTTTAAAGGCCCCTGTAAGAAGGCATTATGTAGCAGTAGAATCTGCAGGCGTCTATGATGTTGTGCCTGATGAACCCCCACTAGTGCTCAGTAAAGACATTTACCTTGTCATGTTCACTGAAGGCTCGTATCCTGATCCAAAAGATCCTACTGATCTTTTTTTTTTCCTTGGGTTTACAGTTCCAGACTGTGAGATCACAAGACAGCCTGATATTTGTTAAAATTTCCAAACGTGGAGAGAGTACCTCCCTCCCTCTTTCGCTACTCACATACATGAAATTAATTTGTGTTCACAGCTTTTCATTCTGATCTCCAGCCTTTTTTAAAAACAGCTGTCCTCCTCCCCCTTCTCCACTCCTTATGTGTGGTTTCAGCATGCTTTGGTCTATTTCTGTGTAAAAACACTCAAAAACAGCACCAGAAATTATGAAACCACTTAAGCCTTCAGATGAAAAAAATCCACAACTGTTTATATTCACAAATGGTACCTATTTAAACAGTTTTTGCAACTATTGCTTCCTCTGGTAGCAAGTTTAATTTAAAAAAAAAAATAATTTAATTCCAAAAGGGTAAATAGGACAGAAGATATTTACAGAAGAATTGGATTGTTGTTATGAAAAGAGCATTTTCTCCACAGCCTTCCAAATGGGATCTAAACAACATCTTACAAAAGACTAAAACACAATCTATCAGTCCAGCACAGAAAAAATATAAGCCCAAGCATTCTTGTAATAACAAAACATTACTGATAAACAGAGTAAAGACTGCAGGGCCATTTTTCCACCCTCTATTTCTGCTCTATCCTATTAAGCTCTTTCTGCAGCACAATGAGATTCAGTGTTATGAAATGGGTAACTAAATCCTGCATAATGTTCTTTTAAATGCATTAATTAAGAAAATACATGTGCTTGGCTTGTAGAAAAGGATCTTATTCCCTAAGAAGCATAGAAGAAAGGTGAAACTGTGGGATGATGAGCAAGTTGCCCAGCCCAGAGCTTGCATGCTGCAACCCTGTCCCTGTAGGCTCCCTTTGAAACAGCAGAAAACACTCCAGTGCATGGCAGGAGGCAAGCAGCCATGTGGATGTTTGCATATTTTGATGGACATGATGACAGCCTTGGCAAATGATAGGAGCTTTACCCTGAGTCCTGCTGAGAAATACCAGTAGTGAAGGAATACAGTATTCAGATGCTACATGAATTCATTTCTCATCTTCTTTAGAAACAATTAATGCAACTAAGGACAAGCCTGTCTTCCTGGTTAGGTAAAATAGGAAGGAGAGTAAAAGTCATCACAACTTCCAAACTAATGGGGTACAAAAGCAGCTTGCACCTTTTCCTGGCTACCGCAGACTGCTATAATTTATTGATGGATTCCACCCCCAGTATTTCAGTGTTAAACTCAGTTTGCTGCTTGTTTTCCTTCTCCAGGAACTGAAGTATCAGACTGATTAAAAGATGAGAAAATATACAAGAGGTGGTTTATTTAGGCAGATTTTCTATCAGGAGAGAAATAAATGGAAAAGAAAAACAGTAAAAAATCTGACAATTTATCATCACACAACTATGAACATGATGATAAATAAAAGTAGTTCGACAGAAATTAAAATACCCTTTTTATCCCTGGTGATTTTGACCACTTGCAAAATCTTTAGGCACCCATAAAGTGTGGCCTTGTCATTAACCCAATGTGCCTTTGACAGGGAGGAGTGTCTTCATTGTAAAGGCATTTGACCATCTTACATTCAGGGCTGATCCCTGTTGTACCTCATGACATCATTCCAAATGTTTTAGTGGTTACCAACTGTTTTGCTGGACAGTAAAGAAGCTGATCAAAGCTCAGCTTCACAGACATGTTGATGATATCTATTTTTTGTAGTGCTTCCCCCTAACCAAGCCCTGCATTCTCCTCCAGAATCAACACAGGCGTATGCACCACAGGTCTGCAAAGGGAAATGGCTTTGGATTATTATTTTTTTTCCAAGGAACCAGCTTGCTCTGAACATATCTTTGTCCTAAGCACTACAAGAACTAAGAGCTAAATATTGCATCGTGACACCCTGTTTCTGCTGGAAGAGTCTTCACAGAAGGAAAGGAGGGCCTTGGCATTCTGTGCATTCCTTGTTTGCAGTCAGGTCAGCTTAAAAAGATAAACTGCAATCTGCTGCTTGCTATCCATCATGAGAAATGAAGCCTGATAACTAAGGAGTAATGTTTAGCTTGTCATTCTTGGGCCATTACACTGAGTTAGGAGTGCTAGAAGAAGGGATTTATTTCCTTCTCTCTCTCTTACTGTAATAAGTCTCAAATTAATAATGCTGCAGGCTTCAAAGACTGTTTTGTTCATAGCTGCTGGCTGGGGAACAGGCGAAAACAAAGATCAGATTTGCAATGATCTGGGCATTAAATCCCTTCAAAAAGTGTCTTCTGGCACCACGGTGAAGAGCTATTAACGACATTCCTAGATGACTGCAGAAAAATAACAAGTTTTTATAAATGGCTATAACATCTTGGATTAGCTACCTGACAAATAGGTGTTTTCAGTTGATTTAGGGCCAGATCTCCTTTCTGCTAAGGCCTTTTTCCATTGCTGCTTTGTAGGAGCACAAAAGGGAATCAGGACCCAGTTTAAATGGGAATGAGGCTTTCAGGATGCAGCCGCCTGCTTAACAAACAAGGCAGTGTGGATCAACCATGTCCAGAAATGAAGGGGAACCAGCAGCCGCAACATTTGATTGCATCTGCAAATACAGCACATAAAAAAAACCCCACAAAACCAAAAACAGAAAACAAAAAAAAAAACCACAAAGAGTTAAAAATTCTGAAGAAAAAAATAGTAGGTGAAGTTGGGGACTCTGGCTGGCTCAGAGTAAAAAATATCTCTCAGGTGTGAGTATCAGAAGTATAGGAACAGACTGCTGTGTTAACCTCACCACTTGCTAATGGCTGACCTTCCTGGAAGAGGACTGCTGGCTGCTTTTCCCAGATAAGTCAGGCAGAATTTTAAAAATCATCCTGGAGGTTTCATTTTCAAGCTTGCTTGAGCTCTTTTAACTTTTGAGACATCATTCCTTGTGTCTAAATATAGGAAAGTGTATTGCAACATCAAGAACCTTTTGCTGAAGCTTTTCCTGTGACTCACACATGTGCTGTTTAGGTTACTACATTCATTGCAAGCGCCTGTTCCAGACAGAAATGGCAACGAGGGTTGCTTAAACCAATGCAAACTTTTCAGCTTTGCAGAACATCATCCAGCATGTTTCTGGTGTGTTAGGTGCTGGCTCTGGGAGGCATCACTCCCTGCTCACAGGGCAATGAGCACTCGTAGTAGGTATGCTGCTAGTAGTTTTCTGAGTAGATAGATAGTGAAAGCAAGCAAGAGAAGTGGGTAGGGAACAAACTGTCTCAGAATTTAAATCTTTCCTTTTACATTTTGCAGCACCCAGAGAGTTCAAAGCCCTCAGGGATAATCAAAAAAGAAGAGGGAGCAATATCATGCTGCTCCTTCCTTTTTTTTTTCTTTAATTCCCAAATGATGCTGGCCAGGCAGAGCCACCACCAGCAACCTTTTCATTAGAGGAAAAACTGAATTTTTGAATATGTTCTGTGTGCATGCAGTGGAACAATTTATTACAAAAAAGCAAGTTCATGCACATGTAGTCCAACGAGCCAATTTTTTTTAGCAGAGGACACATAGCAGACCAGAGTAGTCACAGGAATTAGGACACAGTTCAGAGGGGAACTTCTGGTATTGCCCATAGCTGAGTGACAGCAACTGGGAAGAGCACCATAAGGTCACAGAGTGGTCAGTTTTCTAAAGAGGGGCATGCCAGGAGCACAAAGCCAGGCAAGACTTACCGAGTGCACCCTTAAAGGATTCCCTGCTGCAGGAATTCTTAGTGGGGGGTAAGAAATTTCTTGCCTCGTCTTACTGGAAGATGTGGGAAGCAAGGACGTTTGTGGGAGTAAAATGCACTGCCTTGATCTGATCGTTCCCTCATGTCACTTGTGGGTCCTGCCTAATCCTTTTCTCTGGCAATGTTGTTGTCCATCTGTGTTTATCTCTACTCTGAGTGTCCCATAGGCTTTTAAATTTGTGGATGTGCTCCAGATTCAGTGATGAATTTGGACTTTGTGATATTTATATCTCCACCCTTCCTTGACTGTTGCACAAGATTACATGCTGGAATTTTTAACCCCAGGTTTTTAAAGAGTTGTCATTGATTTAGGGGAGGAAAAGAAAAAGAGAGCTTTCTTGTCTTTAAAAAATGTAGACGAATAAAGTTTAGGAGGTGGTTAACTTTTAACTGTGTTCAAGAGAGCTTGAACCTCATCAGACTGTGACATCTATGAAGTATGACAGGATGAAAACGTGTTCTCATGAAAGTAAGTTGTTGCAATTGGGAAAAGAAGTGAAGAACAAACCCCAAAGGAACATGATCCTGAACTCGAGGAAGCAAATCTTTGACCCACTCCTTGCAAATAAAAATGCTGCAGCTGGTCTGCTGATTGTACAGTAGGTAGCAGAAAGAAGAGAAGAGAAGAGAAGAGAAGAGAAGAGAAGAGAAGAGAAGAGAAGAGGTGAACGGAGATGGTGTTTTCCAGATGAAGTATGTCCCATGTGCCAGGACAGTCTCTCTTCTGACCCCAGCTGCCCTGGAAGGGGACAAGCAGTCCCAAGCAATCTGTGCTATGGCCAGCTGTGACTGCCCCAGGGCCCTTGGCAGCTTCCCTGAGAGACAGGTGTAGTGGGGCTGCCCAGAAGGATTCCATCTGCCTTCTCCTTGCAGCTCCCACTGCACCCTCTGTGCTCCTGGTCCTTTGGTGGTGCCCCACACCCCTGCAGTAGCAGCTGCACATCCTTCCCCCCACCACCCACCCCAGGGCTGCCGTTGCCGTTCTCCTCCCTGGACAGTCAGGGGAATGAGCTTTTACTCCTGCAGGACCATTAATCATTTCTTGCATGAAGATAGATTTAAGGGATGAAACTATGACTAGCAGTTACAAACTTCTGACTGAATGTTTTCATTCTTAGGCTGTCACAGACCTCTATTTTTAGTCAGCTGGAACAGTGGCAGGATTATTAGCATCAGTAGTTTTTGGTGTTTGTGATGCATTTTCAGAATCTTACCCAAAAGGAAGAATTCCCAAATGTTTTATTTAATCTATTAAAATAATTTAGTGAAGTTGACCTTTCATTTTTAATTTTTATGATGTTAAATTGCCAAAGCCAAGAAAACCACCAGCAACTTTTGCTTGGTTGCCTTTTTTTTTGTTGTTATAGTAGAATATTGCAAGATTCAGACTGATCAACAGCAAAGAACAGGACTTCTTTTTTTTGTAACAGTACTGAGCAAGTTGCACAACAGTTGACATCTTTAAAGGGACTGAGCACACTTCATCTATTCATGAAATTAATGAAGTTTAGAGCTTATCAGTACTTTTGAGGATCAGACCTTGTATGTCTCTGCTTTAGTTTCCTTGAAGTTAATTGCACTTTGATTAAACTCTGGGGTTTCTTGAACTTGACTACATCCTAGGAGCATTTCAGGAATTGCTCTGGGACTCAAAACACCCAATTTCTTTTCCCTGAACAGGGGGTGCCAAGGAGCAAAACAAGGAGCTGCACATGGCATCAGCTTTCCTACACAAGGTTGTTGTGATTACTCACCTTACTACCTTGGTGCAGTACATCGTGTTTTACAAATGGTAAGCAGTCTGCAAGAAATAAATTTTTGTTGTTACCTATAAAGGCAGAAAGAGAAAAATGGCAATGTAAATAAGAATTAAGGATTGAATTATTGCATCCAGGATTAATGAGAATTCAGGTCTCTATCCTCAAACATATTATTTAGTTGGATCTAATTCTTAGATCCAGCTGGATGAGACTGTTTTTCTATAAAGCTCCACATGAATTTAAGCCCTGGTATAATCATACCATTTTTTGAACATTTGGTCTGGCCCAGTGGATAGTCAGTTGAAAACTCCCACTGAATCCTAAGAAATCTTGAAGAGATGGTAAGATTTGCAGTGGGAAAATGATGACTAATTGACATCCATGTCAGGTATTCTGTTACGTACTAGAAAAATAACATAATTAAAAGGAAAAAGCACAAGAGAGCACAAGTGTGAACATGTGGACATGAGTCTACACTTGATATTGGAGTGTTTGTAGCTTCCCCATCATTTTTCATATGATTTCCAAAGCAGAATAACTAGACTTAGTGAACTAGACACAAGGAAAATATGATGCAAAACACAACAAGCAAATATTTTAAGTTAAAACTTCTTTTGCTTGATGTCTCATTTTGCTCTCAGTATGGGAAAATGTTAGAGAAGGCAGCTGTCAGTAACAAAATCCTTGCTGATAAAATGGACTGGTTTCCCTCTGACTGATGTGTATTTCAATGCCGTTAAAATTCCTTCTCTCTCATTTTTTACTTTTTTGGCTACCTGATTTTTTTTTTTTTTTTTTTTTTTAAGATATTTTGCCATGCTAGAATCTCTGCAATTCACTCATTTCAGCTGCAAAGACGCAATGTGATTGTTGTGTGCACTTCTCTGTGGCCGGTTGCAGGTGCACAGCCTTTCTCCAGTAACTTGCAAGTGAGGACATATTTATTACGAAGCAAGACTAAGTTATTCAAGGAATTCCAGTAAAAACATTAGTGACTAGCTCAAAACCACTTGAAAAGGTACGTGATTGTGAGTAGATGCCTTTTCTGGAACCACAACTTCAAGAACAGTTTTGACATAACTTGTGCCATGTGGCAGCATTTACTGCAGGCAGAAGGCATTAGAGGCATCCTACCATTTCAGGGAACAACATTCTTGAAAGTAAATCCAGAATTTCCTTCCAAAGAGTCCCCTTCCAACCTCACTGATTTGGGGGGGTTAATTCTCATCGCACACTTTGCATTGACACCCCACATTGTTGCTTTCATTTAGACATGTAGCCAGCGCTTTGCATCGACTGCATTTCTGCAAAGTGCTGTGCTGGGAATGGCAGAAGTAAAAACCCAGCAAATCTGGAGAAGGAGCCAGGCTACTGAAGAGTATGGGCTAATGTCAAAATTATTTTCTGTGACTGCCCTTCCCTCTTTGAGGGAAATATAAAGTAGCAGCAGTAAAATTCGAAGAATCAGCAGCAACACATAGGTGCATGCCAGCAACATGGGTATTTGTCATCTAGGCATCAGGTGCTTAAAATACCACAAGAGACAATGCAGAGAACAATGCAGAGGGCTCACTGCTAATCTGGACTGTGGCTTCTTCACAGTTCATTGGCACTGAAAGGAGCAGCAGAAATGCCGAGGAAAATGTTGTCCACTAGAATCACAGCTTCTGTTTTACAGCCCAGAGTTTATGGGTTGCAAAACAGGCACAAAATTTCTAGCAGCAATTCAAATCACTTAGAAGTCATTACAACATCTGTACCAAAAATAATATGGGCTGGTCTACTTGGAATTTAGTTAAGCGAAATAGAGTTTTCATTCCAAAAGCACGGATTTTTAACAGTGGTTTAAGAAGTCTTTCATCAGGCAGGTCCACCCCACAAAGCAGGGCACAGAGCCCTGGTCAACCTCTGAAACTCTGATCTGTCTCCATAGAGCAGCACAGGGACACATGAGGGTACTGGCTCCTGTCCCAGCTGCAGTATAGATGGCTTTGTGGGGCTGCACCCTTTTTTGAAGCAAGGCCAGTTAGTAATTATATAGCATTCAGCTCTGGAAATAGGTGTCTCAGGGCTCTTTGCCTCAGTACTCCCTGCTGGGTGTAGACGTCTTAAATCACAGCACAGCACTGAAAAGGCACTGGCTCTTGTGTTGTTTTTTTAAGTTACCTTTGAAATCATGATGGGTGTGTGTATGTGCATCCTTCAGTTTATTTAATTTTCCATTGAAATATATTGCTTGAGGTCCTTCATCTTATCACATCGTGCCTGTCCAACGGATGACTCATCAAGGCTTCCTGTCTAGGAAGCAAATGGAGCTCTCCTGATTCACAGGCACCCTGATGTTGCAGGGAGGCACATAGGCAGGTGAGCCATCACAATAGCAGACCCAAGAAGGAGCAAGGCCACCCAGGCAGGGGAGGAGTAGCAGGGCAATTTGCTCCCACTTCCCTCTTTTCAAGGTTAGAGAAGGGACCAGCTCATTTTGCTGCAAACCACCCTCATATAAAGCATGACCCAGTCTCAACTTTTGCTCTGGGCCTCTGCACGCTTTCCTTCTCTGTAGTTGTTTCCCCATTTTTATTTCTTTTTCTGATTTCCCCAGGCCATCAGCACACCCACCTCAAGAAGGAGGTCTGTGGGCTGGCTTAGAGAAGCAGTGCTCATTGCCAGAGCTGTGGTAAGCTGTGCTGCGGGGCTGGGGAGGGTCCTGCCTCAGCCCCCAAAGGCTGGGAGCTGGCTCAGCCCTTGACATCTGTTCCTTTTCCGCAGTAATCACTGGGAGGGGCCTTTGCATGTCAGGTCCCCTGTTACTGCTTGCAATTTTGCAGTGTTCCCACACATATAAGCTGAGGTAACCTGATTATTTTAAGGGCATTCACACATGCAGTTCCTACATAGTCTTTTATAGTGTGAACTTTTAGTCTAAGGGAATAATCTGTCTAAACCTGCTTTCAGCTTTTTACCAGTGGAGCTGATAATACCCATTGTATAATTGACTGAAAGATGCTATATTTTCTGCCATTGTATTTTGCTTTCATCAGTAAAAGGGCAAAATTATCTTGATTCTAGTGTCACAGTTACTGCTGACACAACACTGGCTTTGCTCCATTGATTTTACTGATTTACTCCGATGCCAATTGTTTTGGGATTCTGTTCAGTCAACAAATTTATGACACTGAATTTCTGGTCATTTCTGCATAGTTTACTACTGAGTGTTCTTCACTAGCAGCTTTTGAAATTGCTGTTTCTGTTGTTGAAGCTGTTTAAATGGGAGTTTTCTCCTTCCCAGCCAGGGTTGTCCCTTAGCTCAGTGATACAGAGAACTCCTAATCCCGTGTCTCTGACATCACAGTCCATTGCCATGGCAATGTCTGAGAGCTGTGCAGCCAACAGCCTGGTTTTCTGCAGGAACTATACATGTGAAAGGATGAAATCAGAGGGAGCATTAAAGCTCATGGGCTGTGCACTCATACAAATGTATGCAAAAAAAAAAGAACTGTGGAAGAATTCAAAAGCCAGAAACCCAGAAGTTATTTGGGTTTTGTGTTTAAGGCGTGGGCTTTAAGCAGAGGAAAATTCTACTTTGTGTGTATCCTAAATTCCCAGCTCTTGATCTTGTGCTGGACCTGGGTAGCATGACTTCATCCAGCCAGCATACTGCCAGTGCCTTCTATTCATGGATATTAAACTGGTGGTTGGCTTGGTTTGAGGTTGTTGCTATTCATGACTTTCCCGTGCTTTTCCCAGATTTAGACAGTTGAAAGTCAAGAGAACAAGGCTCAGAACAAGGCTCCTTGTCTTTTCCCCTCTAGATGTTCTGTGGCCTTAATTTTCTAGCAAACAGAAGAAATCGCTAGCCTCTGGAATGATTCATTCAAATTACATTGCACTTTAACTTTCTTCAAACTTTCTTCAGGTTCCCACTAAATTGAAAATATTCAGTAATGTACTCTGATTTTTAAGATAACTTATTTTACTCTGCACTTAAGTGTCCTCCTCTGAAAGCACTATCTGTCATCTAAGGAAAAAGGCTTTTGCTGAAACCTGCCCTGTTAGAACAGAATTTCCTTTGTTAAACTGCACTGATTTAATTGACTGTGCTTAAATGAAACCTATTGCAATTAGTCACATCTCATCCATAGGTAATTTATAGAAGGAAAGTCTTTAGTCGTATGTCATTTGGACATACATTATGATAGTGGAGCTGATTATGTATTACAGTTTCCTGATTCAGAATACAAACTAATGTGCAATCTTTGAAAAAAATTTACTTTATTTTCACACTTGTGAAGAAGTCTCTGCCTGTGGGAAGCTATGGAAAAGGGCGAGAAAACACACTCTATACTTGTGACTCTCTTATCATGACCAATGTGATCGTATTTGACACCGATATTTGTGTGAATCTCCTGAAAATGAAGGGTTGGAGTACATGACCTGATGTAAGCCAGTTGCATAAAATATGCCTGGACCCGGCAAAACTAATTTCTCCTTAAATAAAAATCCAACCTGCAAAATGTGCTTTTGTCTGGTAGGGCAGCCTACTATGCTGCATGAATTAAATGCACAACTTCCTTGATGACAACGTTTTGTTTAAGGTGGTGAATTACTCTCTGCTTTGCCAATTTATGACACTGTTTCCCTCTGGGCATCCCTTTAGGCTTATCTGCTTCTGCCAAGATATGTGAATTGAATCATCTGGTAGTACTTGAGCTGCACATCTCACCCCAATAACTGGCCCATGGTCAAGCTGACTCAGCTGCTGCTGTGTGTTATACCCCTAAGCTTGTTACATTTACTTAATTAATTCATTCCTGCTTTCAGACTTTGGAAGCTGATAAGGGAAGGTTGTCCTTAGCTCAGTTCCTATTTCTTAACTTAAACATTTGATTAAATGTAATAATAAAATTACATTAGTCCTTTGAACTCATATCTACCCATGATTCAGAGGATTAGAGGAAGTTAATCCAATCCTTTAAGGAGGTTTTTGAAGTTTTGAGAGTATCTTTTATCTCAGGGACACACATTGTTGTGTTAGCCCCCTTTCTTTGTCATTTTCTGAAGGTCACCTCTAGCTTTGCAAGGCTGGAGGGAACGGCTGCAGCCACCCCATCTGCCAGCTGCCTGTCTCAGGCCCTCGAGCTGAGCTTGTCCGTGGGTTCCCCCACTGGAGGGGCTCATTCTGCCTTTCTTTTTAATGAGTCCTCCAACAAAGCCCCTGCAAAATAGCTGTGCTGTGGAAGACAAATATATCATGTGCTTCTTCTTGCTTATGTGCTCTTTCACTTCAGTGGACTGACAACCGTCAATAAGCCCTGCACCTCCGTCCAGTTCACGGATGCCACTGAGGTCATATTGTGTTGGCTAAGCACAAGCGGTTGAATATCCCTAAATTCCTCAGATGCCTGATGAATTAACACAGACAATTGACAAAAGAGAGACCTTTCCCTCCTCCCACCAAAAGTCACTTCAAAACCTGCACCTGGCCTAATCTTTTCTACTTGAACTAATTGGTATTTGCAGTGGCATATGGAAAAAGGCTCCTTTGCCCAATAGTGATATTTCAGGCTACAAAGACATTTCATATTACTTGTTCATTTTGGAGACTGCCTACACATTGCAATGATTTTCCTTTGCAGGAACTGTGATTCTCAAAAAAAAAAGAGAGCAAATAGCAAGTGACTCTGAGAAAGCAAGGGAATTTTCATATTTAAAGCTTCCTGAGAGAAGGACCAGAGAACATCACACTTTTCTCATCTTCTTGAATAATTCATATATACTTGGAAAAAAATCTGAAGGAGTTTCTAGTCTATGTGGGCAGTGTGTAAAAGTGGAAGCTTTATTTATTTTTAAGTAGACTTGTCAAATTGAATTTCCTTTTGACACACATGGTATTTTACCAATAAGCATTGAGAAGACGGTTGCTGTCACGACCACAAGGAATCAATGCTATTAGCCTCTCAGAAGCCTGGTGTAGCATAAGCTGTTAATCTGGAAAATTATGCAGAAGAGGGAAGTAAAATTTCCAAAAATGTTCATACAGTGGCTTATTATGCTTATGAATGCTTACAAAAGCATTCAATCATTCCATAAAGATACAAGGAAACAATGAATTTATCTTTATAACACCCTAAAAAGTGCAGTTTGTGGCTGTTGTAAAACAAAATTGACCATGTTCTCCTTACTCTAACCTTTGCCTGCTTTTTTCAGTGAAGCAGATTCCTGTCCTTGTTCATCAACAGCTTGGTGATACCAGGTCTTAGTAAGACACATCCAGGTCCCTCCAGATGGTATTTGGCCCTGCACCTCTCATCTCCTTGACAGAGGCTGTAATCTGCATTCGAGCTGTAACAATCACAATGTCCTTCGTGGATACATGCCAGTGTGGAACATAAAAGTTCTACTTTGTGTAGAGTAATTCAGGGTTTAGTGGATTAGAGGCAACCTCTCCTCCTCTCTAATGTAGCTTTGGTGTTTTTTCAGGAATTGACTTGGGTGGGGGATTGGAAATCCCTCTTCTCCTCATCCACTGGAGCTATAACACCATGGGGATATAGGGAGCCTCCTGCTGTGCCCAGCCAGTGTTGAAATAGTTAAATAAAATAGGACATGTCTGAGAAGAGGGGCTGGCAGAGCCGCACATGCAAGGGTTGTATGATGGGAATGTTCACCCAGGAAGGTGGGTAGCATGCACATTAATGTCCCCAGGCAGATGCGCAGATGCTGGAGCTGTACCTTTTCCCTACATGAACAAAGACTAAATGTCTGCCAGGCTCATGGTTAAAAAGCAAGTGGGATTTTTGCCTATCTTTTGAAAGACAAAAGCAGCTTTGTTTTGTGAAATCAAAGAGCCAAAGTCAGGAATCACTAGCAAAGATGGGCACTTCCCTGCGATTTGGTTCGAGCTGGCCAAACACAAGCAGTGGGGCTTGCTTGTCAGATCTTCGTTCCTCACGTGCAAGAGAGGTTAGCATTATAGTGCTGCACTTTCTATAAATCCCACTACAGGAGTGTAACTATAGGGGCATCTCTTGGAGTTGGTGATTATAGTTTCCTCAGTGCAGAGCTCTTCACTTCTTCTCTGTATATGGTGTCTATCTACCAGGGAAAAAACGTGGATTTGTGAGAAGCAGGCTTGCACGGTGAGTTATGCTGCTGGCACCACACCCTGCTGTGTAATGCACTCTGCCACTGGCTCACCCAAGAGGGGCAGTGGCATGAGGGAACACAACAAACCATGTCATAATCCCTTTTTCTGCGTTATGTGGTCTAAAAAGCTTCTTTCAACTCAGATTTCTCTGAATGAACACGCACACAACCAAATCCTGCTCTTCATCCTGCGTGCATGCCTCTCCCACATGGAACACTGGACACCCACCTCATGGCATCCCACCAGATTGCCTTCTCTTTGCTGAGCTCTACATCTCTTATCTACCTTAAGTAAATTTAGACTGGTCAACTCTCTGAGGCCTTTTTATACTGAGATAAGAAGGGAGAGAAGGGCAGAAAGTTTATCCCTCCAGCTTTGCCCTGGATTCCCTCCCAGGCAGGATGTCCGTCCCCTCTGCACATTGGAACAATTTGGGTTTAAAAGGCTGAAGTATGCCTTGTTGTGCAGCTAGTGTCAAGGCTGACATTACATACAGTACGGGGATTATCTTGATGTTTCCTATCGACTAATATGCCTTTTTGATGTAAAACAGATTAGTCTGATTTCATTTCCCACCTTCATTACAACGGCTATCCAACCACCACACAGCACTCCTGCATGGCGTCTGAAATCCTTGCTGTAGTAATTACATACAGCAGTGACTGGATCAAATTTGCTATTCCTATGATTCACCTGTAACAATGATCTTTGCCAGCAGTTTCTTTTTCTGTAGATAGATCATTTGAAGCATTACCTAGGCCATTTGACCTGCAGAAAAAGAATACCTGTCATCATTAAGTTACTATCAAAAGGAGAGGGCTGATAATATAAAGATTATCGATATATCTTTGTGGATTAGGGCTTAATAGAAAAAAGCTCACAGAATTCCTCATTTGTTCCATCCCCAGTCATGCAAGGCACTAAGCAAAACCGTATCTTGCGGAAATTGCTCCACACAGGAAAAATGGGAGACAATTTAGAAAGCTTTGGCACACAGCTCAGTTCAGTGTCTGAAAGGGAATGGGATAGGCTTAGTGGGACTAAAGAAGCAGCAGAAGAATTCTGGCAAGCTCATGGTCCACAAAGAGACGGGGAGTTAACATGTTTTAGAAGTAGGTTTTTAAATCCCCTTTGAGTATTCCTCTATGGGTGCTGTTTTTGCTCAGTGCCCAATGGATCAAAAGGAAAGGTTTTTACTGACCTCACTGGGCCTTTAATGAGGGGTATAACCATTGGATATCTTTGATGCCTTCTTTCCCTGCCTGCAAACTGTATTTATTAATGGCAGCTTCTTTTGCTCTCTTTAGAGCTGGTGGTTTGTAAATATAAATGTGATGATTGAAATAGGTTCATATATAATGGTGAGCCCAGAGGTCCAAAGACTGATAAAGAGAAAAAAGGAGGCACTGTGAACCTTGCTACAAACCTGTTTTTGGAGTGATTTATGTATCCCATGGCAGCTGTGGAAAGCTAAGACAATGCTAGAAACTCTGGTTTGATAAAGTGTTTGTGTGAAGAATAGTTCTTACAGTGTTTGTAGAAGATTGTCATGGCTTAAAAATGTAGTGGCAGCCCAAGAAGTGGCTTTGAGTGCAAACATGAGAATCCCTCTGTTTATGACACCAATGGCTGTGCATGAGGAACAAGGCCAAAAAGCATCCAAAATAGTCATTTGAATAACAGCAGGTTAGAAATGAGATCAGATTAGAGATAAGTAGGAAGTAAACACAGGGCAAAGAGTAAAAGCAGAGGAATTCAGAGGAGGCATCCAGCAAAAGAAAGTTTATTTTAGCAGGATGTCACCTTTTGGTCTGAGGGTTATCTGAGGTGAGTGCAGCCACTATTCACCGTGATTGCATGCATATTAACTGTCTACAAACTATGAAAATAATTCTTTACATGTTTCTTTCTAAATCTATTTCACTGGAAAAGTATTGTTTTCTGGGTTTCTTAAAAAAAAAAAGTAAGATTGAGGACAGCAGTTTTAGGTTGGAAGTTTAGTCTTGTGTCACCCAGTAGCTACATGCATCCTTCCATGGATTTTGGCTGACCAGACTGAAATAAGTAACAAAACAAGAGTACACAGCAGATACTGTGCAGGCAGACACCCAAAGGCCCCCGTCTCTATAGCATCCACAGATGTGCTGGTCTTGTCTTTCCTTCCAGCTCAGCAGCATTTCAAAATCACATGTTTCTGTCTGGTCAGTTCCCTTTGAGGTAGCACTTTGGAATTCCTTTAAAATATCTCATTCAACATCAAGCTCCATGCTAAGACAAAAGATATTGCTTCTTGAAGGAAACAGTTTTTCACTAGGGGATTATATGACTGCTGTTATTACCTCTCCTCCTACAGCTCTTTCCCAACATCATATTTCTTGTAATGTTTTAAGGGGCCTGAAATGCTAGTTTCCATTTCGACATATTTGCAAAAAAAGTTGATGCTATAAATCTTTGTTCACGAATAATGAGATCATGAGACCCAGAGAGGTACTCCTATGAAATGTCAGATAAGATCAAGGAGGTCTAGGGGACCTGATTTTGGAACATTTTTCTTCCTCTTTTTAACAAGGCTAAAACCAACAGAAGTTAAAATCTGACACAAACTGCAAGGAGTTAGTGTAAGGCATCAACTGGTAATAAAAAAAGAAAAATCTTCTCTCTCTCTGGCAAAGACCTGGTATATATAAATTGGGTGAAATCAACAGACAATTGAAACCAAACGTGTTGTACATAGTTTCCACTGGGTTTTTATGACTGAACTAGCAGCACAGCTGAGTTCAGAAGTGAAAAAGCTTGAAAACCTGTTAATATCTGCCCTCACAGATTCTTTTTAGAAGACATTGTGTCATCATCACAATCTCCTATAGCATCTTTATGAAAGAATTGTTGATGGGGTTTGGAAAAAACTAACTGGCAAAATATTACTGCAAAATAACATCATTGCACTCACTAAAACAAAAAGAACTGTATGTTCCACTAGAAAGTTCATGTTGTCTACTGAACATGTTAGCAGGACCCTTCTAACTTTCACTCTCATCCTGGTGCCTACAAAGCACCAGACGTTACCTTAGTCCTCCTCAAAGACTTCCTACAGCCAGCTTCAGTATTACCTGAACACAAAAATCGGTATTTCAACATTTCAGTGTGATGCTTTTCTGATGGTAGGGAAGCATTGCAAGCCAGTTGATATCTGGCTGCTGAGAGATGGAATGGTCTTGCCACCTGAACTGGGCTGTGCTCTCAGAAGGAAATGTCATTCTCTTAAGCAGTTGGGTTTTCTGTGTTCTTTTAACAGAGTTAATGGGAATTGAACACCACCACCCCCTTTTCGATAGAAAGATAAATGGGCCAACAGCTCTTGGCCACTGTCATGTGGGAATGAGCATATCAAAGTACACATATACAAATTATATCCATAAAAGTTATTACATGGGAAAAATCTTTTTCTTCATAGTTCTAGACTGGTCTGTGTTGTTTCCTTCCTCTTCCTCTCAACAAGGAGTTTACTTCAAACACAGACGGCACATATGTGTCTATATGGCTATAGCAGTGACCTATCTTTCTATGTAAACCAGCAATGCTTTGAGTCAGATCACATAGTTACAGTTGGGGTTTTTTACTCAAAAATAGTTATTCCTGGAAAAGCTGTTACCAATAATCAGGCATTCCTCTTTTTCAAGCCATAGAAGCTGAGAACTGCCATAAATCAGAGGCATCAACTTTTATCTGAAACCACCTCCACTCTGAAAAGCCATGATACTTTATTCCAAATGTAGGCTTGTCACCATAGAGATAAGATGAATTCAAGGATTTAAGACTTGCCAGAAAATATCACGTACCATATTTAAGATAAAGCTTTGCTTAAATCAGCAGTGGAAGGTGAAACTGCAAACCAGCACCTAACAAAGACTGGCCAAAGCAAAGAAAGGATTCACATTCTTTAAATAAAAACTATTTGTTTCTAACTGAGAAGAGTGTACATATTGAAGCTAGGGTTGTCCTCAGACCTCTTTAACAGCTAGAGGTACTGTGTATTTTAGTGACAGAGACATGTAAGTATTTGATTTTTTGGGCATTTCTTTCTTACTTTTTCTCCACCTTCAAAAATAAATATTCATCTTTGTTTTATTTTAATTTATCCCTTAACATATTAAAATCTATCTGGCCTTTTTCTCAGGAGCAAATGAAATCTAATCAGTTCTTTTTGATGATATATAAGGTGTTGTCTGAGATGCTTTTTCGGATGTAACAGTCCCTCCGTTCCTAGAAATTACTTTACTGCACCCAGATTTGAGCTAAGTATCCCCAAATCACAGATATACTTCTCTCTCCCCTATTACCCATGAAAGAACAGCTAGAGTTTTCAGATGTGCCTTGGGAACTGAGACACTGCTGTAACTGTGACTCATGTTATTGAAGCCTATTCATGGCTAAAACATTTTTGAAAATGAGCTTTCTTTTGAAAATGATGCTTCTAAAGAAATTTGGTGCTCTGGAAAATGTTGCATCATATTCTCATGAGGCACACTGCCCCTCAAAGTTGAGAAGAAGCTTTAATGCAACGTTCTCAAGGAGGATCTGGGAGAGAGGGAGACAGCACCATCCGTCCACCCCAAGAAACCTCTGGTACCCCCCAAAAAGCCACTGTGTTCAGTGGGGATTGTTGCAGGCTGAGAAAAGGTGAGCTGCCCTTGCAGGCGCTACCTGTGGCCACACCAATTGCTGCTTGCCTACATGCAGAAGAAAACTAGGGCGTCCTGGAGCCAGTCCCCTCTGCCCCAGGCTCTTGATACAATATTTGGGATTGCCCATCATCCCCAGCACCAACTGCTTGGCCAGGGAGCAGGGAGAAGGGCTGCAAAGTGAGCGGGCACACAAGGGGGGCTTCTGGGCTCACAGGGCTTGCTTCCTTGGTGTTACTGTTACAAGTTAATAGTATAAAAATTAATAACAACAATAACAAAAGAATTCAAATTTGTATTTTTAGCTTGCAGTGCCATAGATACCATAGTACACAACACCAAGTATGACGAAGTCCCCACATCAGAACTAGGGGCTCCCTTTTGAATCACAGTAAAGCCATTTTAACAACCTTTGGCAAGCTCAGCAGCAATGCAAATACTCCAAGTGGTGCAAGATGTGTTTAGGAGAGGGGAGAAAGAGCTTAAAATTCATTTAAATTGAAAAACAGCAGTCGTGCATTTCTCTAAATGATTGTTTTCAGTACCATAAGCCACATCCTTTCAAATTTCCTCTGCTTGGCCACATCATTGGAATGAAGTGTCATACTTGGTTAAGTCACTTTGACATCATCCTGATGATGTGTCAAGCACAGGAAATTTGAAAGGACAGGGCTCAGTAAGTTCTTACTCTAACTTGCCTTCTTTTGACAATTCCTCTCTCCAACCCCACACCCTCCCTGCTCCTTTTTTCAAATTCAGTGTTGCTGAGATTGGTTAACTCTTAAAACCCCTATGGTGGGGCTAATACTGTCAAAAGTGTGGAAACAGCACTCTGCAGGTCTCCCACCTTCCTTTCAAAGCCAGCATTTTCAAGGTGTCCAAATATTTATGATGATGGGTCATAAAATGCATCAGTTACATTGAATTTGTCAAAAAAACCTGCAAGTGAACCTCAGCTGTGAAGATGCGTGTGGCTGCAGCTCTAGAGAGAAGGAGTGGAAGAGCTCCTGCAGGCTATGAGCCTTCAGCCCAGATACATCAGGCAGCTGGTGGAAGCAGAGTTCATTACATAAACTGATTCATGACAAGCTAGTGAGGTTTTTTCCTTCAAATACAGCTAGTGGGAAACTGCTCCAAAAATTTACATTTCTGTGTAGGAAGCAGTGTACACAGCTCTCGTGCCAGAACTGTCCGTCAGCTCAAATAGCTCTGATGCTCTGGTTTCCTCTCTACACCCACAGTGTACTTAGGGGAAACAATCCTACCTCTTCTCCAGCTTCACCCTGATGACCTAAGTGAGCCCCGTTACTTTTGCTCAGGAAGTAGTCTCTCCACTCTTTTGAGAAGCCCCTCATTTAATTATTTTCAGTTTCAGTGCTTCTTTCTTGCTAATAGAGGAGCAGGAAAGAAAACAGTATTCCCTGTTTCTGAAGGTTCAAACTAGCCAGACAGATGGAGGCAGACCTGTGTCTTTGCTCCCTCCGTGCAAGGGCGTTGCTCTCAGTTCTGTTACACATGATCTCACTTCTAGTGCACCAGTCCCCAAGGTTATCTATTTCTTTCTTTCCAATTCTTTTAATGCTTTCCAGTTTTATGTCATCAGTAAATATCTCTCATTTGCTACTTTTTTCCGTGCCAAGGTCGCTAATGAAACTATTCAGTGAATAGGTCCTAAGGTCAATCCATCAAACAATAGATTTCCTCCCACCTGATAATTTCCTTTTCAACAGAAGCTGTTTTAGGCAGTTCCCTATTGACCTTATAGTTATTATACTAATTCTCAGCTTCTGCACATAATGTAACTTTTTTCCCTATGGCTTCATAACAAATATTTACCCGAAATTCAGATTAAATGCTGCATTTCCTTTGTCTACAAATTTTTATCATCTAAGAAATATACTTGCTTATTCTTGCAGGATTCAGTTTTGCTAAAGCCATGCTCCATTTTATATTGATTTATATTTCTTTTGACTTAGACTTTCTTTCAAAATTCATGCCTATATTTCGTATTCTATTGAAGTCGAGTTAGTTGTCAATAGGCTACTTCCATCTTTTCACAAGGACTGCATTAGCTATGCTCAACTGTAATGCACAATGCCAATCCAGTGTAACCAATGCAAAAATTAATACTCAATCCTCAGTTCCTCGTGCCAGGTCTTTCACAGTTACAGGAGAGAGATTGCCTGGTTCTGAGATTTCTGCTTCAACTTCAGCTGTGTGTATTTTCAGCTCGAGGCTCTCACTTCCATTGCCCTACTCTACTTCACTGTCTTTATTTTAAAAAAAGCAGAGTTTTGAAACTTTACCTGAATTACCATTGATTTCTCTACCATCTTCACTCCAGTGGAGCTTTACTTTTTCTTCAATATTATACATTTAGTTAAACAGCTTTTTGCTTGTGGTCTCAAGTTTTTTTCCCAAGGTGTAATTCAGATTGAATTTCACTGATTCTCACTTTACCTGTGTGCTTCCTGACATCTAATGTAGCTCATTTTGCTGATCATTCAATTTTCCATCCTGAGAAGACTTTTTTAAAAACCTCAATACATTCTTCAAGGTGGGTATTTACCACTTTTTGTCCAGAGTGCTTCCTCACAAGTTTACAAAGGTTTTTCCTTTGCTTATGATACAGAGTCCAGATAGGCTTCATCCCTTTGACTTTGAGTAATTCTATGTTTCCTCTGCACTCAGGTCCTTGATTTCTTCTGGATAGCTCACTAATTAGGTACCTTCATTTCTGAGCCTTTATCCATTTGAAATCTAAAACTTTAATTACAAAACTGCCTTTGTTTACAGTTAAATTGTATTTAAACTGAATCAACCCACGATCCACTTGAAACAAGTTTTTATTTCTTATCACTTATAAAAACAAAGTGTAATTAAGGGTGCCCTCTTATTCAATGAACTTTATCTTAGTTGATAAAGCAAATTGTCTGCTATCATACTCAGGAAAACCTGGACCTTATCCTTAATATTAATATTTACTTTTCATCCTATATTTTGGCATAGCATAACAGACTGTACATATACTCCAAATGGCTTTATCCATGCTTTGTGATTGCTTGCTCCTTTATGGTCTCTTACAGTACAGCTTATAATGTTACTCCATCTCAGATTTGTCTAAAAATATATTTTTTCATCACAAGCACTTCAATATCCCTGTTCTCTCATTCTTGACAAAGCATTTTAGATTTTTGGTGAAAGGTGATTTAAGATCCTCAGCTACATATTCTGTTTTCCTTTTTTTCAGGAACAACTTGGACATTTGAGTTATCTCTTAATTTTCACTGATCTAGTAAGTGGGCTAGAAGCTGTCCTTTCTCTAACAGTGCCATCACTCATGTGATTGCTTTCAGTATGAACTTCCCAATTTTCCTCCTTTCCATTTTTTCCTTCAGAGGCTGGGGAAGGTTGCTTAGTATCTTTCTGGTTTTATAACTACGGTCTTTAGGCCTGGGTGCTCAGAAACAATGGGCCTGTAGCACACAGAGCACTTTGTCCTTGTTATCAGCACTCCTCAGCTCAGCTCCATGGCCAGCTCAGGGTTTCAAACAAGTGACTCCCTCTGGGCTTGCTCTCCATCCTGCACTGATACACTGCTGCTGTGTTCTGCTCCAGGCTGGCAGCCACTGACCATGTATCATCCCATCCTTCTGGGTTTATATCCACGTACCAGCTGGCTTTTCTTCAATGGTTGACTGCATCTACCATCAGCTCAGCAGAGTACCCAAAACAGCCCAGACTCAAGGACGTTTCCAGAGACAACCAAGTGGAAGACACCACCTACACCACCCTTAATGTAAGAGATGAACAGTGGACCAAAAGATCCCTTCATTTTTCTACTATTTGCTACTACTTACACCACAAGCTATTTGTAATTTTCACCAGTGTGAGAGGTTAGTCAGGGCCAGTGTTTTCAGACCTGAATAGAGACATTGCAGACTCTAGTTATAAGTAAGAGATACCTGTAGTGTAGCTTCCCTCTCTTTCTCTAATTATTAGTAATTACACTATTAAATAATTTTGATAAGCAGGCTACATTCAGCCCCTATATTCAAAGTGCCCCCTGCCTGAACCCTGCAAACCTGGCACAGAAATTTCTAGTAAAGTTTACAATACAAATTGGTTTATGGAAATAAAGTGGCACTAGGAATGTTTTGACTAACTGTGCCAGTTCAAACCCACATAAGTCATACAATGAATTGTTATGGTTTGAAAAGAGCTGTTTGCATTTTATTTTCTTAAAGCATTAATTAAATGATATATAAAGCTACTAACATCTTAGGTCAGGGAGAGTGCCAAAATGGACATTATAAAAATGTTCACTTTGGTATTAATTCTGTGTTTATGGGGCGTCTCATGTCTCTAAAACCTCCCTAGACCGCTATTAATCATAACGTATCAAGTACATTCATCACATATTTTTCCTGTCATATGCCAAAGAATGTCTTATTAATTAAAGGGGTGAAAAACTGGAAAGGTTCCTTTTCTCCCCTATTGTTTTGTAGAAGAGGAAATTATAAAGTTCAAACAGTAAATCTGCTCCTTTCCAGAAAAATGTTCTTATTGGGAAAGCAGACTTTTGTCACATTAAAAGCAAAACAGTTTTGCAAAGTTTGGCCCAAATCTGGCTTGGGTTGCTTGCTCATCTAGTTCTTCTGAACTCAATTCACTGCAAAAGCATGATTTGGCCTTTTAGCACTTGTGCTGCAAAATCCATGACTGTTATTAAAGGCATTTTAATTAAACCCAGCATTAAAACGACATTTTTCTTTCAAACCATCTATAACTAATAATTAGCAGCAAGGGGTTTTTCAAACCTCAAAAGAAATTGTTTGGGTGATATGCTATACATGGTTTATAGATTTAAAATCCCTGGGGTTTTGTTTTCTGGGAAAGGGAAGACAAATCTCCGTCTTAAAGTTAAATGGGTTGAGTTTTCTGTTCATTCCCTACTGGACAGTTGTCCACATCTCAAAAGCTGAACGTAGCCTTAATTCATGACAGCTGTTTTCTTTACAATAGAATTGAATTTTATATAGCTCCATTCATATTTGAGGTGTCCCAAAGCATTTAACAATAAGAAGTCATTGCCAGCTTTCATGGCCACTACAGCACGTCAGAGTTTTGCTTGAGGAAGGTCCCTGGGATTTGGGTCTTTAGCTGTGAGTGATGCTCTGGGCGTGGGGACCACCAGAGTAGAGGTTTTGCACTCAGCAGCCCCTTTCTCAGCCATGGGAGGCAATACCGACAGGACCCTGGGGTTAAGTTCGTACCAATTCAGAAAGTACAGCAAAATCCCCTTTCCTTTAATACCTCTAAGCAATGACACCCTTGGCCAGTTCTACAAGCTGCACTCTGCTAAATTTCTGTGCTTGTATGCTTTTTGGCCAAAATGTGAGCCAACAACATTCTGCCTTGCATCTGCTGCAAAGGCTGTCTTGCATTAGTCTGATTGCCTCAGATCTTTACAGCAGAGCAGGGCAGGTAGGATCCTTCCACCCTAAACAGTGGTGATGCCATCATACCACAGAGAAATCCTGGGTTAGTCACTGCCTGCTTATCAGAGTCTGTCCATGCATATCTGTGAAACATATCTGGGTCTCTAAGATGAAGCATCCATCTTAATCCTTGTCAATAGATAACAACCTGAAAGTTGCTGTTCTACATCTCACATGTTTCATTTTAAGTACTGCCTTCAAATGGGAACAGCAGAAACATGTATGTAAGTCCTGAGGTTTGAAGGCAAAGTAACTCAGAACAATAGGTATGAGAAAGAAATTTCTCTTAGATGCATGTTTACTTCTAGTTAGTCTAGTTCTGTGGTCACACAAGGGAGTATTCCACGAAAGAAATACCTGAGAACACAGGTAATGAGTTGCTTCTGAGCTCACCACCAGGCCCTTGCTATTGCAGACAGTCACACTATAAATCAGCTGGACAAGTAAGGGAGACAATAAATACCTTCAGAAAGAATAAACCAACCTATCTGCCACATTTACACAGCTTTCTAAAACAGAGGATTGCCCAAAACCAGCTTTGGTTGCTGTCAGCTTATTCAAATCATAATGATAAAATTGAAATCAGAGTCGGGCAGGGCAAACTCTTTCAAGATAAATACATAAAGTACAGATTCACAAATTACATCAGAGGGTTTCAAACCAATAAACAAGTTATACCATGCTGTGCTCTGGAGCAGCATAAACCCAGGGGATCTAAATTCCTCCCTGCTGTGTTTCTGTGAAATCAGTGAAGTTGCACTAGGGCTTTGTAATACCAGTTTTATTGCATAGGAATAGGTTCATCTTCTTTAGAGGCCACAGATGGATTTGAGCTATCATGAAAAAAAGTAATTTTCAAGAGTGGATGTCCAAAGGGAGCTTTCTACAAAAGACCTGAAGAGAAGCTTGCATCACCATTACGTGTTCAAAATAAATCAACATGATAAGGAGCATGATTAAGGGTAAGTCCAGAACTCATGGTGCCAAAAAAGATTTGGAGACCAAAGTCACATGTGAGCATGAGATCATGAGAAGGAGGGAAGAAGAAAAAGAACATACAATGAACAGACACCAAGTAGTTTCATGGCTGGAAGAATCATAATCTTATTGCCTGACCTCCAACACAACCCACTGCAAGAATACAGAGGGGAAAAGCAGAAGTGAGAATGAGCTGGGATGAAAAGAAGAGGAAAACATGAAGCTGCTCTGAGTAAATAGGGTTACAAGAAAGCAAGGTCTCAGCAAAGGCATATGCTAGGGCACCTTCCAAATACACACATTGCCCAAGGCTGATGTTGTTTTCCAAAAACCTTTTTCCCATTTCCTGTGTTAAGCTGAAGGGTGCAAAATACACTTTTAATCTTACAAGGAGCCACTTTTGCTTCCAGGAACAGAGTAGTCCAAGCTTGGCTCAAAGACTGAGAATTCTTTTTACTCGTCCTGTTGTAGGTAGGTTTTAGTGGGTGATGACATTCATCTGTTGTAGCAAAGGATAAGTAAGATTGTCCGTTCCTATTTTTCACACAGGAAGAAATCCAGATGTGCATTCTCAGTATTATCTTTAGTCTTATTCCGAAAAATTCCCATTCACCTCAAAAGCTTGCTCAGCCAACACAGGGTAAGGATCCAGGCTGTCTTAACAGCAGTTTAATGCTGCAAACAAGCAAAGGAATGGGGAAGATAGATGGAAGTGAGCTGTCACTTACTGCAAGGCTCTGTTCTCCTTTGCAGTTTCCTACTCACTTTAATCACTGATTGGTTCTTTAGGACTCATGTTTTTGGTCTCTTTGGGTGGGGTTTGTCACACTGACTGAAATATGGTCATCCCAGGCTGTTCAAAATCTCTCCGTAGAAAGATGTATCCATCTGTGGAGGGTGAGTCACCCCATTCCACTGGAGATAGCTGGGATACAAGGCCCTCTGGGGGTACTTATTTTTCTCTACTGCTTATAAGGGAAACTTGGATAATTCTTAGTTGAGCAAAGATGGACAAGATTAATCCCAAACTTTGTAAGCAGATATATTAATACAACCAGGTGAAAAGTAAAAAAAAAATTTTGCAGCTGTGCTATACATACATTTCTGTCTTTTCCTGCTCTTTCCTTGGCTTCTCATCTGTTTGGTGCTTAAGTTGTACATCTCGACAGCTCCTGTGGGAGAAAGGAAGAAGTGCTGATTGTCTCCTAAACAATAATGAAATTCACAGCCAAGCACCTAGTTTGTTAAGTATCCATTAAAAATGACAGGTCACTACAACTTCTCTGTTGTATATTGAAATAAGTGGCCATCTTTTCATGTTGTTTGGGGCCTTATCCATGTACATGAAGTTTCCTAGTCCCCTCAGAGTTGCTCACAGGTTTTAAGGCATTCAAGGACTGTAGGGTAATGACCTCCACAGGCCACCGAATGTGGAAATACCCAGTCCTACAGCTTTGTGGCCTTTTAAGCTAAGATCATAACCTTATTAATTAAGACTAATCTTAAAGGCCTGGAGGAAATGGCAAAGGGCAAAGCAGCAGAAGTCTCCCTGTTTGCATTTGGCTCTGCCCATGCATTGTACACTGGCCCTTCAATTCCCTGGCATCTAGGTCATAAATAAGCCTGTCCTTAATCTGAAGTCTCACTGAAACCAGGAATGTCCCCAAGCATCTGCTACTGAGTGTTCTCATGGGCACCGCAGGGGATGGCTTGGACTTCTGGTCTGACCCAGCATCAACGCTCTTTCTCTCTGCTTTGGATGAATTTTGTTGATTTAGATCTTAAGGGTGCATATCACGATTTTCCAGCAGCCAGTGAGGGACGTGCTCTCCTTTCACAGTGCGTAATTAAAGTAATTCTTCTAGTGTAAAGCTAAGGTTCTGGATTAAACCCAAGTGGCAGCCAGCATCATGAGATGTAACTTAATTATCTTACTGCCAGCTGTGCTTTGCTAAGCATCTGGCCTTCAGTCTTTCAGGTTGAAGCTCCAAGTTAATTACAAATACCATCAGGACTGAGATGTAGCCTAATTGCCCTTACCTCCTAAACATTGTTTAATCGGTTTGGAAACACTAATCTACACACCATAAAGTTTATTAGTCATGTTAATTGGCTAAATCTGTCATTGGAAAGATGGAGGGAAGTGGCTAATTTAACTAGACAATACAATTTAAAAATCCAGTGGCCACATAATCCTGTTGTCGAAGTCATAAAGTTCTACTCTATCCTTTTCCTTTTAAAAACATCTTTACAATTAAGATGTGTTTACAATTAAGGCTGATTACTGTAAGGCTGATTACTTTCAGTGCTGCAGAGAAAGGTTTTCCTCTCTCCCTCTCTTCTTCCACTGAAGTGTGGCAGAGGCAACATGAAATGCATTTGTGGATTCAGAAATGTTTATAGTAGGCAGAGCCTTCAGATTAGCATGACACATGGAATTTGTGAGCTGTTAGATTCAATTTCAAAGCATTAGGCTAGGATTTCACATTTTGTTTTTATAAAATGCAAATAGACTGCAGTTGCTTTGTTATTAAGATGGATTTGAAATGCTAGTCAGGGAGCAGATATGGAACTCATATCCCTTACACAAGTCTTGCTTCCTGGAATGGATTTTTTTTTTCTTTTTTCTTTAGAACTTCTCCCAGATGCTAAGTAAACTGCTACTGTGAGACAGGCCAACTAAAAAGCCAGTCCCAAAAAGGAAAAAAAAGAGGTAAGGAATGAATGATCTCCAAGAACTTGCATGAAGGAAGAAAAATCCAGCACACACTGGCCACAGAGCAGTCACTGGTGTATGCAGAACTCCTCTGCATTAGAGCTTAGGGCAAATGAGATGCCCTGTCTGGCAGCAGAGATCTTTCCCACTCCTGGTGATCACACCATGACTCCTAGAGCTACGTGCAGGAGTCATTGCTGGTGTAGGTAAAGAAGTAGAATCCCGGTTTCTGTGGCACAGGGAAGCCAGGGAGCTCCAAAGCACAGTGCCAGCATTACTGACTATCCTGAACACTATGGTATTCCTTTGGCTATGAGGAAAAGACCTAATGGTGAGTGTGCCTGACACCTGAAGGTCTCCCCAAGGCCAGGTTAGCTGTGTCCTGAGAGCAGGCATCCCCATGGATGCACTGCACGTAGGCATTTTCCAGAGGACAGGCAGTCACAGGAGTGAGCACACCCAACAGCTCCTTATCCTGCCACACACATTCAAAGAGATTTGCAGAAGTCTGCCACAAGCAAATGACAGACTGTCAAACAGCTGCAAGGACAAGAAGTGGGGAGGTTCCAGATGCTCCCAGATTGAGCCAGAAGAAGATGGTGGAGTGGCCTTTACAGTTACTTTGTGCTGCCATCGTATTTCCAGCCATCAAACGGCAAGCAACATCTCAAATGTAATTTGGGACTTCAAGTTAGCTTCTAACTGGAATCTCTGAGGCAAAAAAATCTCAATCTGACAAATAATTACATAACCCAGTTCTCTAACAAAAAAAGACTAACATCTGCTCTAAAGAGCCTCTCCATGGTTGAAACTTTTAGTCCTAGTTTTAGTCAAATATGGGAATGCATGCACACATCTGTGGATTGCCAGGAATTTCAGAGAGCTTTCAGCATCCCAGGTTACCCATTGTAATATGTGATAAACAGGAAAGGTAGAACGATCAATTTAATTTCTTGATAATTGTGCCTATAAATAAAACAACAAACACTTTTTAAAAAAAAATCCTCCCTGCATATTTCAGACACAGTGTTGCCTAAAAAAGGCTGGACCAGCCAGTAATGCTTGCTGGTGCATGCTGACATGCCTGCAGTGGGTTAGGAAGGAAGCATGACTGAGCGTTTCTATGGAGATTAGAAAGAACAGGCCTTGTTTCCTTGGCATAGCCTTAATTAGCAAATGCTTAAAGTTAGGAAGATCTGTTGTTTCTACAAGGACATTTTGTTCCAGCAGAGGTTGTGTTTTCCTCCATTTGCTCAGTCTGTGAGAGGCTGAGAGGGCAAAGGAATCCAGAATAAACAAGAGCTTTCTGTCTTTCACATCCACAACACCTGCCGAGAAGTGCCACACTACAACGAGACCTGGAGTCTGAGAATGCTGCTTTGGCACAGCAGAATCAGGAGAGATTACCCCAGAACAAAACACACCCTTTCTAAATCAGCAGTGTGATTTCTCAAAGTAGAAATTAAGTTTTCAGGATATATTTCTTTGGCCCTCCCCTGAAATTACCAAAAGGAGAGAGAAAGGCTAAATGAAATGGAGTCTGATGCATCTATGTGTTTATAGATACTTCTGGAAAGATGCGTAGATCTATATGCAGACATAGCCTGTAAAATTAAGACCATAACCCCGTAACTTATTTCACTTGCAACATCAAGCAACATTTTGTTATCTGTTGTTAACTGTTAGTTTTGCTAGCATGAACTGTGCTGGGCTGGAGCAAGTGATCTGAGGGAAGGGGTGTCCCTTGAAACCTTGATGCAAATTCCCTGAGCCTCATAGAATGGAGACAGCATGTCCTTAAACCTGAAAAATTCTGCTTCCCACTTCAGCTGTGGTTTATTAAACCACTTTCTGATGCTGGGTCAGGATGGAATTGGTTATGTTGGAATGAGACCCGTTTTCAGACAAAACTTTTATTTTCTCCATTTTCCCTTTCACAGCAGATTTACATCCCCAGCCTTTAGCTTGATAAAATCATTTCTGCCCTTTTGCTTGTGCTTATAAGGAGGCACTTTCTCAAAATTCAAGTCCTAACTACTTTTTATAGCTTCAAAATGCAATACAGATTCTACTCCTGAGCACTGAAGTAATATTTTAGCAGAGTGGGGCAAAATTCCAGTACTCAAGTGAATTAGAGAGATGTATGTGTAGATTCAAGCTGTTTGTATGCTCTCTTTGAACTGTGCTGAGACCAAGCCAGCCTCTCCTAGCTGTCCTGTCATTTCTCTTACACTTTATACCCAAGTTGAGGTATGGAAAATATTGATATTAAAAGTCCATAATGGCTCTCATTGTTACTTCAAAAGTCCTACCTTTCCAAAGTCTTCATGTTCAGCCAAGCTTGAAAGATATAGATGTCTTAAAGAAAAAAATAATCCTATCCTTTCCTTCCGCTTCTTGGCTGCATTTTCTAACCGCTTTTCAGGGAAATATAGTATTTCAAATATCTCACAGAAAAAATATGACTTCTCCCAGACTCCCGAGACCGCTCTCACAGGTTGTCTGTGGATGCTACTGATCCTTGACAGGAGCTGAGCAGTGGGACCATGCTGACTGATCCAGCATGAAGAAGTATCAGTTAAGCCTCAGTTGCTTTTATAAGGGGTAGTTTTGGACTCCATGGCAGACCACTCAGAAAATGGAGCAAGTAAGCTTGTCTAGCCACATCCTTTGGCACTGACAGTGATCAAGGGACAAGAATATTTTTGGCTTCAGTCTCTCAGCCTAGCTTGTATCCCTGTACTGCTTTTGCTGTCCTCTGATGGATAGAAGTCTATGAAAGTTCTGCACAGGCAGGATCTGGATCTCTGCCCATGTCCCATTCCCAATATCCTTTAGCCAGGGCATCAGTGCTCTGTTGTGATCTAACAGTTGCTGGCCCTGGAATGCAAGGAACTTCCTGCCATCTTTTATGGGACTCTGAGGAGAAGCCCTGCTGCAGGATGATAACATTAAAGTGGGATTCCCTGGGGACACTGTAGTCACAAGCGCCAAGTAAATGACCCACCACACTCCTACTTGTGTGATAAAATACTTTACCTGTGAACTTTGCAGACTGCTTTAATATTTCCTCTTTCATCTCCCCCAGCATTTTTAAAGCTATGTGGTTTACCTTCAAGGACATCTGTGGGTGGTGGGTGGCCAATAAAGGGCAGGAGAAAATGCCTAAGGATTACAGGACTCAATTCCACTGCCAGCACAGATTTCATCAGCTGCAGAGCCAAAGCAGCAAAGCTATAAGACCTTGCTCTCTTACCAGTGTTCAGGCATAGGTAGGATCTGCTGCACCTTTATGTGATTCATATTTACCTTTCAGAGGTCCACAGGACCATTACCTCCTGGTCTTGTGTCCAATAGACATATCTGTACAAAACAAGAGGGGGTTTATCCACATTCTCTGCCCTGAGGGGCAGAGGATTTTATCCTGGCTGTATGCTGGGCCATAGCTGTGAGGAGGTGGTGAAGGGGAAATCACTTGCCATGTGGCAGAGGATGTGTGCAGCACCAATGCATGGACATTTTCCATTTTCTCTTTCTCGTGCAGCACTTCTGCTTTTCTTTTCTTTGTCACAGGTGCAGGACCCTAACAGCATCTCTGCAAATACAGCTGTTATGTGTATTGAATGCCAAATTCAAAGAAAAAAGGCAGAAAACCTTGGTAGGCTTCATTGGTATTAGTATGTCATCAAGGACATGTAGCTCCAGTATTGCATCAATACGTGCAATATGTTTAATAAGAGAGCTCAGGGCAAAGGCTTGAATGCAGCACCTCAGTCTGCGGTGTACTGTGAGCTGGATTATGTCTTGCAGGAAACTGTCCTTCCCCGAAGATACTGCTCTAGACTGCTAAGCACGTTTCCACCCAAAACAAAGGCAGCTCTGGAATTTGAATACTGTGGAAAGACTGGCTTTGTCTGGCTATTATTTTGGGAAAGAAATATGTGTGGGTAGATGAGAGGCAGTTCAGGTGGGGAAGGAAGGAGAGAGCGTGCAGGAAACAGGCAGTGAAGCAGAGCTGCAGCACAGCCACATTGCGTGGATGCCTGTCCTGGGAGAAGCCCGAGAGGCTGGAGAGCTGGCTGGGAAAGATCTGCTGCTGTGAGAAGAAAACTTGCCTCCAGTGGTTTGTGTCCTACTGTGTTTATGAGAGCAGACTCTATATTGTTCTACATAAAAAGAGTTGCATCAAAAATGCTGGTCTTTGCTATTAATATCTTTACTTGGAAAAAAACTTGAGGGCCTGAATTTTGTGCAGCTGGAATGGTGTGGGATTCCATTTAATTTAATATGCCATGTTTTCTCCTTTTCCCTGTCAGTTCTTACTTGTGGTTCCTGTTGTCTCTGCTTCTTGGGAAAGGAAACAGATCTCAGGGTGGGCACACCATCACATTGAAGAATCCTCTTCTACATAGCACAAAAAAGTGGAGTCCTGTCTGAGGGCAGAAGTTGGTCCTGCCATGAGGCTCAGCTCTTTTGTGCTAAGAGCTGATGTTGACACCTACAGAAGAGGCTGAGCTTCAGATACTTGACTCTCATCCATTCAAATCAATGTAAGAAGTCTACCTGATCAGCTGTACTACTCATGGATTGCTTTGTCTCAGATAAACGATGTTCAGAGGGAAGATGTCAAAAAAAAGTTTAGTTACAGGGCTCATGAGCAAGGATCACCCTGCAGCTCATAATGACAGTCTCTTAGATGGAGCATACTTAGACTGGAAAAGTAATTCGTGTAGAAAAATCCCTCCAACCTCTCTGAGTCCTGATAATATTCTGGGAGGTGTCACACTTTCTGCTGAGATGTTTACAGCAAACTTGGTAGCTAGAGAGGTCACCTACTAATGGGGATGCCACCTCACTGGGCTTCTCTAATTGCAGCCAGCAGTCAATTTGTTGCCATCCTACTGAGTCTCTAGCTGCAACTAGCAGGGAAAATAAAACAGCAGTCACTGAGATTCCAAGAGCTGCGTGGGATCTGGATTGTGCATTTAGACAGTGTTTATTTTAAAAAGCTATTATCTACCAGCTGTTCATAAACTATGTTATGCCATGCAAGGGTCTTTGTACTGTGTAATTTTCCCGCCTCTCTCTAAATGCATATTTCACAGGTTTGAATTAGCTGCCAGCTCGTGGTGATTATGGTCGTCATTCATTTAGAACAACTCAAATCAGATTTGGAAGTGGTGACATCACTCATGTACAAGTAGTGTCTACACAGTAGGGGCATACTGTCCTCAACCTAGGCCAAACCTGTCATCTGTTTTCCTTCAGTGTCTTACAAGGCATGGAGCTTATGCTGGAAAGTCTTTCCCTCTCCCACTGTGAGTACCATGTATTGCAGTTAGTGTTATTTGGGACCTTAACTGCCATTCTAAAACCTGTGACCTTGTGCACACACACCAAAGTAGGTTTGGTGTTTAACCCTGTGCATTTACAGAGAGCATGCATCGAATCTGTTAGGTCTGTGGACATCTCCTTCTTAACATCTGGGACACATCATGTAATGTGTCTTCTGGCTTTCCAGTAAACAGGAACCATATGAAGGTTCAGTGTTGATGCTCCCTCAAACCTGCCTAATACCAGCCCCGATGTTAAGGCTGGAGAACTCCCAATGAACAATGGAAGTAAATAAATTACTGATTTAACTTGCATATAGAAGGTCTCTAAGTTCATTTAAAGAGCAACAGGCATGGCTGATTTTTTGGTAAGATGCTGTATATTGGTAGGAAAATTGGTAGAAATCTGCAAGATACGTTGGCAAACCTTCATAGGATTTTGATTTAACTTTATTAGCACATAGATGGTGAAGTTTTCTAATTACTATTCTGCTTCTTAGTATGTTGGCTGTGTTCTGACAATTTGGATGTTAAAAAACTCAGCAAGACCAGGAAAAGATCTTTTCCGAAAAACATGTTTCCTCATCATTGTTGCTGAATCGATGGCACCTACTTCCAGTACAGCAAAAGGATGTGTTTGTAGAATATCTCACACCATGCAGAAATTTAACCCATAATGAAAAGCTGTCTTCTGGAAGGTCAGCATAGTAAGGAAAACTTCTGGTAATGGGTGAGAAGTTCAGAGTGAACTGAATACAGTCATAAAAACAGTAGGCAGGAAGAAAACAGGGAATACCAATGGATGCTAATGCAACAGTGCAGGTAATGGATTTGGAAGGATAAAAGCTATTTTACAAGGCTTTACCAACATATTTTTAACTCACCGGTATGCAGAGACACTTGAATCTCTTTTCTAAAAGCCTGCTTATTTAAAAAGTGCATTTGAAAAATTTTTAGCAGCTTTCCAGCAATGAAGTGAAAATATGGTATCTTTCTCTAAGTATCCAAAGAGTAGAGCCTTTCCACATGTGTGTGTATCAATGTTGAAGGTCCTGCTGAAGAAAATTATGTTATCAGTGTCTGCAAAGTAAAAATCAAAATAAGGACCAAGTTTTTCCTTCAACTGAGTCAAGTTTAGCTTGAGTATCTCAGGAGAAAAGTTTCCCAATGTCAAAGAAATAGAAAGCTGGATGTCCAACTTCTGCTCTTGTTTGTCTTGCCACAATCTACTCACGTAACTAGAGAGGCTCATTTCTCATTTGTGCAATGAAATTGTACAGAGCAAAATGAAAGCAATGGAGGTTTGAAGTTCCAGCTGTGAATTTTCTCTTTTTTGTTGGCTTCTATCAGAGTCAGGAATATATATTCTGCAGCTTTTGGTCATTTACAAGAGCAATAGTCACCTTCTGCAGAAGGCCTCACCTAAGTCTGTTTACAAGTCTGGATTTACTCAGGTAATTCAAACAAGGCAAGTCTTGTTTTCCATCCAAAGCCGTTTGCCCAGGAAGCAGAAGCAAAGCCACCCAACCAACAAAAGTCAGCCCTCACAAGTACTCTTATCAGTGAAATGTTGTCACACAGCATCAACCAGAGAACAGTCAGCCATACAGCACTGTAATAAGAAATGTATTTGGCACTTCCTGGTCTATTTACCGTTTTATTCAATACCACGCTCCTCTGAGTGGCGACTGCAAATTCCAGGGGACAATTCAGCCCACTCTCTCTTCAAGACTGGAATTTTAATGGGTCCGATAAGAAATGGCCGTCTTTCATCAGATACTGTGGTGTCTATTTTAACTTTTTGCCTCTTCTGTGGCAACTTCGTATGCACACAGGCCTGGGGTATCAACTGATGACAGTCAGTCCTTTCAGAAGCCTCACCAAGGTACTTGAACCATCCATTACGCAGGGCAGTGTGAGATAAATTTATCAGAAACATTTGCACAGGCCTTCAGCAAAGGAAGTGGTGTTCTCTGTGTATTTTCTACAGGCTTGGTTGGGAGCATAAACAGGGTCAAATGATGGAAAGATTTGGTTTTCAAAAAGAGGTCATTCCCTCATTCAGGTTTGCTTAAAGTTTCATCAGTGCAAAATCAGTCTACTGTGAACTTGGTGCCTCTGCACACACATGGATGTGGGCATGAAATGAGTGAAAACTCAGCTGTGTTTAACTTTGCTTTATTTGCTACATTTCTTGTCACTTGACTTCCTGGAGTTTAACCCCAAAAAGGTTAATGAGGTTGCCAAAGATGACATTCCACTTACAGCCCAGTTCAAGACATTGAGATGGAAAGAACAATGTGTACAGATCCTTATTTTTACAAATATTGGTCATTTGATCAAAGGTTATACTATTTGTAACTTCTCATATTTCCAGCCCAAGAGCTGAACTGTCACATATCAATGTGTGTTTTCTTCTTCCATAAACAGACACCAGTCTACTTTGGAAATGAGTTTTCTCTTACTCTTTAAAGAAGAGAGAAATACTGTAATGGGCAAATCCAGGATGTGCTGATGGATTTGGCATGAATTTTCTTCAGCACATCTACCAGTGCTTCCCAAGACAATTGGCTACAGCTCCAACAGTCAGGTCTGATTGTCACTTTGACATCCAGTGCTTTGAAGCAAGTCCTTACCTTTGATCAAAAATATGTATACACTCATGATTTTCATGTTACAATTTATGTGTCTGGCTCTAGAAGAAAGGTGGAGCCAGCATCCATGGCAGCTAAATTGTTTGTTGGGAAAAGCCTTCTCCCAAACTGCTGGTGGGAATTGATCTTGTGGTTTTTGGTGGGTGGTATCTTATTGCACTGGAGTTGTTCTTTCTCTGCATATAAATTCAAACCTGCTCAGAACAGTAAATTGGCCCTTTTTAAAATGCCACTGTGCTGAAACAAATGCAAAGCTTCCCACAGCCCCAGTGGGATTTTCTTGATGTCTACAAGTCTACTCATGGCTAAGATGTAGGATGCAAAGATGGTAGTCAGCTGGGGTCTGGATAGATGTTCTCAGAGGCTGGGTGCTTTGCCTCTGAGAGCATCCACTGGCCTGTCATTAGGCCCTTTAAAGATTATGATGACTATATCCCTCTGGGACACTTCTACAGAGTTGCATGGTGGAAGCTCTGGCAGGGTCGAAGTGCCTGGTTTGGCTGAAAGCGGCCTCTCCCCAGCACTGCTGAGAGCCCTCCATGACCACCGTAGGTTGGAAGAGCCCCCTGCTGACCCTGGCCAGAAGCTGACCCCTGAAGAGTGTGCACTCACAGCCCCAGCAGCCAGGGATTTGGGTCTCCTTAGTATTACTAATAACAGTATTGCTAAATGCTCAGGAAAATTCTAGAGAGCAGAACCAGAGGTTGGACACCTTGTTTCTATTGACTTTTAACTGCAACACTTGTCCTAGCTGCTTCTTTGGAAAGTTCAGCTCATAAAAACTAGAATTTCCCAATGACCCTAAGCAAACACAGAACTTGTGCAAAGACCTACATTTCTGTGGTCCCCTGGAAATCCTCTGTTTGTTTTGCTAACAATTTTTGTGATAATTTATGTTTTCCAAACACTGGCATAGAATTCTTAAGAAAAACACAATCTGCTTGATTTTCCAGGTGGATTTAAGCATTGAGTGTGTGAGCCGTGAACTCTGGAGAACACTCCCTGAAGGTCAGCAGCACCGGGTCAGGCTCTGCAGAGCTTACTGTGGGATGCAGGATGCACCTCAGGTTAATGACTTGCAATTGCACGCAGCCTTCCCTAAAGCTGCACGTGTAGTTAATGCATATCAGAACTCAGCAAGACTATTCAAATTACCTCAATTTCCCAATGATTTATGATGTAGGTTCCTGACATCGTTGGTTATTTATCTGTCCTCCTAGAGTTGTGAGCCAAAGCAAAGAGGGGAGAAACAAATGCAGTGAAATTATGTTGGAGCAAAGGGTCAGATGTCTTCAGAGACAGTACACATTGGATAGAAGCGTAGTGAAGGACTTCAAAGTCAAAAAACTAGAAGAGACATCAGTCCAGTCCAGAGTCAAAGAAAGTGAAAGGGCCTTTCCTCATTCTTTTTCTACAAAGGATCATTTCCTGACTCTGGAAGATGGATTCTGTTCATCTAAGTAGTTTTCCAGGGTGTATTTTATATTGCAGACTGGAAGTTTTTTACGATATGCCACTTATAACTTTTCATAGCCCTAAAAAGTTAGGCTTTTTAGTAGGAGAAAACCCACTTCAGACACAGCACTTACGATAAATAGGCCAAATTCTGTTCTCAGTTTCACCTGTGCTATCCTCATCCTTAGTGCAAGAAATATTTGAGCTTCGTAGAGGTTGTGGATTAAAGACCTGGGGTTCCAAAATGCACCCTTCAGATGCATGTGTGTGGCTAGGACTGAAACCAGTGGGACTCCCATGTGTACATCCAGGGTAGACTTTGGCTTGTGATTTTTATTGTTTGCGCTATTGGATAAAATTGATTCCAGCGTTACATTTCTCAGTCAGAGTTATTTCTACATCATCATGCATCAAAATGTTGGCTCTGATCTCTTCTTGATGGTAGCTTTGAGGAGTATTTGTTTTCTGATTAGTTCGGGCCAAGCATTAATCATTCTCAGGCTTCCTCTAACCTTTTTTTTTTTATTATTTTACTGATAGCAGATTTAACAGTTGGCTCACCTTTATTTCCAAAACAGATAAGTTTCATTAGTCTCTAATATTAGCCAGATCCAACTAGTTGATAAAGATAGGCCAATGTGGGCCAGATGCTCAGCTGTGAACTGTAGTCCTGTTGATTTGGGTATCCTGTCTGGGAGAGTCTGACAGGGTACCCGGGCAGAAGAAGAGCCCCAGCTCACGTGTGCAACCATGTAGAGCTGGAGATCTGGTTCCTGGGCTCCTTCAGATGCCCTCAATCAACAAAGAGACCTATTAAATTCACAGCTTTGTAACCAGAAGGAAGATGACCTTTCAGGGGTATGTTTTAATAGTTGGAGAGATGTATTCCATAGAATTTTTACGGTTGAAAGCGACCTTTAAAAGTCATCTAGTCCAACTCCACCCTACAATAAGCAGGGACATCTTCAACTAGATCAGGTTGCTCAGAACCCTGTATTTCTTTATGTTGGTAGAAGAATGATTCTGAACAAAACAGTAAAATCTTTGGCAAGGAGCTGGGGGCTGGTTTTGGATCATTAGCTTACATCTCCTAATGGTAATTTCATGAAGGGTGTTTCTTCTTTCTTGTTTTGCTTTTACTTCTTCTGCTTTTCTTTCTGTTAGGGAATGAGAGCTGCAGTTTGTGCATGGCTCTAAGTCCGCAGGAAGGGTTCAGCAGTGCCATTTGCAAGGATTGTGTAAAGGCTCATAAATGAAAGGGGAAATGGGTGCCAAGAGGAATTTCATGTTGCCACCAGGAGGGCTTATGGAGGCTCTGCAGAGAGGATGAAATATCTGACTGTTTAGGAACATCTTCTCCAGCAGCTTCAAATGCAGCAAAAGAAGGGGTGCTACCTCTTTCAGTGCCTCTTTATGTCCATAGCTGTTACAGGTGCAGCCTACTGCTGAGCATTCATTTGAGCACTTTGAAGTAGGACAGACAGACCTGAACACTTTTAAAGTAGACATGATCCTTATTCAAACTAATTAAGCTGGATTTAAGAACTCCCAGTTCTCAAGTAATTCTTAATTACAGGATCACAGGAGGATTCAAGTCAGAGAGGACTTCAGGAGGTCTCTGAGCAGGAACCTCCTGCACAAAGCAGGGTCAACTATTGCCTGGGTATTTGGGAAAAGTAAAGAAGACTGAAAATATTACCTACCAAATTTTAGTTTTAAACATGTGACTTCTCTCAGAGCTCATATAGGCTTTAAGAAAAAGCCTAGAACTCAGTCTAATGTATTTATTTGTATTTCCATCCCTAGAAGTTGTGTTTTAGAACAATTTGCAGCAGAATTGCATGACTTTCACCAGGTGTGAATTCAGCATCCGGCCCTCAGTGCAGTACTATAGCATTCCATGGCTGAGAGCTGACAGGAGAGACAACAGGCTTCAAATTAAACAGCAGCATGGCCTTGGTTCTTGTATCTTTTATGCTCTTGTTACCTTCACTCAGGGAGCCTAAGGCAAGGCAGAAGGACACATTTGTCCTGGAGTGCTGGATCTGCAGGTTGCCAAGGCAGTGACAGGTTCTGTAGCCATGCACAGCAGTAATTTTGTTATCTGTAGATTTTCCTTGATGTTTACTGGTAGCGAAAATATTTGTGATGTCGAGATTAATTCCTGCATAATTAATCACAAGGACATCTGCAGAGAATGGTTTCTCTCAAAGTGGTTTTGTCTGTAGTGCACATAACCATTTCCATTTTTCCTGAGAAAGACAATCAGCTCTTTTCATTTCCCCAGTTTATTATGGGTTCTTTGCTCTGTGCCTTGGTCTGTTTGTGTAAAGTCTTATGGATATTTGTCCATGGCTTCTGAACTGAGCTATGAGGTCAGATCATAGACTTCTGGGGAGAACAAAAGGTGCTTTACATGGAAGAGCCCTATGTTGGATTGTTTTCCTTGTGAACGCGGTAGTGATGTGCTGCACAGCTGAGCTTGCTACTTGAGTGCCAAAATGCTGTCAGCCATGGAAAGATCTACCATAATATGAAGAAAAGACCTAGGGAAAAAAGACCAAATTTTTTGAAATATTTGGGCTGGTGGGACTGTTGAATTGGGTATAAAAACTTGGCCACAAAATTATCAAGAACTGCAGCCTTCTCAATAGGTGTCATTAAGCTCTGTTTCAAATGGCACTGCTTGCCTGTGACATTTCTTACTGTTAAAGAAGGATTGTGGCAGGAACAGGAATGAGTCTGTGAGATGTCAGGAGCAGCAGCTACCAGCATATCTATGCTGTGCTGGCCAGAGGCTCAGGGTAACACCACGTTGCCTTCAGGGTGCACACCAGAGCTGTCCTTGCACTAGCTCTCCTGTTATGCTTAATTATTTATTTAGGATACCTGCTGACCACATACAGAATGTTTACAATGCTTGTGAGGGTTTTACCTATAAATACCAAACCCAGAGAATGTTGTTTTTTTCAAATTTTATCAGGGGAATGCTGTGAGATTGAGTTGTTTCCAACCTCAGGTGCTTCTAGAGCCCAGTATCCCAAGCATTGTAGCTGCCACTGTACTCAAATGGCCAGCTTGGACATTTTAATATATCCTTCTCCACAAGCACATCAATGGAGAAGAGTTTTGCATACCTTCATTTATCTTAAAAGATTTCATCTAAAAACACAGTTGAGCAATATCTTAATGCTTATGCACCTTAAAATCTACCCAAAAATCTAAAAAAAAAAAAAAAAAAAGGCAGGCTAATTATAATTATATGCAAGAACCATGCATGAAGTTATCCTCAAAAAACATGCATTGGCTGAGCAAAAATGACCTTGTCATTCAGCTAGGGCTTAGCTTGGTGCCAGCATTACTCAAGAAACAATAGATCATATGGACCTTGATTGTATCTTAGAGAATTAGGTTGCCCAAAGATTATCCTTATCCTCTATCAATAGGGAATGAGAACTCAGGGCTGTATAAATAGTGCAAAGAGAGTGCTGCATTGGGCAGTGTAACTTGGAAATAAGCCTTGGAAATAAGTTGTGCACACATGGATAACCAAGCCTTTTTGAAATCCTGCGGATGAGCACCGCTGTTCTCTTGCTGTATATCCTGCACAGTCACTGGTAGGCATATGGAGAGAGGAATGAGTAACCAGTAGCACACACCATGTGTGTGAGCAGTCTTCCCTGCTGCAGTGTAATTCTGTCACTGTCGGCCTCCTTTCAGTTCTCTTCAGAAGAATTCCCGAAAATCAGATAGATTTTAAGCCAGTGGACTGATTACACAGCCGCCAAGTCATAAGGGTAAAGCACTCCATAACTGTCCTCAAGAATCCATTAAGGCCCTGCTGAAACACGATCCACCACCGATTAAAGGCGATTAAAAGGGGGAGGGAGAGGTTTTTGAGTTGTAATGCACTGAATGAAAGAGATCAACAAATGAAGTGGGGTGATCTGAGAATCAGCCTGTCCTTGCAAATGTTTTAGTTCAGCTTCACCGGGAGAAACTGCACCTGGACTCTTCCCATCAGCTCCATGGGAATCAGATCAATTTAATGGGTTTGCAGGGAGGGTGGGGAGGTTAGCACTGTTAATGGAAAAATACTGTCAACTGTATCAAATGCTGCTGTTAATTCGAAACACTAGCAAAGTCTTCCGAAGTAATGTTTCACCTTAATTGCCTTAGGGAATAATTTAGCTGTAATTGGAGAGTAGCTTAAAGTTATGTGCATTTCTGAAACTCAAGAAGGAAAAGGAGCGCAGCAAGGAAGAAATGCCCATCTATTCAGTCTATAGGGAAACCCTTAACTTGGCAAAAACACAGGTGAAAATTCAGTGACTGAGCAAGCTGGCAGCACGGAATCAGAGAGCAGGGGAATGGAGAAGAAGGCAGTGAACCAGCCTGGTCTTCAGAGACAGGGTTTACACTGAAATTAGTGTTGTACTGGTGAAGTACAGCAGAAGCACTTGTCAGACAAGACAAAAAAGAGAGATGAATGGGAGTAACAAAGAGGCCCCTCGGAACGTCCAATGAATTGTGAGAGCTCACAAAAGACACGCGGGGTTGAATGAGGATACTGAAGGAAAGTGATCCTAAGTCATGTGTGCTGTTCTTGCAAGGTACAATCAGCCCACCAGGACGTCAGCTCTTGCTGCCTGGGAGATTGTTCCCTTGCTAAAGCTTTCATTTTGTTTTGTGCCCAAGCTGGGAATCCTGCAGGGAGCCTGTTACCCAGGGAGCTCAGTGATTCCTAGCTGTGGACAGCATCTGTGAGGTTTCTGACTTGGAGTACCCAAACCCATTAGATTCTGCTGGAAAACAGCTACATCCTTTCTTGTAGCTGAGAAAGGAAAAAGGACAATTCCAAACAGTATTGCACAATTGCTCAAAGTCATCAGTCGGGCTTGACCTGTTTGATAGTAGTGCTGGTACCGCATTCAAGGAAGAGTTATTACTGCAAGGGCATATTTGTTGATTTAGAAAATGTGAAGGAAGCTGAGAATGACAGAATGTAATTTTTGATGGGGCACTCAGCTATCTGGGTGCTTCTCCTACTTTTTTTTTTCTCTTAAGTACTGATGCTGGTCACTCTTAATGAGCAAGACACTAATAAGATACGACAGCACTGGAAAAAAGCACTGGGCTTTGCAAATGCACATGCAGTCTTTAAACTAAAAATGTTACTGTAAAAGGAATGAAGCTGGCCTTGCAATGCCAGATGTATTTTATTACACATATTTTATTATACACAATGTCTTTAAAAAGTGCTGTTTTCTACAAGCTCAGAAACAGAATCAACAGCAATTTTACATGGAATAACTAGAGTAATAACTACTTAGGAGTTATTCTAAAGATTATGCCAAATGAGAAAGTGATGAGATGGCATAGGTTTCTTAATATCCTGAAAATATCCTGAAAAGAGAGATCAGTGTACAACAGTGTGCTGCTGGGATTATTCATCATTCAGCCTTCTACGAGAGATAAAAATTGCTTTGAGAACATCTTATCAAAGAAATGACATGTCATTTCTACTCTTCTCATGTTCTTTTAGTGAAAACTGCAACTGCTTTGAAAATAACTACTCTTAAATGAATAAGATTTTACCTAATTATGTAACTTTTTAAAATCCAAAATGAGGGAAAACACTGCAGAATGACTCCTCGTTATTTTAGACCCTCTAGGTCCAAAAGGCATTGCCAGAGGATGTGGTGTTGCACTTCACTGCTTACAGCATCAGCAGGGACCATTCCAGCACCGGGGCCACAAACCCAGTGTCACAACCTGAAATCTGTTCAGACATTTCTCTTAGGACTGTGCAGACTCTTTGAAATTATGAGATGTGGAAGTCAGCACATCTTCCTAATTAATTCAAAGATCAAATTGAATGAATTAACCAGCATATTAACAAAGACATCCTTTCTTCTCCATTCTCGTATGGAAACTAGAGGATTAAGGTGAACTTGTACTGAAAACACTTGACTTCGTACAAACACAAAAAGATGAAACGATGGGTAGGATTCCTGTTCTCTGTTACCCTGCCAGCTTCCATGAACTATCTTCTTTTTTCCTTTGAGCCAATACCCCACAAAAAGACAAATAAGCCTGCATTATACAAACTTGTTTCAAAGATACAGAACAAGCCAGGAAAGCATGCAGTAAAATAATCTTAATTTCAGGTTTAGCTTTAAATTTCTAAACCTCCTGACAACATTGCACAATCTGAATTAATTTCCCAGCTGGAAAAAGACGTCCTTAGTCAGATCCAAGCCAGGAACCCTGCAGATTTGACAGCTGCACAGGAGCCAACAGAGAGTGTGCCTGAAAGTAGTCTGAGGTATTGAAATTGTCAAATTCTTCCAACAGTCCTATAGCCTGGTCTGACTTCAGATAAGTGCCAACTTGTTTCACATCTAAGTGGCTGTCAAGGAGGTGAGAATTTGGCAGTTTTGTTTCATCATGTGCTACTTTTTTGCCTCCTTCGGCAGTCTGGAAGAAGCCCCATAGCAAACAGATTAAGATGGCATCTTAAGTCTAATTGACTTGGAAAATTTTACTAATAGGACCAACCCAGGAGACACTCAGCAGTTTGATATAAAAAATGAAGTGCATAGTGTTCTTTTCTTTCTCAGCCTTTTCATCAGCTCTCTAATTGATTTAAATATGTTAAAACTTTTGTAAATTTGGACTACTACTTAATATGAAACATTCCTGAGTCACCCAGGAATGGGAAGTGATTTGTGGTTACCACGCCTGGATTCTCTGCAGCATGTACTCTTCCAGTGGCACAGGCCTTGTGTAATGAGAAATCTTCCAAGGAGTAGGAATGGGTGAATTGATCACCCAGAGCCACAGCCTGTAATAGGTTCTGATTTTCTCTTCGAGGGTTTTGGTTTTGTTGTTGTTGTTGTCTTGGGGGATTTTTTTAGAAAAAAAAAAAAAAAAGAAAAATCCTGGCCTCAGACTTGTCTCCCTGAGAGCACATTTGTTAATCTAAAATACCGGTAGATGACACAAATCCAATTCCCAACAGGATGCGGTTTCAGTCAGTCAGCAGCACAAGAACAACTCAGGTGTGGTACATACCATTATATCACAGCCAGTAAACAAATGCAGAAAAACATAAATGAGCCTTAGGCAGGTGAGTATCAACCACTTTACAGAGCAAGCACTGCTCCACGGTGTGACATCCTCCATGGCATGGTGTGGTTCAACCCCACTTACTGGGAAAGAGTTACGCTGCCCTGCACCAGCTGAGGACTGGGCAGTGCAGGCTGCCCAACAGCTGCTAGAAACAAAAGGAGAATTGACCACATTTCCAGAAGCTGAGGTGGAAAATCTCCTTTTGAAAACACAGATACTTATATGACCAAATTCAGACAAGAACCATTTCAGTCTTTGAGAGAGAATTGCAAATAATGGTGATTTCTGAGTAGGAGTAATCACCTAGGAGACAGCTTCCTCCCAGGTTTGGAAACCAGCAGCGGCAATGGCAGCAGTAGCAAGAGTTTCAAGCCTCTGGTCATTGCTGTTTGCAAGCACTAGAGGACACATCCTTCTTTTGTGCTGGCCATTAACATCCCACTGAGCAGTAGCTTCTGTCTGTTAGTCTGCAAACCTCTAGGTAGAGTGCTAGTTGTATTATTTCCCAGAGATCACTGCAAGATGAGCTATACAAATACAGATTCCAAGGAGAAACACTTGTAGTTGCACAGAAGAGACCATATTTCAGAATTATTTAATGACTTTTAGTTGCAGAGGGGTACTTTCACTGTCAGTCAATTTGATACCCAAATGGATTACTTTTTTGAGTAAAACCTCTATATCTCTTCCACAAAGGAGAGAAACAGACTCCTGAAACATCACATAAATGCAAGGATGTAGTACCTCCAGCTTAGTAACTGCTGTCCTCTCTGTGTAGATTTGAAACTGTAATGAACAATTACAACGAGGGAAATGCATGCCAAGTAATGTTGGGAAAGAGCATCTGTGGGATTCTCAGGACAGTTTGGCATTGCCTGGACACAGTTTCAATGAACTGAGAAGCAGATGAACCAGTGTCAGAGGGTACTGCATACTTCTTATGGGGAGTGTAAATTCTGTGTGTTGAAAAGGGTAAGCACGATCAAGAAACAGCAGTCTGCAGTCAACAGAGATGAGAAAGGAAGTCGTGACTGCTTGGGATTCCAGACATTTAAACAAATGAGAATAACATTTCTAAGCAATAGAGAGATAGAAGAATGAAAAGCATGAGGAAATGGCATACTGTGATTTAAAAATAGCCTGGCGCAAGCCAGGACGGCCACGCTGAGCATGGAGGGAGCTGTGCAGCTGCAGGATCACTTCTGCCTTACATGACTTGGGGCATGCGCCAGAGCTCCGGAGCTCTTCCTCCATCCCGAATCTGGGAACTTTAATGGAGCGTTACGGATGAGGATAGAGGGCCAAGTTATGTAGTTAGAGAAGAGTCAAGACACATGTAACTTCAGGCTCTCTGGGATGGAAGGGGAAGAGGGTGCAATTTCAAAGGAATCACTAGTGTGGAAAGAATATGTGGAAATTCCTAGTTCACAACTGGAGCTATGTAAAACTTGGCCCTTGTTCTTTTCAGAGATTTGCTGTTTTCTCTTTTATGTCAGCTCATGCAGGCTTGCACCCTCTGGCTTTTCTTTTGTGTTCTGGGAATTGAATAAACCCTGGAAGTAGAGAGAATCATCTGGTCTCACAACCTAACCATGCAAAATCCCCTGGCTGGAGTGGTTTTGATGTGAAATCATAAATCAGTCCAGGTTCACACAAAGGGTTTCTGAGCTGCAGCAAACTTTAGACAAATGTGAATTTGGTTTGCTAGTATTTTTATTTAAGTTTTCCTCTTAATTTCATCCCTTCTATGTTTTTTTCATTAACAAACATCTGGAAATTGCATAAGCCGTACTAATGGATGATTATCTTCTCCCTCTCTCCCCTTTCTTGGTGTATAATTAACTTTTCCTTTTGCTCCCTCCTTTTCTGTTCCACACACAGATGCACTTGAAAAAAGCCTTAAGGAAGATTGTTGTCAGAAGGACTACAGTAGCTTTAGGACTCAGAAAAGAATGTATTCACAGGTCACACCAAGTAAGAAGCTGGAGTACCCCGCTCTGTGAGGTCTAATTTTGGTATGTTTGAACTATCAACTGATTTTATCATGAAAAAAATAAATACTTATATTACAGTTTTGCATGAAGGTCATAAGGAATAAATATATTCCTTTAGCTAAACCATTGACCAGTCATTAATTTTACTTGTGCTTTTCTTACTGCCACAATTCCATCAAACTCAAAGCTCAGATGCTTATATTGCACATTCAAAGAGCCAAAAGGAGTAAAGTGGTAGATCTAATCTAGCCATACTTTTAAAAAGCTTTTAACAGAGACCTTCACAGAACTCTGGAGATGCTTAGAGAATTTGAGGTCTGTGAGCAAACACAGCATCAGGAATACTGTTCCAGTGGATTTAGAAGGGATCTGGTAATGAATTGTGTGAGGAGAGAGTGCAGGGGGGTGAAAATGGNGGGCCCAAGCTTTCTGTTGCCTTTCCAAATGCTGAGACATATAAAGAAAATATTTTTGTTGACTTTCTGTGTATTTTTAAGCACTTGTTATAGATTTTATAAAAATAAGTAACATAGAAAAAAATGTAGAGCTGTGAAAACATATTTTTAATGCAAAATTTCAGTATACCAAGGTCTCTTCAGACAATCCAGTGTGTTTTATAGCCATTATGTTTCTATTAGTCTGACATACAAGGCTGGTGCTGAGACGTAAAGAGGAAGAAGAGTAGATCCCTGTGAAGAGCAGCCCAGAGCTAAAGTCCTACAGATAGTGACTGGTGATAATTTTTAGGACTCTGACAGATGTCAGTCATTTGGAAGAAGCACTACAAATCTCCCTTCTAAGAAACCCTTTCCACATCTGTGTCTGCAGTTGCTGTAGGTTCTCTAATTTTTTAATCAATCTATTTCATCATGTTTGAGCAGTTTTCTCCCTCTCTTTTCCTATTTGAAAGGACAGGAGCAGGAATGTGTCTGGCAGAGTAGGACGATACTTTAACAGAAAAACCAAGTGATGCTTTGAAGCTTTGTGGCTTAGCACAGATTTTTCATTTTATAAGGAGATGCTATTTTTGTATTACTGGTCAGGCTTATATTCCTGGTTGTTGGGCAGGGCAGTTCAAATTCCCTTTGATTCTGCATTACTTGATCTTTAACTACCAGTTTTGAAAGATTGTTGGGTTCCGTAATTTTTTCTCCGTCTTTTTTTGCATTCACTATTATTTCTTAGCCACTGTACATTACGCTGTGAGACACTATCTTCCTCCATGTGTCCCCCCATACTTCAACAATGCAAGGACAATAATCAGGATAATATCTTCCTTCTTGCAGTATACTATGTCAAAGGTGTTTTTCTAACCTTTCCAAGTCTGGCATGGGGAAAGAATAAAGAAAAAAGCTGTTTGGGGTAAGACAAGCCCTAGAGCCAACCTTATATCCGTGTGCAGCAATGGGACCAAGTCAGGAAGAAACGGCTTGGAAATGCTGGCCCAGAGAAACCCTTCTCTGTTAAATGCATCCTGCTTCCCCAGCAGCTTTCAGCTCATGTTTGTTGTGGTTTGTCCTAAGTTCTCCCTGCCTTCTTGCCTGCTAAAAAAATGTAAGCCACTGGTGGCCAGAGCTCTGCTACGCTGAAGTGTAACTACAACAGAAGCATTTGGGATCCTGTTGCCGACTGTTGTTTTGGAGGTTTTCTAGCAGGGGTGGAAGGAAAGATTGCACAAAATCTGGGAGTTAAACTGGGCTCTTTGTGTTGCTAAAGCATTTTGAACCTTCTCATTTACTTGTTCACTGGAAGAAGACACAAGACTATACCTACAATAAGGGCATTTATAACACAAGTCAGACTGCCCAGGGAGAGTCCTTCACTTTTCTCCTTGTAATTCAAAACAGCATTTGCATCCACGCTGGAAGTGGAGCCCTCCTCAACTTTCCCTCACTCTGGGGAAAGGAAGTGCTGAAGGATGAAACAGTTAAGCATACATGAACCCAAGCATCTCCTGTGCAGGGGAATTTCACAGGAGAAAGGCATCTGTTGTGCTGAAATAGCTGCTCTCCAGAGCTGATATTTAAAGCTGCAGGCTGTCTGTCACTCGTTTGAGATCTTGTTTTTCCTCTGAAGGAACTAACACCATCCTATCACCCAGATAACAAAGATCTGTGTGGGGTTTACCATACATTAAGTGCTATGCAAAGCTGTTTGCAAAATTCTTCATATGCATATTGATTTTATTAGAGTAACAAAATCCTTTTACAGCAGGTTTGATTTCCAGTTGTTTGCTTGTGAGCTGGTCCTCACTAATGCCTTAATACATGAGGGGAAAGAGAAATATATTTTTATTTTTATTTATCTTGGACTCAGACCTCAAGCTTAGTAATATTAATATTACTTCATAATGGTAATATTGCTTCATTGGCCCAAGTATACCTGGATCAGGGGGCACATAACATCAAAGGAAAACATCACTTGCAAGTAGGTATGAAAGCAAGAAGCTCTCTGAGCATGTCCTACCTGTGCTTACATGTCCAGTCCAGTCCACCACCAGTAGTGCATTGGTCAAGCATTTCCCACTGACTAGGGCAATGCAACGAGCATTTATGTCTCTTACTTAAAAAATCACCCACATTTCCTCTATCAGTGTTGATGGAATTTAGGTTAAGGTTAGTGCAACTTATCATGAATTAGGAAAATTCAGGTATAAAGGGTTGCCACACCTTCCCGGTACTGAGAGTTATCTATTTATATCCTCCTGTGTCCTGTACTACCAGATTTGACTTGCCCTAGTCATCACTGCAGCAAAAGTTATTACAGTTCAAAATTATCCATTTCTTCTTTAAGCTCAGATGCAACATTTGGTTCAATGACTGATTCAATTTACCACTCAATTTCTCAGAATGGCTTAATAACAAACTGCATGAAGAAGCAATCCACTTTTGTTTGGGCTCATTTGTACTGATCTAATTATGTCAATATTCCCCTTTGCAGGCTCAGGAGAAAATCATGTAAAGGAATTCATGCTTCTTGTTTTCAATCTCTGATAATTTAGAATATGCTAGTCAACCTTCCTTTTTCTTTCTGAACAAATCACTTACATTTTACATCCTAATATGATGGTTTGAACCATGCATTCACTTTTGACTTCATTGCCATTTTACTATCATAGCTAGCCTCTTTTAAGGTTTGGTTTTTTTCAGTTTAAATAACCAAGATCCAATTCACATATCTTTTAAATGTGAAAGTTATGAAAAAAAAAAGTAATATAGTCAGTGAAGATAGTAAGATACCATGGAAAGGCACTTGGATGAGAGTCAAAAAATCTAGACTTGGTTTATCATCTTCTGTTGACCACTCAGGAAGCTTTCAACAAGCTACCATATTTCTTTGTGCTTGTTTCTTATTCCACTCTGAAGAGAAACTGAGGCACGGTTGTTGTTTCTTTCATTTTCCCTATGCTAAGTGTGAGGGAACAAAAACCTTTTTTGTGGTTTTGTAATGCAAAGGAGCAAAATGTGATAGTCCAGTGTCAAAATAGTCACTTTTGTCCATTGGGGAAAACAGTGGAGAACCAATTATATGGTACATATCACTGTACACGTGTGATTAACAGGACCAGCACAAGCGTTCCTGGAAAAACACTTTTCATGACAGTAATGAGAAGCGATTGGTCTAAAACTCTGTCCATCAACTCAGTTTCAACCCACCACACTCACAAGCCTCTCAATTTTTAATCAGACAGACAGTCACAAACTACCTTGCAGTAAATTCCACCTGGACTTGCTTGGCCTGAGTCTTACTGTGAACCTCAGAAAAGCTATAGCATGAACAATGAGCTGAGAAACAGGAGGTGCAGGTGAGCCCAGAGGAGCTTGGACCCCAAAGCTGCCTGCCTGGCAGCTCACAAAATAAGAGTGCTCCTCACCAGCAGCACTGCAGAGAAGAGCACCTGAGAGCAGCTCTGCTGGTGGCTGATAAATGTGGGGATTTGGGTTACCTCCCCATCCTTCCTTCCCAGAGTTAAACACTGTCTCTCTACTTTGGCTCAGTTCATTGCACTGAACCAAAGGGAGCATTTTTACCATAGAATAATCAGTTAGTAGCAGCCACAAAAAGTCCTCAGAAACCACTGTTTGCCACCTGTCATGGCTGGCCCTTCTCAGGAGGGCATGTGGGCTGGGCTGGAGTTATGGGGAACCTCCTGAGCTTCACACAGATTTGTGCCCTGCAGCTCTCCCCTCCAAACATGATGCTCTGCCAAAGCCAGGGTGAGGCTGAGGGCTTCCCACCCCCACACCCTCTTCTGAGCCTGCAGGTTGGGGGCTGACCTCTAGGTCACTGCTCTTTCAAGCTTTGGGAAGCCTCACTACGCTGAGCAACCCCCTCTTGCCCAAATCCCAGCTGGTGACCTGTAAGTGAGAGGTGCTGCAGGGGGGAGCTGGGTAGCCGTCTACTGTCACTCTGGAAATGGGATCTCCTCTGACCAGATTAATCTCCACAATCTAGGAAAACATGGTTTCAGTTTTCTCTTTTGTAACAGCAATCCATGTTGTCAATTTAGATTATAGACCCGAATGGCCAGATTATGCTGTCAAATGCTTATTTCTGAGAGACTGTGTTGAACGGGCCAGGTGTCACACCTCCTCTTGTTCTTTCCATAGCTCTTCTAGCTGGTATTTTACACCCTGCTAAGACTGAAGATGCCCTGAACCAGACTTGAGCAGCAGAGAGAAGGACTAACATGCCTCCCAGAGTGAAGGATTGCTGCTGACTGGAGCTGAGGTTTTCACACCAGAAGCAAATTTACACAGATACATCTCTGAACCACATGTTGGGCTTGGGACCAAGCAACAGAAATAGCACCACTGAGTTTTTTCTCCATTTGGCCATTGAATTGAGATACCTTGAACTTCAGGAAAATTTGAGTTTGGATTTTAAACACCTTGGGATTTGAAGCACCCTGGACTACTGGGAGATGGTGTGATGAGTCCAGCAGAGAAGTGTGTGGTCACAATGAGCTGGACTTGTGGTTTCCAACGGGCCCACCTCCAGCCTTTTATGTTGAAGTCTAATGAATTCAGCTGCAGACAATATCTGCTCTGTCCTACACAATTTCATAGAGCATTGCACTGTTTCAAGGCTCATTTGAGCCTATAGTATTATTTTACCTGTTGGAATGGGTTTTTGCTCCAGCTAGTTTAAAGGCATGTTGTGGCAATGAGTAGGTGGGGTGTATTTAGCTGTAATGAAAATATTACTATTCTTGATCAGAGCAGCTGAAGCAAGAGGAACCAGAGAGAGAGAAAACCATCAAATGGGGCAAGGAGGGGGGCAGATGAGGGGGAAGAAGGAGCATTTCCTTGATGAAAGTGTAATGAGTTTAAAATTCCAAGAGAGAAGCACTTGTAGAAAGACAATACATGGATGAAAGGGCATGGACCCCTAAGCAGGATTATTCTATACAGCTGCCACATTGCTTAGTAAATAATCATGACAGAAGGGTTACCTAGAGGATTGGGCAATGGCTGCTGCCCAGTGCTTCCTTTGCTGGGTCCTAGAGGAGCATGTAACTGGGCCTGTTGAGTGGGAAGGTTCTAGGACCCTCTGAACAAAAGTGGACATTGCCCATTGCCAGGCAACACAGCCAAAAGATTTCAGATTCCCAGGTGTCCGATCTGTATATTTCCCAAAATAAGTTGTGAGGTTATTACACTCAAAGGTTTTATTATAATCTGTGGCATTTAGCAGGGAGTGTGTCAGATTCACTGTGAATAAACTGTTTCAGAGGTCTACTGTCCACTATATAGTTTTAAACCTTTTACCTTTCATCTCCCAGCTGGAAAATGTTTCCAGTGAATGCCAAGAGCCAGGGGCTTAGTGAAAGGAGGGCACAGCTGGTTCCACTGCAAAACATGTGAAGCAGAGTGGTACACTAAAAAAGGAAAAAGCAAAACCAGTGGGTTAAACATTAACTAGTTAGTGCTTATAAAATGATTTTCATTTCTAAGTGCTTTGAGAGGAGTATCAATATGAAATGCCTTGGCTGAAAGAGAGACACAGGAGACAGGTTGGCATCTGAGACAACTCTCATCAAATGCTGACCAGGACAAGCCCCACTTCCAGCCTGCTGTGTGCAATCACCCACTTGTAAGTGCCACAGCTCCATGCAGCAGGGCATGCAGGGCACGTGGCTGTACATCTGCTTCACAGGAAGGTTTGTGTGCCTTGGACTCGGGAATCGCGGCTCTGCTGTGCCTCTTGTGTAACAGCTGCTTCACTCCGAGCAAGCAGAGTCCTTCCCCTCCCCCACGTGTTTGGTTGCTAATTGCAAACATGAAGGACCGACGTTCTGATGCCTGCTTTTTCAGCTTCCTCAAGTTCATACTTTCAGGCAGTTTGCTTCCAAGCTGAACTGCCTTTTTTTCATGGGTGTTTCCGTGTGAGTAGTTTAAACTATTCCACCTAGCAGCTTTGATTAATTTAGATGCTATGGACATCCCTGGTGGGCTTTTTAAGCCATTTTTTTAGAATGATTCGGTCCACACTCATTTTGGAGTGAGCAAGAAGCAGAGAACATACAATGTGCTGGACACTTAGCTGTCTTTGCCTAGAAGCATGCTAGGAGACCTCACATCTACTGAGGGCTAAGACCACACATATTTACAATAGATTAATCAAGTGCTACAATGCCAAAGCAGATTTTCCTCCAGGAAACTTGTTCTTTTGCCATGCTCTACTCATCCAGCATAAAGCATTGTCATTTTGCCCATAGAGGGTTCCGATATTAGTTCTGTTTGTAGCTTTCTTTAAGAGAATTACTTGGCTTTAAAAGGATGCAGTTGTTTGCCCACTTCTGTTTCCATCCCCATATTAGCAATAAGTGCAGAATAAGCTAACTATGGCAAAGCATTGCCTCTGCAGCCCACAGCCTAGCAAGAAAAACATAAAAAGAAAAGCATGTTTCTTTTTATGGCAGCTGGGGAAGAAACCCCCAGACAAGAAGTTTTTGTTCCTGATTCTTCCAACTCTCCTGCCTTTCTAAAGCTAGGTCACGTCTAGTCTCTGACCTGTTTGTCACTCCCCCCACCTCACCAAGCTGTTGTGAACGTCTCCTGTCCTAGCCAGTTAAGGGTCTCTAATTAGTGACATAATAGTTAGGCAATGAATGAACCAAACCTGCATCATAATGAAGGATAAACATTGTTAATGAGTCACCCTGCAGCAGGGATCCAGCACTGCTGGAGTGGTTTTTCCCCAGCAAGCTGCAACTGGTTGTAACTGGGGTGTATCTTTTCTGTGTTCTGCCTCAGGGGCAAATTGCTTCAAACAGGACTTTGCTGCATGGCTGGAGAAAACAATCACTTGTTTGCAGTTTTCCTTTCAAAGGGATGAGTCTAAAATACCCTTTTCTGACTGAAGCAAAGTAGTACCTTCAAGGCCAATCCCCTTCTTGCAGTGGCAATTTTCAAAGGAAAATCTCTGCTACATTTGTCCATGTAGGGCACTCATTGAAGGGGTTGTGTCTGTGCCCCAGCCTGCAGGCAGCTGTGTACCCACAGAGGGAGCAGGGAACGGTGACAGGCACTCCCATGTCACCCACCACAGCCCATTTTGCCATCACTAGTGAAAGGCATAATATGTATTAACACCTCTCTGATTGCTGGATAAAGCTTTTCTAGGGTGAGGCTTAAACCAGTAACACTGTACACAATTGACTCGGGTTAGTGGTTTACCTCAAAAAATGGAAGAAATCACTTAGCTCTTCAACCAGATTACCACAGCCATAGTGGTTTTGCAGTAGCATGGGTTTGGTGGATATTACTTAGAGATGGAGAAAAGGGAAAGTCCTGTCGCAGAACTCAGGGATTTTCCATCATGGCCTTGAGTGGGCAGCAATGGTTGCTGGGTTGTGGGGATGCCAACATCCACAACCAGGGCATCCCAGTAGCAATTGCAGGAGAAAGCAGTATCTTACCCACCTACATGTTTTTTCAGCAGATGTATTTATAGCCTGAAGTTGTCTGTCATCCAAACTTCCTACCATCCAAGATGCAATTTGAATGAGATCAGTCAGGTTTGGTGCTCTGGGGATTGCACTGGACACCCCCAACAGAAGGTGGAGGGGCTGCATGGCAGCGAGACACAGCACGTAGAAAGTGAACACTGTCCTGTTCCCACCTCGGGAGCCTCACTTGAGCAACACACAGATGCCTACCAGTCCTGGCAGACCACCATCACATTGCAGATTTTGAGTGTGTAAGAGCCTGCAGGTCAGGGAGAAACGGGACTCACAACAGGTATCTTTGTCTCAGTGAGTCTTATCATCCCAGCCTTCTCCTCTAGTTAGTAGAGAGACAGCTTTCTCTGTGGAGAGATGCAAAGCAGCTACGTTAGGTGCTCACTCTGAACTTTCCTGTAAAGGGTGCCTTGTTTCTTTGTTAAACTTGAGGAAACTAATCTCACAGGGTTTTCTGGCTTCCATTTACATCCCTAGTATCACCTGAGTTTCAGGTTGTACATGCTTCATGTATCCTCTTGCATGTGCTCCAGGAGCAGGCTGGAATTTCTTGGGATTTGAAAGGTTTTGCTGTGTTTTCACTTAGTCAAAAAAGCTGAGTGTTGCCTAAATCAAAGGGCCTGCAGACACAAAGGAAATAAGCTTCCAGATAAAGCTGTGAGGAGACATGGATTGTGCTCCAACACTGACATGGAAACCCACCAATTACAGGGTCTGTAAATAATGTGGAAGTAGATTTTGGCACTTTTTATGCCTGATGATAGTGTTTTAGGGAGGCTGTGACAAAGTGGCCTGTCCCTTTACGAGTCTATGCAATTGTCATACACGTGGCTGGCCCTGCACATGGGATCTCTACACAGAGGGTGGAGAGAAGGGCCTCATGCAATTGGGAACACAGAGTAAGAGACACCAGTGAGCCTATAAACTCCTTAGGTATCTCTCCATCTTCGGGCCATACATTTAAGCCTGATTACACATTGTGAGGAAATGGCTGAATCATCCCTAGCGACCTGCAAGGGCAAACCTGAAGGAAGGAGTAAACCATTGCAGCAGCCCTAACACACACAAGAGACAGGAAGGGATCTCCAGATACCTGCTGCATGCAGAAGCAAGGCCCACCTCCTATGTTAGAGAATAGCACCCTTGAAAGAGACTCTTGGGTCTGGCAGAGTAAGGAAAGACAACAGCTACCGTATGGGGAGAACAGCAAGAGCTCACTGGGGCTTCAGGGATCCTCAGTGATCAAGGAAGGAGGACACTGTAAGCCCACACAGTGTGCTTACAGTCCAGTTCAGTAGAGACACAGAAAGCAGATCCCGTGGCTGTATATGGCTTAAACACTGCTGAGATTTTGTCTGTCACTGAAAATCTTTGCAGAATGAAGAAAAACGGAGACATTTAGTCAAAGAAAATTACCTCCAAAAGGTAGGCAGGACACATAAGGTATGTTCCCCACAGTACCAGCTCCTGTCACAGTTGGTTCTCATCCAAACTAAAAGTACTCTAGTATTTTACAGGAGGAAAAAAAGGAATTTCCAGGGAAGTGAGAAGATCCCTTAAGAGTCCCCCTGGAGCAAGCATTAGCTGTCTCAGCCATATGTGGTGAAAAGGATCCTACCTTTTCCACCTCTGCTGTGTCATCTACCCCACTCTAAAAATAGCCTCCCATCACTGAAAGAACTCCACTTCTGTTCTCAATCCATATGTTTTTCCTGCCTTGAATTTGTGCAGTGCTGTCACCTGTGTCAGATGTGCAGGCAGAGTGAAACAGCCATCTGTACGGACTGGCAGAGGGAATTAACTCTTAAACAAAAAACGTTGCCTCTCAGTGAGCAGGACACCTTGCTCTTCTCGGGTTTCCATTTTGGTCTTGAGTTAAGTTGGGTAACTTTTCTGCTTACCCAACTTACCAAGCTTTGCAAGTACAAAAATATTTGTTCCGTCAGAGCAGAGAGCAGCCACTGTTTGCCACAGCCTCAATTCCTTGAAAATGTTTTCTTGTGTCTTCGTATTCTCATCTCCTTCCGCTGAACTCCATCACAATAAGCCTTTGTAATGCAAACACCTTGGTATGACATGTTAGGATCTGTTCCACAGAGCCAGTTTAGACAGAAAGCATGCTTGTAACTGTGTAATTGAACTGCACTGATATGCATGTGCCAGGGAACATTAACTTCTTCTAAACTCTCAATAGTTTTACATTCATGGTATTTTTCCAGATGGATTGTAGCTGAAACTGTATCTTTAATGTCCTTAAGATACAGCACAGCAACCCATAAACTTATTGAGCTCCACAGAGCACTGGGTGGAAAAGCATTTGCTGTGCCAGATTTCTCCACTAAGTATTTCTCCTGACAGTGGCATGTTGAAAAACCATGTAACTGTGAGATCTGATAGTTACAGTGCTTTTGGAAAGCAGGAATAGTGTCATGAGCAAAGGTTAATCTACAGTGATTGATTTACTTAAGTTTTAAGTAGTCACGCTGAACCTTTGGATAAATGTTTATTTAACATTGAAAATGTGGTGCTTATTTTCATGACACAACAAACACAGTCTCTGTACTTGCTGGGACATAGCAAGGTTAGCTAAGTTCTCTGCCTTCAAAACCAGAGCCCTAATACTAGGGAAGAATAGGAAAAACTACTTTGCCATTGAGTGGGATAACACCTCAGGTTAGTCTCCCATTTACAGGTTTGTTTGAGAGGCTGAGGAAAGGAATTGTCCCAAACAAGATGAGAGATACAAAAAAGTATTCACCAGTGAAGTCTATTACTTTATAGGCCTGGTCTAACACCCATTAATCCCCATCTTAGTTGAATGTCAATGTAATTAATCAAAGTGTTAATTTTGGAAGGGAGAGGTTTGAGTGTTAACCATGTCCCTTCTACCTCTGTCTGTCCAATCTCCAAGCTGGGTAACTGAGATGTTCCCCTTGATGCCATCAACAGGGAAGGGTGCCCAGCACCTTCACACACGAAGGATGCAGTAGAAACAGCCTGTCAGAAGGATCAGGGAGTGTCCTGTGCTGTGAAGGCACCAGGGAGCATTGAGCAGCCTCTCAGCATTGACTTGCTGGGTAATGGGAAGTGCTGTGGCACTGGAAAACAGTGGCAGTGAATTTAATGCTGCTACAGTTGCCATTGAGTGCTTCTGGTATCTTCATGGCTTTTTTGTGCTGTTTGTTTGTTTGTTTCTTTTAAGGCAAAGAAAAGTCTTGTCAAGGTAGAATGACATACAGCTGTCAGGGTGCTGACACTTGTCAGGATGAATACTAAAGCATCTACCAGCCCACAAGAATTTTAGGAACCTGACCTTGGGTACTAAAAGACCATTTTCCAGGATCAATGGGGCCAGAGTCCCTCATGAAGTCAAGCGCTCCTGACATAATCTAGTGTGGGCACCTGCCATGGTGCAGACTACAAAGTATTCTTTTGACTTCACACTTTCACCACCTCCTTCAGGATGGCTGGAAACTGTCTCTGAAAAAAAACATCATGCCTGGGAAATTAGAAATCTTACTCTCCTCAGGCTGCCAGCAAACTGCAAGGTTATTGGTAGTGCTGAGGGGGAAAGCAGGAGAGTTCTCTTCCCCAGCAGTGTGTTCTCCTTCTGTTGTCTATGTTCCTCAGTTTGAGATCAATTGGGAAGGAAGGATAGGTGTCAGGGCTGGATCCTGATTCTTGTCCAGCAGGACAAATCCTACTGGACAATTATGGAGCAAGAGCTGGCCCCAGACTCAGCCAGTGATTCCATTGGATCCAAATGCTCCCCCCTCAAATGTCTGTGTCTTTGCTTATGGGGACCAACCCAAGTAGCTGCAGTTGTTGCCTCCTTGGAAAAAGTCAGCCTCTTACAGCACTGATTTTAAATCAAGGGTCGGTGGGTAGGCTACTTTCAAAAGTGCATGGAAAATAATGAAGAAAAATCTTTCAACTTGATAGTACCTTAGGAGGTCTGCACTTCCATTGGAAGTTGTCTTGACTCCTCCACATCAAGAAAAAATGTTGAAAAATCACAGTTCTTGAGAGATTTTCTGTTACATCCTGATTACAGGTGTTCTTCTACAGAGTCCTCTTCTGAGGGAAAAAAAAAGTAAAAAGTAACCTAAATTAAGATATCTGCAATAAATCCAGTAAATCCTTTTTAACTTACATAAGACCCACATTTCCATTTAGGCCATTTTACATTCATTAGAGTCTACATGGAATTTACTTAATGAATAAGTAGAGGACAGCACAGATAATCCCTTATTCTGAAGTTCTTATTCAGGCAAAACTCCAGTGACGTCAACGAGCCATTTCCCCATGTAAGGATTTCTGTAGTGGGCCCTATCAGATTAAGTACAACTTTACCCAAGATTTTACTCTACAAAATTATAGTAAGCTCAGGCCCTGGATCTTCTGACTACAACTAGGGTGCAGAACACTGACAGTTTAAAAGCATAATCATACGAAATCTCATTGGACCTGCATGCTATATGCCTGTCTTAGTGTGGTACCAAACTGGCTGCCAAAATGTTTGTGTTTTTGGCCTTGTGTCATCTTTAGTAAGAACATGGCAATTATGGTAAATTTTGGACTAATTCACCATTAGTATTAGTTTCATACTCCACTTATATAGCAACAGCTATGAGTCCTTTATTTTTTAATTTAGTCAACTCTACAGGTAATCTGGAGTGGTCTGGACCATTTTTTTCTTTCTAAATGTGCAACTTGTGGGCTTGGAGTTTCAAGAGGAAAAGGAGAAGATTAATTACCCTAATGTGATCTCTTCGATATCAGAGAACTGCATTCTCCAAACTGCAACATGGTTTTACAGAAAACCTGTCCAAATTAGGACAGGGACATTGAATTGTGTGAGGAAGGAGAGGGATTGGGTAGAGACAAGCCTGCCTTTTATGAGTGTGTGATCTGCCTAGCGGAGGGAACATTGTCAGCAATTCATAAGCTGTTCTTCAGGTCAAAAGCAGTAAGGAAGAAGAATATGTTTCAGTGGTCAGTCAGACAGATCATCAGTCTTTCCATGATCCAAGATGTACAGAGGAATCTGGCAGAAAGGTCAGGTCAAGAGAGACTCTGTTTTTGTTTCCCTTCTAATTTTTAATAGGTACTCATTTTCACATACTTATTTAATCTTTCTACCACATCCCCATCCTTGGTCCAAAGTTCCACAGGGGAAAAAAATAGCTTTTTTCAATGTGCAAAAACTCACATTAGGATGGAAGAAGAAACAAACTGCAAAGCCCAGATGCCCTAAAAGTGAATATTTAAAGCAAACTTTGCTGGGCACAAACCTCAGTGATTGGATGGATCCTGCGGAAACTATTTTTTAGCAGTCTGGTCTCAGTGGCACATAGGTCCAAAACTGTGTCATCTGAGATATTTTCGGTATGAAAAATTAAATGTGCTTGATTTTTTTCTTGGGAGTTTGAATTATTTAAATGAAACCCTATCACCCAAAATTCTGGAAATCTGTGGTGAGGCAGGAAACAAAAGCCTTGCAAATCGAAGAGGAAAATACATTCCTTCTAAATCCCAGCTAAACTCCAGTGTTTACAGGGCTAAAGTCTTGGAAACATTCCTTTAGAGAAGATAAATCTCTGGGGTTTGGGACTTGTCCTCATCTATGTTGTAACACGATGAGAGCATTGTAAGGTAATAAGCAGAGGTATGCTAATACAATGGTTAAATAATGCCTGGCATTCCCAAGGATGCTTGCACGGGAGTCTTTCTTCCACTGAAAGTGCAGCTTGGGGTGATGGACGAGAGCACTGCTGTGTCTTCCACAGCCCTATTCACTACCAAGTCACAAAGAATATTTCATACCTGAGAAGCCTTCAGAAGGTTGCCTGATCCGACAACCCCAGCCAAAGCTGGGCCAGTCTTGAGATAAGATGACATTTAGGTCAGCGCCACGGAGGATGTGAGTTTCAAAGTTGGTGAGGGAGCCCTTGATCCGAAATCTGATCCGGCTGCCGAGAGGGTCTCCTGAAAAGTATTTTAATCAGTGCAAAGGCTCACATTGACTTCCGTGGGAGCTAGGTCAGACATCAGTTCAGTGAGACTGCCTGCCACAGTCAAATCATGGGATAATACAACTGAGCTTTTGTTGGCAGCATTCAAGGCGCCAGATTGTGTTCTCTCCTGTATTGGTGTCTATCCAAAATAACTCCATTCACGTCACTACAGCAATTCCCTACTTGTTCCTGTGTAATTAAGAGAAGGATCTTTCCCACTAGGTTGGTGAAATCACTCAGCATTAGGGGCAGGGATAATCTGTACAAATTCATCACTGTCAGCATGAAAAGATTTAGGATCCTGCAAAGGACTAAACCTTTTTCTGTGGGCTTCCATGTTAAAGTCGTAAAAACATAAAGGTTGCTAATAAGGACTTTTCAAAAATTAACCTCACCTGGCTCTGTATTTCTACCCAGTCTGGGAATACCAAATTTTCACAGCCTGTCTCAAAAATTGACACATATTGACTATGTGGGTCCTGACATCTCCTGGGAGCTGTACTGCAGCAAAGATTTGAGCCTTTGTCCAACTCTGATGTAGTAAGTACTGGAGACAGGGCAGAAGAGGCCTGTCCTTCCCATGTCTCCCATTACAAGTTTTATTCCTGTGATATCATGTAGTGGATGTTGTAAGCCAGAAGAATAAATTTTACAAGCTTTAAAATGAGAAACTTCTGAGCAAATCCAGATCACAAGTAGAGCTAACAGTATCATAGCTAATGAAATCACTGTGACATAGCTCCCTGAGGAAATTTTTCCCTGTGACATTTTTCCCTGAGGAAAAATCTCAGAGGAAAAGGGAAGAGAAAAGAGCTGGAAACGTCTGAGGAAAATTTGGAGAAGTAAGAAAAAGGCAAAAATCCTTTAGAATTTGATGTCAGATTTCTCAAATACTACTACACGTGCTATGAGTTTAGCATCATTGCTGCTATGGATGACAAAAGTGCTGAGCATTTTTGGCAGCACAGAATTTCAAAGTAATGCCTCTTTAAAAGAAGTCAGTCACCCAAGAGAAGTTGCATGATGTTGTGGTTTAACTCCAGCCAGCAACCAGGCACCACACAGCCACTTGCCCAAAAACGCAGCCCCACAACAGCCACTGTGAAGAAAATCAGCTCAACCCCAGCTGAAACCAGCACACATGGATACAAATCTACATTTGCAATGCAAGAGGAACTTCTGATATAATCTACAGACTAGATATTTTTGACAGTTAGATTTTGTCAGACAGGAAAATATAGAATAAGTGAGGGTGGACAGTATGATCGAAAAGGGAAACACAACCACGGCTGCAGCAGTGGGAGAGATGCTCAAGAACAGAACAATCACATCCTTGCTGACTGTGACCCAACTCAGCCAGATCTTGTCTGAGCAGTCGGGTAAGCAAAACAGGAGTCCCTGGGATGTGATCAGTGCTAACACAGGGACAAGTGGCTTCATTCATGGTGATTCATGTTTCTCCATGCAGTGTAATGGGCATAACAAGGTTGCTCTTGGATCTGGTGTTTAACTTTGTGAATATCCCTTTCCCCTTGATCAATATGAACATCTCAGCATAGGGAGGCTTCTAAATATCAACATATAGAGGACTCTGTGAACAAACTGTACAGGAAAGTTTTGTTGTTTAATATTTCATGAGCACTGGGTAAGCATTAGCTGTAAATCGATGCCAGAAGCTGGGCCTTTGTAAAACTCTTCTTTTTAGGACATATGCTCCAGTTGATTACATTTCACCTGGGTCACAAGACAGTAAATACCCTACTTAACACAAGTCACAGCCAGTGTCTCAAGTTTTGAGGTGATGTTCTATCTTGCTATTTGTTTTGCATCAGGGCCAAGTTCTTGTTCAAATCTCATTGCATTTCTTAAAATGTTCCTAGGACATCATGTGTTGGTATAATCCTATAATTGCTTAGACCACTCCTTAAAACATCAAAATGGCTAATAATCCACAATTTAAACTAAAATTCTTTGTGTGTGAGAAAAAAAGACTGGGCACCAGCAGAAGAATAAATCTGCCACTCATTATGTGAATTATTTTCCAGCCCAAGATTTAAAGCATATCATTGGTTAAGCCTTGAAGTAGGTCTGTGATGTGCATATGTGAGGAATAAGTGCCTTCTAATTTTTCAGGACCAAACTACTTTGGTCCTGATTTTCAAATGTTCTGCCCAGCTGAAAAATATTCATGTTCATCTGGAGTTTCAAGGACTTGCAAAAAGTCAGGCTTAGGGCTTCGACAGTAAGATGCAAAATAATGACCACTTATTTGAACCCTCTTATACTTGATTAATTTGAGATGACAGGAGAGGCCAGTGGCAGAACCTGGAGCTGAACCTGGGTGAGCAGATTTCATAATCTTATGATGCAATACCTTTCTTACATAGTGCATCTACTTTCTTACTGAGATTTTAGGGTTGTATCATAGCTTTGCTGATCAATTGGTCAGCAACATTTTTAATTAAAAGAACACACTATCATTGTCTACTCTTTAATTATCAAATCAGACTGTTGAAACTTCATCTTTCCAACTAGTATAATCGAGTAAAGAACAATTTCCATTTCTCTTCAACTTCTTCCACGTACTCTGGCTCAGACATTAGAGCACTTCTCAAGCTCATTAGGTTTCAGGCACACGTGTGAGGCTGTCTTTGCTTTGTTGGTTTTAGTGTTATAATGACCCTTTAACTTGGAATTTATTTCACATTACAGTAGTAGAAGGGTGCTTAAAAAACCCGTGGAGGAGAGATGCTCTTTATTTAACTCTTTACAGATGTCACATTAGTCATAATAGGTAAGGAATGTATCTCCTGGCTTTACTCTGAGCTGTAGCAAATGGCTTTGACCCACATCCTCATAAATTAGGATGTAAGCAGAAACTTACACAACTACACCTTACAAATGTAATAAAAATCAGACCCCTGACATGCAACAACTCTATTTGTCCTCTGTGATACCCTTTTGGGCCTCTCAATTATAGCCATGGACATAATGATCAAATTACACAGAAATTTTCAGTGAGGGTTGGGCTTATCTAGTTATTCATAAATAAGAGGATTTGTTTTTCACACTTTAGTACAATTTTATTAATGTCTGAATTGTATACTCTGCTTACACAGCAGTAATGGCCAAACAATTACTCTTAGAAGTATTGTGCTGCCACATGACTTATTTATTGCGTCATTGAGGGCTTGACTCTACACCCCTGAATTTAAAAACCATGCTATTACCATAGCACTACTACAGAAAATGTTCACAGCTCATGTCTTGGAGGCTTCTTGCTTTCCTACATCAAAGAACTCATATAAAAGACATGGTTCTCTGTCAGTAGGTCTTCTGTCTAGTTTCTGGAATAAGTATGATTCAGAACTATCTGCTTTGCAGGGAGGATGAAGATAAAACTAAAGCAGCAGAACTTTCTCTCACGTTTCTTTAGTGCCATGACACAACTTGCCAGGCATCTGCTGTCTACTCATTCCCTACCTGCCCCAACGTAGCAGAAACCATCTGCAGGTTTCCCTGCAGCTGGGCATGATGTGATCCTTCGTTCCCCACAGCCTACTCCAGGCCAAGGTTATTATCAGTGCCTGCGTCTGCACGGAAGAAGGTGGCCCCAAGAGAGTGGCTGGTTTAAATCCCAGCTTCTGTGTACCCCATGTTTTGTGGTTTTGAGGAGTTTAGTGGAGAGGGATCAGCTCTGCTCTCCTCCACACACCTACTCAGTAGAGTATGATGGTGAACTAGACCAGTGCAACAGTTTAGGAAGGACAGACAAGTTGCTTTTCCCAGAGTTTCCTTATTGACCACACAATACTGAAAAACTACCGTTTGCTCTATCTGCTGTATAGCTCAGAGCATTTCCCTAACAGGTGTGACTAAATCCAGTCAATATCTATTCCGTAAAGTGATGCGGCTTGTGTGCCGTGCTGCCAAAGGATCATTTTACCGAATCGATTGTCCTGTCAGCTCAGGAGAGAATTACCAATGCTTTCAATGATGAGTTTCTCTTCCTGTTTAGTGTCCAGTTACACTTAGAGCATAAAGTTTCCCCAGTAGCAATTTCACTACCTACATATATTTCAGTACTGCCCTTAATGTTTGGTGTGTGTTTTGCTGCAGGAGCTTGGTTCTAGTTTAAGTGGAAGACACCAAATGTTAGCTCAGATGAAAGCCCACTGAAGCCAGGGAGCAGACGTCCGTCTTGAATTTGGCCTAGAGTCTCTGGTACTAAGGAAGAGGGCCACAAATCGAATTGTTGATATATGTGCTTGCTAAATGGTATTTTCACCTCAAAGCATACTTGACTCTTAGAAGAATGCAACTATTTCAGCTTTCTTGGATGATGTGCCAATGGTACAGCCTGCAGCTAATACGGATCATATCTTTCTTTTAGTTATTCCAGCACAATTTTATTGACTCAATGTGTTCAATGTCTCTCCTATCATGTTCATTAAGAAGAAATATCACAGATTCTAGATGATAGCTTTTTGAACCAAATCCTTAGCAGTGGAAAACTAGGATGAACTGCCTGAATACCCAAGTAAACCTATAAACTGCAGATCTTGCTGTGTACCTGCAATGTCTTGCTATCTGTTTGTAGTTATGCCATTGTAGCTTGAGAACAGTAACCATGAGAAGAAAAATGACATTACTGTTCGCTCAACCACATGGCACAAAACTCACTCTATCATGTTTTAGGTGATCAAAAATGGAGAAGGCTAGGCACATGTTTACTGTCTACAGCAATAAGAGGGGAAAATAGAATTGCATTGCTTAATAGCTGTATTATACATAATATGCACACTATATAAAAAAACACATGTGAAGTGATAAATTAATTGCAGATGGAGTACAGTAAGCTCAGCCTCCTGAGAGTTAGACAGTAATATACAACAACAACACCACAGTCTCCAGGCCATGAATCCACCACCCACATCCAACACAACTCAGGGCTTCTTAAATAATTATGCCAAATTGTAATGCAAACAGTGTACAGAAGGAGGAACAAAGAAAATAATTGACGTGCCTACCCTAAGGCTCTTCCAAAGATTAGAGAGAAAAGCCCCAGGACTGGCATGTTATTTTCTTTGTTCTTTATCTTTTTCCTGGTTGCTTGCATTAATTTTGGCACTGGATGATTTAGAGCACCCTTAGTTTTGATGGATGCAGGTGATGGTGTGTGCATGGTCCCTTAGTAAATAATATTACCAATGTGGGTTGCTTGAAGTGGCTTTGCTATCAAGAGTTCTGTCTTAATTTGAAAATACATCTAGGTGATGAAATAATGTCTTAGAGTTAGATTCATTTGTCTTCTTTGATTTTCATAGCATTCTAATTAAAGCTCCAAACACATAATTATATGAACCAGAACAGTGAGCAACTTACTTTCGCTCATTACAACTTAATGCATGGCAGAGATGCAGGGAGGAAATAATTTCACACACAGGAACATTGCAGGAGATTGTGGGTTTACAGATAGCAGTTGAGTACCACAGGACTCAAAACACCCAGATGTGCAGTTTGGGAATACCTGCACCTGTTCTGGTCACAGAGGAGCAGGGATGTCACCATCACAGTCACAACAGCTGTTGCCTATGAAGAAGGGGTAGCCTATGGGGTAGGTCTTCAAGAAGTTTGAAGAGAAATGTATATAGTGGTCAAGCTGTAGCCTGAAGAGTACTGAGTGGAGGAAAAGAGTAGCAGCAATTACCAGAAATGTGAAGGGCTTCAGAGGAAAGTGCCTTTGAAGGCACTGGCTGAATGATGGTATGAGGAGAGGTGTGTATAAATATTTGCAAGGGCTTAACACTCAGTGGAGAGTGGAATTACTTATCTAGGAACAACAGGATGAGCATGATAAAGTAGCCCTGTAAATGTGATACAGAGCAGTGCTGCAAGGTGGTATGCACAGCTCTGTTGTTCAGCAAAAACAGGCACCAGAAACAAGAGCTGCTCCTGGAGGATGGTGCTTGGCTTGATTAGGATGAATTTTAACACATCCAAGTGAGGAAGAGGAGTTGCAAGAGGGAGAAACAGCTGCAGCTTCAAAATTCCCCATTATACCTATCACCTCTCATCAGAAAGACCACCCAGGAAATCCACAGCACGGGAAACCTCAGAGACTCACTGCATTCTCTCTTGCAGGGTTTTTCCCACATAAAGTGGGGAATCTTGTCCTGCACACAGATACTTACCTGAAATGCACTCATTTCTCTCTTCAATAGCAGTAGAGAACTAAGAGCATGCTGGTGTACGGAGGCAGGGGAAAGGGTAATGTGAAGAAGCATGGAAAATGCTTTGAGTCTTATTTCCTACAGAGTATGTAGAGTTTTAAGGTCTATCCAGATGGACATGGCAGAGGAGACTGAGAAGACAGCGGGAAAGAGGAAAAGATGCCCATACATCCCAAATTGCATGAAGCAACGGGAGGTTTTTTGTCTTAATGGGTGAAGGATTAAGATGATCTTTCCTTATTCTGCATATATCTTTCAAAAAGATACAGGCATGTCAAACTATGGTGTCATACTGTTAATTTATTTTCTCCAGAGAGAAAGATTAAAAAAACACCCAAACAAAAACAATAACAACAGCAAACCAAAACCCCAAAACAGTTCTGTAAAATAGGGATTATAGAAATTGAGTCCAGAATGCTTATATATTCTCTCAGCATATTAATTCAAAACCTTGTAAATCTAAGAGTGTTGATGGAGATACTTCTCACTCACACCCTATATAAATCTGGAACCAAAAATGGTAGGAGGAAAACAAATATTTATCTCTATCACCAGCTGATAAAAGAGTGGAAAAAAAGACGTATGGGACAATGGGGCACAGTGCCTTCCGGGGACTGCTTTGTACTTTCCACAAGCATCAGCAGCAGTGTCTTAAGGCATTGTGCAAACTCAGCCGTTGTGATGACACACACAGTCCTTTATGTGATCCAAAGGCACGAGATTGACATGAACATTGTTGCTCACTCCATTTGGTGATGAAAGCTCCCGCCTACGATAATGATCCACTGATTTCTTAAGGAATTTTCTAAGGATGAGAAAAATGTAAAAGACATAAATTATTCAAAATCTCATGAGAGGCTTCTGGGGTTTTTTCTCCTACATTTTTTTCTTTGAAAGGTAGGGCTTGTTTTTAAAGGTACTTCTTCATGGGAAACCGCTGAATACCCCATCCTCCTTCTCAATCAGGTCCTTGGAATGAGTCATCTTCAGCTCTTAGCTTTCCTTCCTTCCTTGTTCCTGAGCCATTCAGAAATGCTGCTGTTTCTGCCTACTCTGTATTGTCTTATCCAGGGTGACTCTTTGTATCTAAGAGACTTCCAACCATTAAAAACAGGCTTCCTTTTTCCTCTCTTTCCCTCTCTTCATTCTAAGACCACCAGTTGGTGTCTTTCTTTGTTTTGACTGCAACATTTCAAAGGACAGGATTTAACTTGTTGACTACCTGTTCTGAGCTGAGAGCCTGGCTCTGCTGAGCTCCATTTCCTGGTGCCACTCAAGTATTTTCCTTTTAATCATAGAACCATTGCAGAATCATAGAATGGTTTGGGTTGGGAGGGACCTTAAAGATCATCTAGTTCTAACCCCCTGCCATGGGCAGGGACACCAGATCAGGCTGCTCAGAGCCCCATCCAACCTGGCCTTGAACACTTCAGCTTCTGCTCCTCACACCAGCCACAAACCCTGATGGATTCAGCATGGCAACCCACTCATGTCCAGGAGGACCTAACCCAGATCTCAGCCAATATTACACCTTTTCCACTGGCTCTGTTTTACCAGGTGGGGAGAGGGGAGAAGGGTGATGGAATGAAGGTCCTGGTGTGCCTCCCACTGCTATAAATACCATTCAGTGCAGCACAGAGCAGTTTTGACTTTATTTCAGTCTTTTCCATAAGGCACAAAAGTATGAGATCACAGCTATTTTGTATTAAAGTCTGGCCTGAGAGGTGAACTTTGCTGTTAGTAATATCAGCATTCAGCTTCCTCCTACTTTTATCTCATTCACCAGTGAATTAATCTAGTAGGGAAGTCTATAAGAAAAATAAATTCAGGCTCAATTCCTCTGCTGGTATAAACTGATATTATTCATAGCAGTTAACATCAGTAAAGGTCAACCTTTTCTGATGAAACTTTAATGCTTGATGTCATTTTCTTTCTTCTTTTTTTTTCTTTTTTCTTTTTTTTTCCTGAAGGCCTCCCTTCAAAATGCAGTTGCTGAGATCATATTCTTTGCCCATCAATCGCCCACTGTCAGTTCCTCCTGTCCTCTTTGATTCACTCTTCAGACTCCCTTGGCTTCAGGACATGAAGGTCAGGCTTTTTGTATCCACTTTGAATGCTCTCCACAGCCTGATCTTTCTGCCTACCTGCCCTTATAAAGCCTGCACTGTCAGAGGGTGCCTGAGTTCCCACCCTTTATGAATAGAAGCAAGCAGAAGAACCCATTGCCCTCTACTCCTTGGGGACCTCCAAATATACAATGAACCAAGTCAAACTAACCAACCAAACCAAATCTCAAACCCAACAGGTCACCAAACAAACTCTGCAGGATTCCCATGAGGGTTTGTTATGGTCTGTGAACCTGAAACTACTTCTAAGCATGAAAAACGCCAAAAAACCAAACCTATCACAAAACTGGCCTAGGAGAGTAGGCAGAGCAGAGCAATCTTGATGATGTGTGGCAGAAATGCCAATGAGCTATCCATTTTCAGTAGATTTTCCTTTGTTCTGCCTGAAAATCAAAGTAAAATTTAGAAGATACAAGCTCATGCAAACCAGAATCAGGAGACAAGCTTACTGTGCCCACCGACACCGTGCCAGCAAGAGCTACAGATGCCCCAGCACCAACTCCCCGTGCTTTCCCGTGCCCTAGGAAGAACACCAGGCTGTGTTCAGAGGGCAGAGCTGGGCAATCCCCCTAAGTGCTAAAGAGCAGAGGGCCAGGATATCCATAGGATACTATGGAAGTTCACCTTCGTAAAGCTTCATCTTCCCCTGCTCTCTGGCCTTAAACCTGAGGCAATGGGGCTGCCAGCTGAGTGTGCCTGGCTGCTGGCTGGGCCACAGGCCTGACTTCTCATTATATGGAAATCAGGAGATAGGGATGGAGTATGGGAGGGAGGGGAGGAGGGAGGAACATGGCCCAGGCAGTTCTTAGCCCTACACAGGTTCTAGGCTAATATCCATACCACTGGACTTTCTTTCCCTCTAGATGAAGGACATAGATTTAGAGCAATGAATGATTTGTTAAAACCTCTTCTGAATGAGTCAGCTCAAATCTGTTCTCTTTTCCATTCTGTCTGCTTCTTGCAAAGGCTCTGGCCTTGTTAATTGCCGGAGTTTTCCCCCTGCCCTCACCCGATACTAGATCATTGAACAGGCATGAAGAAAAATGTCATTTGGTTGCCCTTTAGACACTAGCCGGAAAGTGACAATAAATTTAAAGCAGAGTTTTGGGATAAAGCAAAAACTATTTCTGAAGAATGACAGTACATGCTAAGTATAAATCTTGAAGCTTAGCAGCTGAATTCTGAACCCATGCAATATTTCGCTGCCCTGTGTCACTAGCAAGCTGCCAAAATGACAGCAAACTGGATTATCTCCTTCATAATGTAGTCTGCTCAGCACAAAATAAATGACTGCTGACTTTTAACAATGCACAGCACCATTACAGTGAAACTGTGTTGTGACCAGAGGCAATCCTACATGGAATTACCCTGGAAAATGAAGCTGCAATTAATCTTTTCTAGCTGCACTTTACCCTGGGTTCTTCTTATCAAAATCATCTAATTAAGCACTGCATTATTTCCAGTTTCATAGAAGCCTAAGTCCCTTGATGTTATTGGAGTAATAACACTATCGACTTGGAGCAGCACCAGAGGAAAGCAAGGCATACTCCCCACATATTCCCCAGCACAACCACATCATCATGGTTTCTCCCAGTCAAAGGGTGTCTCCAACACACTTTCTAGTCACCACCTTCCAGGAGAAATTCAAAGTTCAATACTGCTGCTCTCAGACTGCAGCCCCAGAAATTTATGCTGTCAACCAAACCAGCAGAAATATTTGTGCTGGAGGGGAATGATGACAGATCTTTAAACAGCTACTGTCTTTTGGTTTACAAAGTCTCTGTTTTACACCAGGTCATAAAGAAATTCTGTAGAGATCTGATCTTCCAGCTGATCATGAAACTGAGCATGAGAATCCAGCTAAAGGTTTTCCAGGGCTTAGGAGAACAGGACTCCTTTTCACTCTCAAGATGAAAGATTTAAGGAATTGTATGGTCAAGCCTAAGTACAACATCCTGCATGTGTCTCTACTGAATTTCATCCTACTTTCTCCAGTCAGTTTTCCTAAGGTGATAATTTTAAATTCCATTCCTCACCCTCATGCACCGCAGATTTCCCAGATTTGTGTCTTCCTCAGATCAACTAAACACCATCACTACCAACCTTCAGCATCAGTACTGAAGACATTGAGCTATGCTGGAGCCAGAGCAGCCTCAGCTGTCCCTCCTTCAGGGCATCCTTCCAGCTGGGCAGTGACTATGCCATCAAACTGCCCCTTCAAAGCCACATTTCCCTTGCTAGTGTGAGATGGCACCAGAAATGGTGCAGATCCTCAGCAGCCCTGAAGGAGGGTCCCAGGTATGGGTGTCGGCTGAACCTTGGAGAGCATCTTGGTGGGAACCTGTATGGATCACCTGGGTCTGTGAAAGAGTGGGGCAGAGGGATGGGCAGCATTGCAGCTCTGACAGTCCCTCTACTTTGTGTTGTGGCCATCTGTGGGAAGCCCCATAAATGTTAATGGTGTTTTCTCCATGGGAACGGGCACAGTAAGCCAGTTCTCCAAAGGCAACCACCAACTGTGGTTGTTTTACCTTTCTGAGAGAATGAAGGCAGTGTTTTTGTGCAGGAGTTGGGTGTGTCATTCCAGGCAAGCCCAGGCAGGTGGGCAACGTTGCCTTTTTGGCCCTTCCCTGCCGGCTGAGCGCACACGCACATGGGCTGCCTGTCAAAGCGTCAGCCAGGCCACAGCTGCCTCCAGATTTGGAAGGAGCAGGCTTCTGCCCATCAAGCATGTGCTTCCAGCAACCTGGCCTCTTCAGCAAGGCAGGTGTTTTGCTGATTTTCTGCGTGTGCACATCTCCACATGAGCACTCAGCTTGCTTGGCTGCATCCAAATTACCAGCACCTTGGAGGAATCACAAAGGAGAGACTGCCTACCTCACTGCTAGCTGCCTCATCAGTCCCGACTCTGTGTGACCCCCAAATAGGAATTCATCATGCAGCAGAGCTGACATGATCTGAGAGGGGATACAGATGCCCAGAGTCAGCCAGAGGTGTTCTTCTTAACCCTATCCCAGTTTTAGAAGAAACACCTGACTACAGAAGAAAAGACTCCAGATCCCAGCTCTTTATCTCTTTGACTGGAATCTGAAATAAAACCCCCAAAGAGACTCTTAGATGATCTAGATTAACATCTCTGACATGCTTATTTAAATTATAAATCCTGGAAGATTAGAGGTGTGTGTGACAGAGCTTGGGGAGATAGGGTTTTGTTTGTGGTGGGGGCACTAATAAAACACAGAAGTCCAGATTTCAAAAGCAGTTAGGTGTTTCATTAGGAGTTAAGAGTAGATTCCTGTGAGCAGGAGGATTTGTGGCATCTTTCTGGGTGGCAATGAAAATAGAGGTTTTTACAGAAGGACTGTCCTCTGCCCCTATTAAAGGTATTTCTGCTTTGCTAAAACTCCACAGTGATACACCAGAAGATGTCACAATACAATGCACTGAGTTCAGAGACGAGCACTGTGTGTTCATCCTCATGATACATTATTGATGTGTTGCTACATTTCCTCATGCTTGGGACAGATCCTGCATTTTGCTGTACTCAGTGGGAAATTGCAGGTAAGATGGGGCTGATTTGGCTAAAAAGTATGCTGTGACTCGCCTGGTTTTCCCTGGATACAGTACTGGTCATATGCATGTGCCTGAGTTTTCAGCAGAGGAACAGTCCTGTTACAGACTGAGCTGCTGAGCCAGCACCTGAATTCATGGAAATTCTTTTCACCCGTGTCATTTATTTAGTAAAGCTTCATTCACATCAATGACTAAGAAGATATCTTTACTTTTGCACATTTGCCCTTGATCTGTTGAATATGTTTCTTCCAACTACCAGTCACCAAAAGGGCATGCGTCCGTATTTGTGCGTGCAGGACAGTTTTGCCTAAGTAGCTGCCATGCTGCCTTGATGTCATTAACAAAAAAAAAAAATTAAAAAGGATTTATTGCTGCAGCTCAGAAGTCTGAGGGGCTTAATGACAGATGTGAAACCCAGCAAGATTGCAGTCTGGGCTCATGAAAATGTTCTTCATGCATATTTCATATACAAGAAATTTTCCATCTCTTTTTCCCTGCTTACCTCCCAGCAGTCACCCGAGGAATGCATGTTATTCACTGAGGTAGAACCTACATTTTTTTTAATGTCAGGTGCTGGTTTGATGACAGAGAGTTGGGATAATTCCTAGAGACTGCAATACCCCTGAAAAGCTGAAAGGTTGAACCGCTGGAGTCTAAGCTACGGATTTGAGGTGTTCTGACTAAAATGCCAAGTGCCTCATGTCTACTGTGAAATAAATAGCAAGGAGAGATCTGGATCACATGAACACACACAAAAAATACTTGGTGATAGTTGCAGAGCATTCCTTGGTCAGCACAGGGCTTCGCCACTTTAACATGACCACAGCTGAAGGATCTGTGCAGGAAAAAGTGCCCCTAGAAGCTTGCTCCTCAGGGATTAAATGGATATTAGCTCTCTCTTGGTACTAGGAGACTGGAGAATTGCATAATGGGGCATACTGAAGAGTTTCTGAAGAGGAAGTGAGTTTGTTATTTTCAGTGCAGCCAGGATTGTGTTTTCTGCCACTTGTAGCGGGGGGGTTGGTTTACCCAGCATAGTTGTGCTACAGGAATCACAGCCAGGATCAAGAGCAAACAGCTCAATTGCGACATCCTGGCAAGAAGCTTGTTCTAACAAGTAACTATTTTGAGAAGAGGAAGAAAAAACAACAAAAGTTGGCAAAAAGAGCTGCCAAGGGCTGCACTTCATGCGGATGCTCCCTCCTGCTCCCCGGACCTTGCAGACCTGGCTGTGCTGTCCAGGCTCCTGCTGCCTCTGCTCTGCCAAAACAACTTTTCTGTCTGTCTCTGAAGCACTCCTGAACACCCACGGTCTTTCTTAACTGTGTCTCTCTGTTCTTCCCAATCCATGGTTCCCATCCAGCTGCTAGCACTCCAGTGCACTGCTCCTGCACAGTGTAGTTGCAGGCAGATCCAGTTTTGCCTGCACTCTTTGTTCCCTAACGCCTCAGCATCCAGGTGCACCGAGGGGTATTGCACCACGTACCTCAGGCAACACCGCCCGCCTGTCACTACCCACAAGATCTGAAATATTCATGCAGGGCTTAACTTGCCACTGCCAGGCCTCTCCTTGGGTCATTTACATCTGGGCAAAGGAAACGCAGTGGCTGTGATACAGGACCAAAAGTGAGTAGCTGTAAATTGACAAGGGCCATTTGTCACTGTGCCACTGTCACACTGCCTCCAGATATTTCCTGTGCCACCGCTATTTTTATTTCTTCACAAATAAAGACTGTAGACTTCAGTTTGCTCCTGCTCACATCAGGCTTGGCTCAAGGCTTTGACAAGGAGAATGACACAAGGAGACTTGCCTCAGCACAGGTTGGAAACTGTACCCTAGGTTCTGGACAGCTTTGAAATTATTACAAAATGTATGTTGGTGCTGGAGTACTAATCAGCATAAGGAACTAATGTGATATTAACAGTCTCTTGTAGACAGACTGTGAAAACAGACTATTATCTTGAATATTTGAAACAGATTGGATTCTTGGTTCAGGGTTGGCTTTTATTCTTCTTTTTTTTTCTTTTCATTTACTCACTTAATGCTATCTAACATCAAAGGAAATACTTTCAAGCATTACCCTGAACAAATCTCTGCAGCTGAGGCACAGCAGACATCACGCAGTGCAAAGTGCAGTAGCCTTGAAATGTTTGAGCCATCTGGACCTTTGACATTAGCCTGAGGTTTGCTAAATCACCTACTTAGATGCATGGCAAAATGCTTCACAGTGAAACAGCTCTCAGTTGCTTTCCACTGGCAATTGATGGCAAAATAATTAGTGTTTGTGATATTTATATGGAAGACCTTTAAAATATGAACAGGCAGGATTTGGTTAGGACTAGTGGGAGAGTACTTGTGGAAGCAAAATTTAACCTTTCTCTCAAAACCTTATAGTACGTTTTAAATTTAAATGGAGAGCTTTACTAATTAGCATTTGCTTTGAGATCCCTAGACTACAGAGTACAAATGTGAAGACAGAGAAAATCAAGATTATTGTTCCCTCATATAATGGGCTTCAGATTAAGCAAGCCAGGCATACATTGAATTGCAGTGACCTGGAGCCCTTATCTACCTCCAACAATACAGCACAGCTCTGACTAATAAAGGTTTCTCAAACTCAGGCATCGACTACTTGGTGAGACAATGATAAAGAGGGCGCCAGGACATGTCTCAGATATACCAGGATCACTGAGTCACAGGAAGGGAGAGCAGAGTGTTAGTGACTTGGGTTTATAGTCCTGTGGTTACATTCACCTGCTCAAGTGATATTCCTCCTTTCCTCAGAAACGGCAAGTGACCTCTTGTCAACTACTGACCATAGGGAGAAAAACATCTCAAAGCGGGAACCCAAAAGAAAAAGAGAATATTTTCACTCAGTGCTTTGGGAACTTGGCTGAAAAAAAGTCCACAATGAACACTCGCAGGAGTGAAAGATATCAGATGAAAATCAGCTAGTTATGTCTCTTGCAGATAAAAGGGATTCTTCTTCCTCGCCACGGGGATTTAACGGGTCTTTTGAGACCTGCAGTCAATAGAAAATAGCTTCATAGAACTGGCAGTTTTCTGGCAAAATACTTTACTCCAGTTAATCATTCTGTGCATTCGCTGGAAATTTGGTGTGATATCATGTCTGGTTATAGTTCTGGTCTTCCCTCTCTTGTGAAATACTGACACTGGCTATCATATCCACAGCACCAAGCAGCATCCCTGAGGGATTCATTCAGTTGTTCAGCCCAGGAGTTGGCCCTCTGTCTCTTCCCACTAGGACTCCAGCAGCTATATGACTGGTGGTTTTACCACCCTCCTTCCAGGTAATGGGTTATCTGCCCAGGTGGAGGGTCTGAGAAGTTAAGCCTCAAGCAGATACATCAATATAGTCATCTGCCTTCACCCATTTGTTGTGCCTTTAGCTGACTTTGTACTCAGTGTTTTCTCCAGTCACCCCTTTGAACTTCCTGTTGATGCCTGAAGTGTCTGCATGTCAGGCCTGTTTTCCAGCCACAGTGTCATTCCTCTTCCTGTAACTATTTTTAAATTTTCTAGCTCCTTTTGATGGTGGGCACAACATTGTTCAGTGCAGTAATGCAATGGCAAGAGGAAGACACAGGCAGATGAAGAATCTTTGTGATAAAGCTAAAGCAACTAAACCAACCTGTAGTTCCTTTGCAACATTTGTTTCAGGTCTTGGCCTCTCCCAAAGTATTCTCAAGGAAACCATTAACAGGGTAAGATGCTGACTTGGCTGTCAGTTACACTGAAAAAGTCCCCAAAGTCCTGGTCACTAAGGGACCTATATTGGGGCTTATGCTTGGCCCTTCAGGCAGGACAGTCACAGCATCCAAGGGATGCTCAGGGAGTAATTGTATACTCCTGGTGCAAGGAGTATACATACAATTATGTATTCCCAAAGTGTACAATGCTTGGTAATTACACACAGTAGACCCAAAAATATCATTTAACACGTGTGCTGGTTTTTAAGGCAAAAATACTGGTGAATTTACTTTGTGATTATATGGTCCTTACCACATGCACTTTCTTCCAGTATTTGATACTTACTATGTCATTAAATGGTCAGCAATTGCTTTGGAGGCAAAGACTGCTTGGAAAATTGTTCTCTGCAAAATGGAGCATTATTTAAAAATCATTAACCTTTTTCACTGCAGTAGTTTTCCTAAGGAAAAATACACAAGTCTTGCAATTTGACTTCAAGCTACATTCTTCTGGAGATGTGTTGTGTTCCTGTTGTTTTAAGAAAGCATAATGATGTTGCTCTCAAACTCCTTTAATGAATGTTTCTCTCTATCCATTTTCCTCTTTAAATCCTTCCCTCCTAAGCCAGAAATAAAAATTGAAAGCTGACTGTAATTTTAAGCCAACAATATCCCTGCTCCTCCTGAAGGCAATGGATGTGGCATAGTTCCCACTGACTTCCCGTAGTCCAAATTCTGTTTTAGAGATTCTTGCCATGTGGATGGAGTAACTCCACCAAGGTCAACAGGTTTGCACAAAAAATGCCTGGGCACAATAGCAGCACAACCCATCCTAGTGGTAGGAGGATCTCTTCCAATTTCTTCTGACCCAGGCGTATCTACAGATGCCTGCACACACGCCAGAGTGGAGCTCCACAAGCTCTCTTTATGTTTGCTAGCATGGTATGTTATTTTGTTTGATTGCTGGGCTGCAGCACAGAAACGCAAATCAGCCCAACTCAGCCTGATTGCAAATTAAGGAAAATGTACCCTGAAAGAAACAAAGAGGCAACTCTAGTCGGAATATTCTATATCAAGACTTACAGGGCTCTAACTACAGTAATTTTATGGCTCTTGATGTAAGGACTAAATTCCTATTTAGCTCTTCTGCTTTTGCTCGAGTTTTCTGTTTCTTCCAAGGAGCACTGAAAATATTTAAGTGGTGATTCATAACAATATGACACCAGTTAAGTTCTGAGACTGGAATTCATTCATTTTCAGAGGACCAGCAGAACGGCTGTACATTACTGCACTGTCAAAATAAAGCTCAAAGGAGGCTGTGGTAAAGCACGTACCCCATTCTGGCTGCCCGCACAGGGGAGAGTTTCATCCTAGTTTGCAGATCTTTGCCAGCATGGCATTGTTCAGGACAAACTGTACCCAAAAGCAATGTGAGCATGGAAGACATGACTCTCTTTAGCTCCTGTGGTCATGATATCCATCCCTGAAAACAGGATCTGATAATTTGCAATGGCTCCTACCACATCTTGTTTTCAGGCCTGGTGAAAGCAATGAGTGGTTCATGGAAGCCAAGACCAGACAACTAAGGACAGCTTGGGTGGAAAAGGAAGAGATGAACACAGCACCTTGGCCACAGAATTACTTGCTGGCTGGTAGGTGGAAACAAGTGATTTTAATAGCTACAATGCTGGACCACATGGTATAGTTTAAATGCTACATGTCAGACTAAAAATGTTTTGGGGACTGGATTCTTTAGTAATAATAATAAAGTATTTCTCCTCTGAAAGCCACATGCTTTCTTTAGCCATTTTCCTTTTGAGGAAAACCACCCTTTTTCAGATGTGTCTCAGCTGACAGATTGCTACATCGCCTGCCTTAGAAAACGAATGCATCCTGCCTGTGCATGCCTGTGTCAGAAGAGTGAGTTTAAAAATAGCTGTCCCTACAAAAAAGACCTTCTGATTATATGACAATGCAAAGATACTTCAGGGTTTCAAAGCAACTATTCCCCTCAGGCATCTTTGTCCAGGTCCAAGTAATATCGTAAACATTTTCTCCTGGTACCTCTATTTTAATTGCTCAGGACAAGCACCTTTTTTTGGGAGCACAGTATGGCCAGAATGACTGCCCTCAAATGCTTGTTACCAGCTGAGATAAAACCTAGGCTTTGGGGCACCTGTATTTTATAATACCACTAAAAATACTATGTGAGCCTTTGGGTTTCAACCTTTCCCAGGTCATAACATCCTGATTCTCTCTGCTCTCCCACAGAGAACAAAGTCTACCCCTTAACCAGCAAGAAGCTCCAAAAAGCATCTCTGCAAGCTCATCTAGCAGCAAAGCCAGTAGATCTGCTCTGAAAATAGAAGCAGCAAAAGAGAAATGAGTGATGACTCATGGCTTAGCTCTGCTCTTGTTTATAGTGGCATAAAACAAGAGTAACTCCCTTGACATTGGTGAAGTTAACACCCTTTCAAGTAGCCACACTTCTTGGGTAATTTTAGATCAATCTACACTCATTCAGCTTTGATATTGGATAGACTCAACTGGTTTACAATTCAGTGAGGCTCCAATGCGTCTGATCAATCAAGAGTAATGAGAGAAGCTGAGCTGATTTCTACAGGTGCAAATAGTGACACAGACCCTGCATCATGCAGTCTATGACTTCCCCGGAGAGAAGCTCCCCTGCAGTCACTAGACAGGTATTAGTTTAAAACAAGTGGAAAAGAGTGGGAAGAAAGCTTGGCTGAGGGATGAATGAGAGTGTCTGTTGGTTTCTTGCATTTCCTTGGTGTTACACAACACAGCTTTTGCAGACATGGCTAGATTCCTTCCTAGAGGAGCTTGCTGAGCACAAGGGTGGGTTGAGGATTTTGCTTGCCTGTTTGTTTTCCTCTGAAAAGCAGGAGGTTTCTCATTAAGAGTTTACAGGAAATTCAGTTATATAAAGGTGTTTCTGTTTTAGTGAAAATATTTACTAGGAGGAAAATATTTCTCATCCGTCTACACTCTGTACTTTCAGTTCCTGAAAAGAGATAAGAAAGGTGCCTGACCTCCTGTGGGAAGTCCCAAAAGAGGACAGTATCACATATGCAAAACAACCCAAAAAAAGTTTGGCAAGAGACCTGGGGCAATCAGAAGTAAAAGAAAAGCCCCAGTTCAGAACTATCTATTGTCATTGCCTATGTAAATGCTGATGGAGGTATTCTGCTGATCCAGCAGTGTGCTGTTCTCTGGCCAGACCCCCCACTTAGATTTCTGGGCCACCCCACAGCAAGCAAGAGAAGTTATCAGACCTTGTTGATTGTCCACTGAGGAGTGGAAATGAAAACAGCTAAACATCTGCTATTCTTCACAGCAACATTACAGCTCAGCTAGGCAGTCCACCAACCTCACTTCCATGTAAATGAAATGGGGCGCCAGCATTTCCAGTATTATAAATCAAGGTTACAACCTGAGATGCTGTTAGAGATCCTATAAATAAAGATAAGTCTATGTGGGGTGGAGGCAAAGATAATAAAAAAGATCCCACATGTGTGGGAATTTGTGCTGTTGCTCAAACAAAGGGATGGGATTCAACAGGCACAGCTGTTCCTTGCCTGTTGCTGCCTCCGCCCATTCATTTTAAACAATATTCATATTTAATTGAGCAATCTCAATGATATTTTCTCAAGTGCTTTTGAAAGGTCTATTTGGTTCATTTGTCCTCGGCATCTTTATCCTCCAGCTGCTAACTTCCTTATTACTGAGGACCCTACCACTCACAGGAGGTCTAGATCTTGACTGGTCCTGCATTCAGTAGATTTTAAAACTGACATGGCAGGATATTATCCATTGTGATATAATGGTATTTTTAAAAAGTAACTGTAGTCAGCCTTTAAAGATGTGTATGGGCAGTCAATGCCCAGGTTTTGTCCCCTTTGGAGCAGCAGTCAGCAGCAACCAAGCGCCACGTAAACGCTGCTCTGTGCTTGCCTCCACACCTCCTTTTGGGTTCATTTGTGTAGTAATTTGCTGACAGCAGAAAACAGCAACTTATAGCTCTCCCTGCATTTGGCTACTGCACTGTGGAGCTGAAGCCTGAGAAAAAGGACATGTGTGGGATCTACACAACTGTGTACAGAGTGAGGTGAGGAGACAGGAGCTGGGACAGAGCAGCTGCGTATAACCCCCAAGGAAGGCCCTTGGCACAGATTGCATGTGCTGGACAAAGGGGGCTCATCCTGCGTCAGGGCTACATCGCATGGACCTGCTCTGACATCCTGGAGGAGCCACAGCAGGGGAAGGGGAGTCCAAGGGGAATCAAACCCTCTTGTACCTTCATAACTTCTGGATGCTAAGCCATACTGCTAACCCACTTCAAAGTCAGATATACAGGGAGTGTGAGAGGCAAAGGAAGCCAACAACATCTTGGAAATTAGGCTGGTTTTACAATTTAGGGTTGCTTTCATTTTTGCTAAAGCACTGTCCAGTCAAGACTGGTCTGTGATCCCAACTCCAGGCATCAGGGCACATCAGGTTCTGGGGTCGGCACTGTTCCCCAGCCAGCTCTTGGGATGGAGGAAGGTGATGGAGGACTGAGATATCCCAGAAAAGGGAAAAGCTGCTACCTGAGGCGCGTGGTGCAGACACCCCAACGTCTCTGCAAGGAGTCAGCCTCGGTCATTCAAGCTCAGTTCCTGGCAGGTCACAGGCATTTGGGACTACCTGAGCCCAGCTAACAGGGGCTGGCAGACATTCCTGCCCCAAGGGCCCTGGCCCTGGACTGGGGAGGTTACAGAACACCAGCAAACAGGATGAATGAAGCGTAAGATTAGTGTAGATAAGTGCGTGAGATTGTCTAGTGCTCCTCAGAGGTGCATTGTCTTTGATAAAACCAATTAAGTTTTGCTCGACAGAGTGTACAGTTTCATGACTTGTTCTGGGATGACTGAATAAATTCAAACAATGGAAAGGAATCACATAGCAGTTGCAGACAAAGTCAGCATGAAGGTAACAGACGCTTTTTATGTCTTTAGTGTCCTTTATGGCTCTTTCCATCAATTTCAAAGCAGTTATCACCTCTTTGAAATTCAGTAGTGCTGAAGGGCATGGTCGGGCTGTTGCCAAGTAAAAGGATAGAATTTTAAGGGGAATCAAGACATGAAGCAGTGGGACAAAACTGTTCAATCTGCTTTGCTTAATGCATTTCTGCAGGCAATAGATGTGGCTAACACAGATCAGAGGTAGGGGAAACATTTAAAATCTGTAAATTAAATATTTATATTAAAATAAATATGCTTGTGTGCACCATAAAGTATATAATTAAGAATTGTTTGCTGAAATGTGTGGTTAGCAAAGCTTAGATGTAATTGCTATGGCAGTGTTATGTTCTACTTGCAATACCATTTCAATCCACTTAGTTTCCCAGGGAAAACTTGGGAAATAATTTAATGCTGTCTAGATGAATACAGAAGAAGAAATTGTTTTCACAAGCTGGACGTTTTTTATTACTCAGAACTAAACTGCAGTGTCACTGACCTTTGTTTGATTTTGAAATGCCACATACTAGGAAAGTGCAAGCATAGGAAAAGTTACCTGGTAGGTTTTGTGTATGTCTGCAAAGGAAGACTCCTTCTCTTTTTAATGGTCTAAAAAAACCCAAACCCACTCATAATCCCAAAATGGGATTGTGCATTTAATCTAATTATGCACTAGACTCTGGAAAATCCTGAGCGTTTCCTGTTACACTGTTTGGCTTTATCCTTCATCTAGCTGAAACTTCTGAGCTCACTTTGAGTCTCTGTGACACCATGGATCTGATTCAGCAGAACACTTAAGTATACTCTCAGGCCAAGCACTTTGAGGACTTGCATCCTTGCTTGGCAGCACTTTTAAGCACTTACAGAATTTAAAGCATATACACAAGTTCCTTCAACTTCATTGAAGCATAAGATCTACTTAAGTATTTTGTTTAATGAAAGTAAAAGTGATTAAAATATCATGAATGCAAACGGATTTTGCTCTGGTTTGCATTGCTCACTTCTTTTTCAAGTAGCCCAGCTTGTCAGATCTATTTGTTTGTATTCACTTTAGATGCAGAGCTGTGTGTGGGAACTCTACAATTAATTTCTCCAATCTGTTTGTTTGATTTTCCCTGCAGATGTAGGGTTCCCAGCTTTTTTGGGAAGTGCTCTGCTGCAAAGTATTTAGCACCATGCTGAAGCCAGAGCAGAGCTACAAGTCAGGTTCACTGCATGTGGCAGAAGCAGATGAGTAAACTAAGCTCTGTTTCAACCCTCCTAGGCAACATTTGTGCATCTTTGGCTCTAATCTTGCAAGCCACATATGAGGAAATAATCTTCATCCACTCAAATACATCCTTGAAGTTGGTGGAGGTAGTCGACGCACAGAAGGCTTGCAAGGACTGACCCTTACTTAAGCCAAGAGAAGAGAAAACAGTGCAAACCCAATTTGAAAGAGATCATGTGCATCTGCCACTGGAGTTGGTGGCAATTCAGCACCAGCTTCAGCTTCAGCAGGCACAGTGCCAAGGGCAGGGCTGGACCCTTTGCTGTCTGTGCCATCCACAAAAACAAGCAGAAAGATTGCTTTTCCCAGACTACTGTGCCATGATATAAATGAGCACAGGCGAGACTGTCTATAAACCCTCTTCTTTGCAGGCTCTTTTATAAGGCTGGGTAATTATATAGGAATTACTTCTCAGCCTGATTTTTCAGTGGCTCCTGAAAAATACAGGGAAGATATTTGACTCCATCAGAAAGCAAGTTTTGTACAGCAGAACTGTTGTTTTACATCCATGAGAAGAGCCCAGGCTACACAGCCTACGTGTGAATCTATCTCCCACTCGTAGTTCCCTTTAGCAGAGGAGTTCATCCTGATTTTTCCCTGACAAAAAGACACAGCTTGATTCCTAAAGCTACAGGACAACATGCCAGCTGCTGGGAAATTTTTCATCTGTGATGAAGCAGGAGGAATTTTGGCAGTGGATTGGGCCCCACAGGAGAGCAATTCTGCTCGGCAGCTTGGCCAGAGAGAGTTTTAAAGTGGGATCTTTTCTCAGGACATACTTAAGAGAAAAGCCATCTTAGAGGAGGGAAAGGCAAGTGGTAAAACTGTACCAGGTTCAATAAACTATGTTGACAGAGACATCGATCTCAGCACTAAAATGAAAAGAAGATTAATCTAGCTTTGATAATGCTAATGCACTGGGAAATCAATTAGTACAAAGGGACTGCAGAAACCCCTAAAAACTCTCACTATACAGAATTCTAGTCAGAAGGTTCTTTTCTGAAAGACCAAAACACCCAGGAAACCAGCAGCTTTTAAACAGAGAGGTACACAGAGAAAGAAATACTACTTTTTCTCTTAGCTTTGAAGGGTTTTACCCTTGAACAGAGCTGGTCAGCAATACCAAACAACAGCGGTAAGAGGAAGGGTAGCTAAGCACAGGACGGGCCTCAAGGACACAGGATTTTATAACCATCATCTTAAATAGGATATCTTAAACCTGATTTAATCTCAGGCATCTTGAGTAATTTATCTGAAACATCCATATGAAATGCTTTTTTGGCCTATGCTCCTTTCATAGTCAGGAGAGAGGATGATTCAGCTCATCTGTTCTTTATGTGCAGACTCAGGTGATGGCTGAGAGAGTGGCATCAGAGAAAGGACTTAAGCCCTCCGAGTCGGACCAGAGGGCTGTTTCCTTGTCTTACCTTCTTCCCAATGAATGATAGTAACTCTTGGTCCGACTCTTCCTTTGATTTTTTCCATTCGATTTTGAAGATGGTTTTTTCCTCCCTGAGACTAGAGAATCATCATTTTTTTAATATTTCATTTTCAGCCAGCGGTGGGGCAGGAGATGGAAGTCCTCAGACAGCATCGCCACAGAGTGGATAAGCTGTCCTTTCCCTGCTCCCTTCAGGGAGAGCAGGAGAGTGGCAGGGACTGAAGCCTGGCTTCCCCTCCATCCTGTCCACCCTGCCACTGACCCCTCCAGGGCCACAAATGACATAAAAGACCTAATTTTCAGAAATGCCTGACACCTGCAAGTCTGCAGCAGGAGCTGCCAGTGCTCCTCACACTGGCAGGTCAAACACATGAGGGCTGCAGCAGTGGTCAGCTCCAGCCATGTGTGGCCAAGCTCTTGTGCTGGGGTCTGGTGGGGTCAGGACCTGTGGTGTGCCAGGTAAAACCCTGAGTATCCTTCCTGCTATTGACAAGGGAGGATTTCCCTGAGACAGGGTCCCAAGGCAAGTCCCGAAAATGCCTGTGGAGCTGCGGCTCAGCCCCGCGTGGTGGCGGGACACCCTGACAATGTCTCCTCGCCCGGTGCTTGTGGGGAGGCCTCAGCAAGGCCCCTCAGAAGTGCCACAAAACCCCCCGACCTCACCTCGTCCTTCCACCCACCTGCTGCCAGGAAAGGCCCCTGGGACTGAGCTTCTGCACCTCAGGCACTTCCACCACGGGTGGCCATGGGCTCTCCAGGGCAAGCTGAGACACCCAGGGCTATCCAGGACCCTCCCCGTTGCCACAGGTTCCCCTCGGCGGGCCGCTGTGGGGCTCCTCATGGCACGCGGAGCGGCTCCGAGCAGCCGTCGGGCATCAGCGCCGAGGCAGCGTACCTCATTTAACCCTGCTGAGGGAAACACCAGCTCCTTCCCCTCTCAGCATTTGTTTTCAGTGGCTAATCCGGGAAACACACGTCCCTTCTATTTACTTAGAAAAGAATGAATAACAACCACGTTTCTCCTCGGCTGCTCCCCCCTCTCCGGTCCTCTTCTCGCTCCCCTCCCCACCTTGCTATTAAAATGGGAACCTCTGTGCTGCAGACATCGCCGGGCTGCTGGAGCACTTAAGCAGCGCCCTGTGAGCTGCAGCCATTTACTGTGTGCGATTGTTTCCGCGAGACCTAATAATTCTACCATTGTTATTACAACACTGTGCACTAATACAAATGAGCTTGTAAATAGGGGTCCAACTAAAATAAAACCATTATAATCACAGCCCAGGCTGTAAATCACAGACTAGTGTATTCTGCTGTGGTTTGACCCAGAGCCAGGCAATAGTCAAATAATCAAACTGCAGATGTTGGGATAGCAAATCTGCTTAAATTTAAACAGTGGCAAAGATCCAAACAACATGGGGGGAGAAAAGAGTCCTTTGCACAATGTAGGAATTTTTCCCCCTCTCACCTCCTTTCTTGTTAACTGGGTCTATAAAGTAACCAGACATGTTATCCGATAATAGCGCTGCTCCTCGGCAGCTTGTGCAGCCAGCGCCAGCTCACAGGAACGATGCCCTGCAAAGCATCTGCAGAGTGACTGACAATTAGCACTATCTGCCAGGCTTGCGGGGGACATCCCTCCCCACAGTCCCATGGCCACTGCCAATGGCGAGATCAAGCCTGCCAAGCCTTCCCGGAGGAGAAGCCCAGGGGTACCCAATAATGTTCTGTACCATGGACTGCATTAGAGTTACCCCGGAAATCAACAATGCAGAGTCATAGATTGACTCCCTCTAATTTCATGAGCTTCTTGCTATGAGTAAACCCTCTCCCTTCTCCGTCCCACTCTCAGATGACCCTATTTGCCCATGGTAAAGCCCAGGACACAGCTGCAATTTGGACTCTTGCTCAGGAGAGTTCATGGTGGGCACTTACCACCCCATGCTGGGCTGAGGGCTCATGTCCCTACCTCAAAGCATCCTTGGCCAGGGCACAGAAAGACCTGCCTAGAAGTGGCATGCTGAGGGTCATTTCACTGAGCAAAGCAGCATGCAGGGGGCAGCAGGGACACCGTGCTACAAATGTGGGGCAGCTGGGAAGAGGATCTGCATGAGGCTGTCATGCTCTGCCAGCTGTTTCTACAGCTGTGGGAGGTGCAGTGTGGTTGCTTTTCCGCCAAGCCAGAAGGCAGGATCTGTGTCGGTAGTGCTCACAGTCGGTGTGTTTTTGTCTGGAGAATAGATGAGCCTTGGCTGTTGCCCCATGACATTTGAAAGGACGCTATAAGCTTCTTTAAGAAAAGTCCATAGTCGTTTGTTTCTCTGACAGCCCAAGGCAAACAAGGTGGATGGGTCTTGTTGCTCACCACGTTGTCACATGTGGTCGCAGGAGGACTGTTAAATGTGAGAACCTCCTTGATGTAACTTTAACTTACTAGGAAGGAATTTTTTATGCTTGTTTTTTTTTAATGTAATATTTAAGCTGCTGCCAGGCAGCAAGTCATAAGAACAATCAATCACACAAACAGATGCCATGTAAATACATCTTTTAAGCAAGTAGCTCAAGAAATCATTGAGGGGATAAAGTAGTGATCTCTCCAGGGGAAAATTAGCAAAATGAGCTTGCCAGTCTTGGATGAAGGCTGGACAGGATACAAACCAGCCATCCTCGTGAATCTGCTTCTTCTCTGTGGCACTGACACAGCAGCTGTGAATATTAATATTATTTCCCTAAAACCTTGTGACTAAATTCCACTAGCAGAACAATTTGCCCTTCCTGCTCAGGAAATATTTGCTGTTAAAATGACTTGAAGGCAACATGAACCAAGCTGGAGGGACACCAGAAGGAGATTTTGGTTATAAAAAGCTCATTCACTTACTTGAAACATTTTCCTTAGAAACTGAGAAACCAACTTGGATGAAAGTTCTCTTTCCTCCTTTTTTTCTCTATTCTTGGTTCTTTTTAAGGGACAGCCTATCTCCTGGAGGTGGCAAACCTTTTTTGGCCTCAGTCTCCCTCCTGGAGGGAATACAATGTTAGAAGCAGAAAAATGTGCCACTCCAAGTATGTACTGCCAAATTAACACCTTGGCGTGCACTTCTTGAAAATTCATTCTGCTGCATCCAAATTTTCACAGGTTTTCCTGCTCCATTTGTCAAGGGCACCATTTTTAAAAAGTGCTATTTTTTTAAGTCTTTGATTTACAGTAAGCCCATTGCTCAGAGGAAGCCTGCAGAAAGAGACCGGTTTCCTTTGATGCATTCCTAAGTGTCTTGGTGAGAGGAATTGTTCTGGTGCGTGAATCAACTCTGCTTCCTCTGCCTGTCAGAAAAACAGTGCAACCTTGTACTGCTGATATATGCCACGCTGCACGGGATGTGGTTGATCTCCTCTGCTGCTGCTCTGTGGAGATCTGTTTCACAATGTGAGCAGTAACCAGATTAAAATCAATGCTGGAGGTTGTTGTGAACATTAAGCATTAAATAAACTCCAACATTGTACCATAATTCCTCATGAATGATTAGATCATCCTGCTGGGAGTGCTACCATTATACATAAGGCAAATGTCACTGGGTGCCTCATAAATTTAGCATACAAGTACTAAACATATTAGGTCTGATTCACTGCTGCCTAGCTTCAGTTTATCCTAGTATGAGGCAGAGGAGTTACATCGGCATAAACGTGGAGTGAAACACTGGTTCCCTTCTCATTTTAAGGGATCAGCTGTTTCCACTGACTTTCATGAGACTGATGCTAAGTAGATTCACAGTTGCTCCACTCCAGCTATGTTAAGTCTCAGTTGTGGTAGATCACGCAGGGGAGCCAGTCCTGGGGAAAAATATAGGCTGGTATTTCTGGCATAGAAATGCAACCCCTAATAGTGAAGGCAGGTCTAGATTGCAAAAAAATAATGTGCTCTGGAGCTGGGTTGACAAAATCAAATTAGCTGATTTAGGAAAAAAAAATCAGACTCAAGGCAGGTTGGCTTTTGACACAGGATAGCTGCTCAAGTGCAAGTCCACCATGGAGCTTATGCTGAACAGGAGCTACATACATGATCCAAAACCCAGATTGTCTCCAATTCCCTGGCACTTCAATGACAGCACTCCTGTCAGCTGCACTGAAACTTTCCGGGGGACAGGGAAGGTTGGCACGACACCATTTTGGTGTGTTCCACTGCTCCCGTTCCAAACACGGTGACTTTCCCTTGATGTTTCAAATTTTCCATAAAAAGAGTAATTTCCCTCAAAGAGAATTTCCCTCCGTCTACCTTTTGTCAGGGAGGAAATAAAAGTCTTGTGCCTCAAAACTTCGTTGGGAAGACCTTTAAAATCATATGCTATTGACAACAGCAGCAATAATGGAACAGAATGTGGCCTATGAAGGTCCCTGGTCCTTGACTTTTTCATTGAAGGATTATTCCCTGCAATCCCCCTCAGTGCATGTTGTCCAAGGTTATTTTTTTTAATGAGGTGTTGACTAATTCCTTCGGGAAATTTTTGTGCAGTCTGACAGGTCTCATTGTTAGCATTCTACCCAGCCTAAATTTTGCTTTAACAGACTTTGTCTCAAACTATTTCCCTCTTTCCTTGGTGTATTATGCATCTTTCAAATATTTGTAGGCAGTTATCATATCCCCTTTTTTAGCTGTCTGTCAGCCAAGTTAAACATAATTAGCTTTTTTAATCTTCCTCCATAAATCCAGCTTGCTTTCTTGAAATCCAGTCCCCTTCTCCTACTTACGTGTCTTTTTGGTATGATGAAGCTACATATTTTGTGGTTACTTTTCACACGCCATCACTGATACCAGTAGGAAGAGGCATCAGAAAATCAGACAGTAGATCAGGGATGGTCTCTAGTCTAGGTCAATTTTTTTACTTTTTGTAACACAGACTTAGCTTCACTGTCAAATAATTTAGGGTTTCCTTTGAATTTTTATATCAGTTAATATTCACAGAATTCAAACCCTTTAGAGTACTTTCAAAGCTAATTGCTGTAAGAGATTAATTAGGAATTTTGTGCACATTCTATGAGTAGACTTGGAACAGTAGAACACTGATGGAAAACTAATATACCTGTCTTGACAATGTGTTAACTGATGTGGAAAAAGATTACTTTTTTTTCAAAAACAGTTAGAAAATATTATCCAGGACTGTTTTGGGGTTTTTTAGTTTTTTGGCACTAGTGAAACAAGTATTCCAATGTCCCAGCCCTTACTCCCTGAGCATTTGCTACAGGATGCCAAAATCCCATTTTTCAGATCTATGCAGATGACAGGGAAGCATTTCCCATCATATGCATCCCAAAGGACTGGATGGAAGCTTAACCAGAGCATTGTTTTGCACTTACTGATTCTGGACACAGGCAGTATTTTTTTGCTCCTTCGGTCATTATTTATATATATTTATATGTATTTTATATATATACGTGTGCGTGTGTGTGTATGTGTGCGTGTGTGTATGTGTGCGTGTGTGTGTGTGTGTGTGTGTGTGTGTGTGTATGTATGTGTGTTGTGTCCTCTGGGAAGAAAGAGACAGGGGATTAAGTGCACACAGCAAACATGAATTGAATATTCGTATTTTCTAACCATTTTTAAATTTCTCCTTGAGATCAAAAGACTTCAGGGACATAATAGCATTTTAATTTCAGATAGGCTCCAGGGGAACACTATCAGAATGCTGAAGAAATTCCTCCATATGGAGATTTTAAAGATGAACTGCCTCCAGGTCTTGGTTTGCTCGGTTCTCAAGGTGACTCTGAAAATCTCAGCTTCATGTATTAGTAATAAATGGCTGAGACAATTTCCCAAGGAATGTGATTGATTCTTCATCCACTGGAATGCTTGTACCAAGGCTGGTTATTTTTTAAAAGATAAGCTGTAATTCTAACAGATGCAAGTAATATCTGGTAAATCTGTACAACTTCTGTTTAGCAAAATGAGCAGATTAGAAGATAACCCTCTGTTTGCCCTTAAGCATATACTAACAGCTCCTTCCTTCCTTGTATGCACACAGATTTGTAGATTTTCACTTCGTCTGCCTCAAATACCATAGCTATGACAAAAAGTGTAAAGAGGCATCCTACTTGTCAAAATGCCTTCAGGGAAATTAGCAACTGAAGCAGGAAAATCCCTGCTGGAAGAAAATCCCCTGAAGCAGGGATAAGAAGCATGCTCAAGTGTAGGCCTCCTTCAATATTAATATCCTTCCTGAGGGCAGATGTCTTTGTTCTTCGGGCCTCTTACACAGAAATTCTCAAGTCTCCTCTAAATACAGCTGCAGAATGACGGATCAGTGTGACTGCTTGAAGTTTTTGATATTTTGAAATTTAAATTAAATGCTCTAATTTTAAATTAAAGGGAAGCTGGGAAAAATTCATCTTTTTTTTTTCAGTGTCTTAGAGTGTTTTCACAACTTTTCCTATGAGAATGTGTCTGTACCCAAAACCAATGAGACAGTGATGTGTTATGTAGGTCTCCAGTTTCTCTGGTTTAGCTCACAGTAAGTTCATAAGGAATTCAAGTGTGGAAAAGCTGAGAGAAAGATCCAAGTCCAAGCAAACGAAAATTAAAAGAGAGGGAGCTGCTTTTGTTATAACAATCGCTCAAAATGTCCTGAACTGCAGATTTTGCTCACTGACAGAAGCCAAAATCCTGGCTGATTTTCATTTCTTTTGCTGATGATGGTACTTCTTTTGCAAGATCTGCCCAATACCGCTCCCCATAGTCATCATGGAAGTGGAACAAAAGGCCTGAAAGCCACTGTGAGATGTCTGACATGAGTAATGATGACATCAGTGATCAGAGTTGTGCTCAGCTAAGGACTGTGGTATAAATGCACATAAAAATCGCATAGCTGTGTGCATGTTGTACTCCCACAAGGAGTTCACAACCAGCAGTGTGCCCCACACAGACAGCAGCCATCAAACAACATGGGAGATGCAGCCTGCAGTTTGATTCCTTAGTTCATATTTTTAAAATAAAAATAATACTATATCATTACTTGTTTTTATGAATAGGAAAAAAGCTGGATGAGCAGACACTCGACTGAGTGAAGTCCACCTGGATGCAGGTGAGCTGTCATTCCCCCTGCTGCAGCAGGCGGGGCAGAGCTGCGAACTCCGCAGGTTAGTGCAGGTCTGAGGCGCCTGAAGTGACTCTCCCTTCTTGCTCAGCAAACAAGAGAGATTTGTTGAGCCTAACGGGGATTCCCAGCACGGAAACCAACTGCTCCAATCCCCCCAGCTGCTCCTTCCTTCCTCAGTTTGGTTATCTACTTTTAAAGCAAATTGCCTGCCCCAGCAGAAGGTGTGAGTTAGCCTTGTCTTAGGGGAACCAGTGAGAGCGAACCATAGGGTGGGATGTACAGTTAAGAATCAGTCTCTGCTGTTGTCTGTGCAAATCCACAAATCAAACTACCTTGACCAAACCGGAGGAAAACACATGGTCCAGGCACCCTGGCCCTTGAGTAGCAATGAGCAGCAGCCAGCCATGCTCCAAGGGGAAAAAGCAAAACAGTGGTGAAAGTGGGGTACAAAAACACCCCAGGGGGATCCCTGAAGTCATTCAGCTCAAGGTGTGTGTGGTGCAGAGGATATTTGCGAGGGACAACACAACAGGGATCCTGAAGGTTTCCTGGGTGTGATGGCACTTTTGGAGCAAGGTGTGGGCTTGCAGTGGAGGCTGCTGCTGATGTGCCCAGCTTGTGCCTGTGCTAGGGAGTGCTACATAGCCCATGGGGTGTCAGGGAAACCCAGAATGGAAAGAGGTGAGGAGAGACTCCTTACAATACCCATTTGCTCTGAGCTCTGACTTTGCATCTTCTTTCCTTCAAAGACTGTTTATTTTACTCTGGCACTTAAAAAGAAATCAAGCAGGTTAAAGGTCAGCTTTATTATTTTTGTTGGGTTTTTAAAGAAGTTTAAACCGTAGCCTAAGAAACCCACCTATGCCATTTGGGAAAGAAAAATCAGCACATGAAGCCAGTCATTTTAGATGTAGCCAAGGATGGCCTGTCCCCTACAGCAGGGAAGATTTTATGGGCTACAAAATTAAATATGACAGTGATGCTGGATGTACTGGAACAACCTCTTCAGTTTTTCTCTCCATCACTAAGCTTGCTGATTTAAGTCCTTCTGAATCCATAATTACAGAAAAGAAGATCAGGGTTATCATTATTATCTTGCCAATGTGTTCATTCCTTATGCAATAACTCCTGTAATGATCCTACCAGAAATGGGGAAATACTCCTCTGGGCATAGGATAGGCTTATGAGGGGCTATCTGTAGAAAAAGAAAAATAACATCGCTAGGGCTTTTGCCAATTCACTTAAACAAGAGTAGAGCTAGGCTTATGCTGAATGTTTTTGAAAATCCCAGCTTTGATTTGTTAATGACCATTTGTATGACAGACTACTGCAAGCCATTTATCTGCAGAAATAAATACTCGAAATAGAAGAAGAAAACAGGACATAGCCAGGCAAGCTGTGGTTTGTACCAAAGCTTCATATTTGCTGAAAGATATATAATATTGCTCAGTTTTTTCAGGAAAACCACTACTGAAGCATTTTTGCCAACCTCTTTGAGTTCATGTCAAAAAATAATACTGAAAACTGACCTTTGGGGATTTTCCTGGGTAGCATTTCACTGTCAGATAGAAAGCCATGGCCCTGAGTCAGCAAGGAATAGGCAGGCCTACCTTTAAACATGTGAAAGTTATTTATAGGAGTAATTTAGTGAATCAGGGTTCATATGAGAGAGATAAGGGGGAAGATTTCATCAAAGAGACTAAACTACAGGAAATCCTGGCAGAGTTATATTTGAAATGTCACATGGGCCCCCTCCCTACCCTCCCTTTAAAATGAATTCATCAGTCGTAGCAAAACTGGGCTTAACATGGTTGCTTACCAACCTGGTGGTAGACTTACGTTATGGTGGAGTATTTAATTTCCTGAATGCTGACAGGCACCAGTCAAAGAAGCAACCACCAGCAAGGTGCATATCGAGCACCTACATTTGCTGTGTCCTTGTAGGAACCACTCATTCTCTAAAACTCAAACCTCCCCAGGGTGCCTCGAGGGGGACACCAAAACTTTTATAAAACCTCTAGGCTGAACCTACAATGAATTAGTCCAACACAAAAATAGATATTTCTAACAAAACCTTGCCTGTTCTGATGAAAGACAGTATTTATAATCACTGGTAAGAAGACCACATTTGGTTATTTTTTCTAGTTCTTCTTCATCCCTCGAAGCAAGCTGAAATGACCTTCCAACAACAGTTTATTTCTTCTTGGCTTGATCTGAACAAAGGCTTTCTATTCACATGTGTGCAAAGGAGACTATGGATGCCTTAGTGGTGAAAACCCAAATCTCTCCTTTGTGCTTTGCAGGCTTTCTACTGTCCTCTCAAAAACCAGTCAACCAAGTGTTTGTTTGTGGTGAGGAGTGTATGCACCAGGGCAAGGGGCTAAATTAGTCTAGAGCCTTCTGATGCTTCCAACACACTTCCTTCTAGCGGGCAGTTAGTCAGTATGGCCTCACAGTATCTCTGGGAATTTGCCATAGACATGGAATGTTCATGCAGGCAGTGTGGACAAGCTTTGACTGGTCAAAAGTGGTGCTGCTTTTGTTCCATTCCACAAACTGACTTGAGCATAGTTTCTGTAACTGGAGGACCTTGCTTCAGCTTTTGACCAAGGCTTCTTCAGAAGAAAAGATTTAAGGGGGAAGGCAGATAAACTAATGCAGGAATTCCTGTCTCAGTAGGACCAGCTTTGCCAGAAGAAAAGCCAGATAACTTTGCAGTAGAACAATACAGTTTTAATTAAGGTTTAGTGTGTTGACAAAAAAGGCTTTTCTGCTGTTTGAAGCAATCAAGTCCACTCACACCACGCTTATTTTCTGAAGTATTTTTAGAGATGCCCTCTGTGGCAAGGGTGCTTTTGCAGGTGTTGGGGAGGGTGTTGATGTCAGAGGGGAAAATATGCAAATCTTCCTTTGTTTGCACGGCAGAACTTTAACAAAAGCTGTCCCTGGCAGCGCCGTTAAAGCTAAAGCGCATTGAGGGCTCTGATCCCTCTCTCATGCTAAAGCTGTCTTTGTAGCAGGGCTCCTGGAGGGGCTCTAAGGGCTCTCCCTCAGCACGTCAGCCAGCAGGGTCCCATTCTCTGTGCAGCTGCAGGCCTGCTGCAAATGGTGGCAAGGGACAAGTCTGATCTCTTGTGAGCAAACCTAACTACTTGTACTTGCCATGGGAAAAGGAATGAGGGAGGCTCCAGTAAATCTGCGCCAATTTCAGAATGGAACTCCAGGAGAAAATTAATTTATTCACTTATATCCAGTGCAAAAGAAGATTGTCCCTTTATTCCCTCACCAAGATGAAATGTTGCCCCTACTCTGCCTCACTTTCTGTAATCATCAATAGTTTCGTTTCCCCCAGAGTTAACTACCTAAGTCATTGCTAGATCAGGATAATAATTTGGAACTTTTCAGTAAACAGCATTTTGGCTCTAGTAAAAGCAACTGCAGTTATTTCTTCGTAGACCAGGTGATGTTGTTCTCGTGCTACTTATCTGGGCTTTTTTGTGTCTTCTCTGTTAATGTCAAAAGAGGACAATTTCCATGCCCATCCAGACTAGTCTGGTGGGATACACTGGGATAAGACCACATTAGAAACTCTACTGAAGCATCATTTCCCTTAGGAAAGGACAGATTTATTAAACTGCAACACTCAAGCTCTGGGCTGTTGAAAGCTTTGCAAGTGTCTTGTGTCTTTTTAAGGGGCTGAAGCTTCTTGCCTTCTGTGCAGTACTCGCAGTCATACACTCCTGAGAAATTAAGAACATTTTGATTTCCTAAAAAATCACCACAAATGATAAAATTCTTATTCAGCTCAAGAATGGTTCAGTTTCCCCAAAATTTTACAATGCCCGGGGTGTGTCAGTGTTTTGAAAGACCCCAGCCAGCTAAGGAAAGGCTCAAGATTTCAGAGTTACTGGCTTGGAGTATCTCTGTTTTGAAATGTCCAGCCTGAGGTCCAGTAAGCCTTATCCTTGTAAGCACCAAGGGACCACAGCTCAGGCTGAGGTCATGGAGAGGAGATGGTGGCCATCGCTTCCAAAAATTCAGGTGTAGGCAGCTGAAATTAGCTTCTCAGAAAGAGGTATTTCTAACAGAACTTTTGAAAATACAGAATTCCTCATATGGAGAAATCAAGTGGTGAGCATGTGGGGCTGGAAGCCATTCCCACTCAATCCAACCACAACTTCACAATGATAGGAATTTGTTTTTTAAGGCTGGATGCTTCTCCAGGTTGGGTCAACATTAGTTTGCACCATCTGGGGATGTAATACTTGACTGTTACCCATTGCCTCTTTTCACTCTGACACAATTTTTTCCTGGGAGTGCAAGGGGCTTAACTGCCTTGGGGTTTCCAAGGGCTGGACCTAACTGAACGTTCCTTGTGGCACTGAGTTGTATGGGAATTTAGCAAAGATATCTTCTCAGGCAGCAGATCCCTTGTCTCGAGACATCTTCTGATTACACCGTCAAGCTGTGGGACGTGCAGATAAAGAGAACAAAAGAGTTTGAAGGAACATTTAAAGAAATATTCTTGACAATTCCCAGTGCAGCTGGGATGATGACACATGCTCTGGTCCTAGCAAACTTGCCTGGCAGGCGAGGGCTAGGGCTTTATATATAAATACAAATATATATTTACATATTTTCTAACATCTGTTACGAATTTGTTTTCCCTTTGGTTCTATTTAAAGTATGTCTTGTCCTATTATCTCTGAGGCTGAAATTTGGAAGGGTTTCTTAATAAACTCTATGTACTGCAGAGCCACAAGAAAAATTCTCCCTCCTCCACAGCTTTTCAGACAGTTCTGCTACAGTTATTCCTTCCTCGTATTTCTAAATGCAATAGCATCTCCCCAGCTTATGAAAGGAGCACAGTTTTCTAAGTGGATTCCTGCTGGGAGGGGTATCATCTCACCACCAACTTCCAGGGATTTATATTGGGTCAGTCTAACCTGTTTGTCCTGGCAGCCCAGCTTTGTAATTGTCCCGCAGCTTGGTGCCTCTTTCAGAGAGCTCCCTGCTGTTCGCTCAGGGTCCCATCCACATTTTCTGTATCCTGGAAGAAAAGCTTCCTGCTGCAAAGGTCCAGCACCGGAGCCACCACTGCAGAGATGGATCCCAACAGCCTCCGAGGCCGAGCGGTGCCACAGCCAGGGTTGGAGCTGCAAAAGGACCTCATGAGCAAAGTTCAGCCCACCGTCCTGACAGGCTATTTATGCGGTCTATGGAGCAAAGCTAAACAGGACAGCAAGCAGGGTTTGGACTACGTGAGAGAGAGACGCACTTTATTTTTGTTAAGTAAATAGGATAAAGTGAAAGGGGAAAGGGCAAAGAAGAAAATGTCAAGGCGAGTCAACACCAATATTCCCACATGGTCTCTGACAGCAAAGGCTTCAGAGCAGGGTGCTCCTTGTGAGAAAGATCGGGCATGGATTTTCAGAGGTGCTCAGTGTCAAAAAAACCTGAGTTCACGCTGGCAGTCAAGGTGCTTTGCTGAATGAAAAAGTAGAGTGATGTCCTGACCCAGAAGTGCTCCTATAGCCAGCACCCACAGCTGATTTCCTTATTTTGATAGCAGTCACCTACCATAATTCCTTCATGGCCCTGGGCCTGGTGCAATACTCAATGTGAACTCTAAGCCCAGCACTTGAGGTGGAATGACGAGTCTTCTGGAGATTCATAAAATTGTCTTGCAAAATGCTTTTCCAAGGAACAATTAAGCATTAGTGCAAATAAATATAATTTCCGTAAAAGTTTGGGGCTCTGTATGGTCAGATGACACGCAAATCAAAGGGTTTTCTGCACTGATGAAATTCCAGGAAATACGGGGCGGGGAGTAAGGAACAGAGAGAGATAGCCAGAAACAAAATGCTCAGATCATCTATCCAAAAAAGTTGCTTCTCCAGCTAAATTACTCAGTCTTTTATGAGAAAGACATCTTGGTTTGGCAAGGAGGAAAAGACAGCTCCACCAGACAACAAAAAAAGCTCCAGTTGAATTCTAAATACCAATAATGCAGTGGAAACAGGGCTTGTTCTCTGCTGTGGTAAAACTTCCAGTTGAAACCCTGAAATCAGTCACCCTGGGACAGGTACCAGAGACCTTGGGCTGATGCTAGCAAACATCGGAGTTTCTATTAGCTCAACAAAAGCACTCCTGCAGATTTGTCTCCAGAAGCAGCTCATTAAAATGAGCTGTGAATCACTGAGATAAATGTTGAATTAAACAGATAAGCTCCTTATATACACGAGATTTACATGAGTATCAGATGTCTCCCTTCATTAGGCTGGTTATGACTTACCCTGTAGCTGTAACTGAGGCTCTGGTGTTGCTAAGTTTTACTGCACATGCTTATGGAGTCAGTAACAAATTTATCTGCAAACTCATTTGCCTGCAATAACTAAATATGCTCCTGTCTTGCTTCCTTGCTCCTGTCTTGCCCAATCCATAAAAACTCAACAATTTCTGAGAACCACTGGAATGCCCATGCAGCAAACATAAAAGAAGACCAGGTCTGTCTACAGATTTACTATGTGACTTCAGCTAAGGCATATCACTCTGCAGTTATCTTCTGTAATAAATAGGAAAATTAAGACTCTGAGCTCCCACCCCACCCCAGAGCTGTGCACTCTCAGAGCTGTACAAACATGTACATAATTACTCTTCAGAGCTTGCCACAAATGTGCAGCATGCCCAGCCATCCTGAACTTTCTAAAAGGCATTATTTTAAAAATGAAACAAATAGTTTGCCCTCAGCTTCACTTTTTAACTAGTGTGTTAAAAAAAAAAAAAGAAAAAAGTTGTTTCATAATTGTTATTACAGAAGAGACTTGCAGTATATTTTCCACCACTAGCACAATTAGACCTTATTCACCCCAGGTGCAAGAACAGGCCTGCTGACTTTGAATCCACACCTCATAATTCCTGACTCAATTAGCACACAGCAGATACTCATTCCTTTTGTAATGTATTTATGCCTGCTTACCCTTCTGAATCATTGGCTTCTTCCCTTTATTCCCACTGGTTTTGAAGTGGTCGTAATCTAGCACCTACAGCCATGGCTTCTTGTTTTAAAAAGCTCAAGAGAGAGAAAATTAATTAGAACAATTAAAGCCTTTTTTTTCCCCCCATAATATCCAAACCTTGGATCCTACTCCAAACTGCCTGTAATTTAAAAAAGCAGAATATACACCACAGGTATCTTGGCTGGCTGCGTCGAGGGTGAAGCTTAATGGTGTCTTGCTCAGAGCCAATACGAAGGCATTGCCAACCACTTCCTTTATTTTCACAAGTCCCCAGCACACACAGCATACCTAACACCCAGCTTCCCTTATGATGCCCACCTGTTTTCCAAGAAAAACAATCTAAAGCCTTCTGGTGATCATGGGGATTCCAAAAAAATAAAAACTGACTCCCCTTTTTCCCTCTCACCAGCTGATTACTCTGTCTCTTCAAGGCCATCTGAGTGAAATCAACACACACTCGACAGCAGGGAATGGCCATCAGTCTTTTTTGGTCAAATTACTGCTCGAACCCCCTAAATTTTACCAACAAGAACACTGTCAATAAACTGTCCCTTTCCCAGATGGGGAGGAGAAAGGACCATGACCATTTGTCTCTGAGCTACAAATGAGCTGTGCTGTGTCTGCTCAGCCAGCTCTGTCTCACCGACAGCACACCTGGCCCACAAACCTCATTTATCTTCAAGAGAAAACCCCCAGTCAGCTGTTCTCCACCAAACTTTTCTAGAGCTGAAAGCTCTGGGTGCTTTGCAGTGCCAAACGCTTCACAGCAAGGGAGTCTCTGTGGCCACCCACATCATTTTTAAATGCAGAAATGAGCCAAGAAGGTTTGCATAAACAACTTGGTACAAAGTGCTGAGATGCTGCTGTATTTCTGCATGACAAGTTCATTACCATTTGGCATTGGCTCATGCTGATGTGCAGTGAAGAAGAAAAGGGGGAGAGAGAGACTCTTCACAGTTACATTAATTTCATTTTATTTAATAAAAAACAGTATCAGATTAAAAATACAAACACTTCGGGTGATTATCCAGCGTTTTTCCCTGTGTGCCTCGTAGAGCTCAAACCAACCACGGATTGGGAGAAAAAACCAAAAAAACCCAAAAAATAACACCAAAACAATTTTGGCCGGAGCTGTAAAATAATGTTGCACCAATTAAATTACACCAAATATATTATTATAACTTTGAAATGGCTTTCAGACCAATAAATAAAAAAAAAAAAGACAAATTCAAATAAAAAAGTTGACTTTGTATTACAAAAAAAATTAAATAAGAATCACAACACTAATAGTAACAATGTGCAGTCAAGTTTTTTTTTTTCTTCTCTTCTAGGAATGATAACATGCCAGTAAACATGTAACATGCCAGTAACATGCCAGTAAATCCCTACATAACATTTCCAGTTTGGCAGCAAGCAGTCACTCACTCATTCACATTTGTACACAAGGAAGCAGGCCTGGGCAAAAGCCTCGGAGGTAAGAGCCTTCAGGGTGCTCCTCACTTCCCTGCCATGGCCGGCTGAGTTCCCTTCCCTTCATCCTGAAACCTCTATAAATCCACTCAAGGTTTAGTGCCAGATGTGCAGGGAAGGTGTGATGCTCCAGCCTCAACAGGACAGCACTGACTCACACCAGCTGAGGATGCAGCCCTTACACCCCAGGGCATGAGTTAAAAGCCATGGCTGCAAGGCACATCCACCCTTGTTTCAGAAAGGCCATGGAGACTACACTGAGTTGTTTCAAAATGCACCACAGCAAACCTGTTAATTCAACACACTGCAAAATGGGGTGCTGGTTTGGGATGGGGTAAAAGAGCACATGCAGGGCTTGTGAGAGAAGATGAGACGTCTGAGTATCATACAGAGAGGTACACATCTGTAGAGAAGTGACCTGCAGTTGCCCTTCCTGAGCAAGTGACAGTGAGCCAGATTTCCCTTGACCGCCTGAGAGCACATCTCTCAGAGATTTCATGGTATTGATGCCATTTATTTCAGAGCCAAATTTGGTCCAGTGTAAGTGAGTAAGTAACAAGTAAAGGTTCTCCACAGAGGCAGATTAACTGATTTAGGAAACTCAAGCTGGTTCATCTTTATGCTAGGCAGCCCACTTGATTTTTAGGAGGAACCGGCAGGCTTAAGTACCATGATACACTGAATAAGAGGAATCTGCAAGTGAAATAGCTCCCTGTCCCAGATGCCAACAATATATGGACTTATCCCCGATTCCCAAGGAATCCCCAGAGGAACTCTATTCAGTTTCTGCACCATCTCTAGGATTTGGGACACAGGGGGTCAAACTCTGCTTTCAGTTCCAGTTACAGGGCAAGAGTGAGACCAGAACTTGCCCCATGCCCCTCTGCTCTGGGTATGAGTGTCGATACAAGTTTTGCAGCTGTGGATCATTTGACGTCATCGGCTGAAACCTGTGATTTAATCACACCAGTGCACCTCCAAGAAAGCCAGGGGCTGTGTGCTCATGGAAATGAGACTGAAATGGGCCTGAAGATTCCAGTTTGCCCAGGCCTGTCAAACACACAGTGCCTTTCTGACATAGGCTTACATTCAGGTAATCCAGTAGACCCACGTGGTACCTTTATGGGAGTTGAAGCCTTCGATCTGGATAGCTGGATATGTCTGAGAACACAAACACATATCCTTTTTTTTTCAAACTGGTATCATTGCACACTCAGTACCAGCTACACTAGATAGAGGCAGGCCCACAATTTTATGCTAACTCTGTTATTAAATCTACCATTATCATTTCATCACTCAATTCTTTCTGCTCCATTACCACCAACCTAGGAACATTTTCATTTGGAGAAAGGCATCTTCCCACTAACTTTCTGACCTCTATCCATTTCCTACATTCTACAACCTTTTCCTTACCTAACATTCTGGTTGCAAACTACTGTCACCCCCAAACACTACAAGCTAGCAGCAAGGTGGCACCATTTGCTGACAGCGACTGAACTCGAGACTGGAGGGTCAGCTAACTCTTGAGACCCTTTGTCAGATCCATCTTTGTCTAGGCATTCATCTGGCTGGCCATTTTGAAAGAGTCACAGATTGAACATATGGGTTGAAATGCCTTAAAAGATCATTTAGCTGTTGATAACACCCATTCCTTCCAGTTCCTGTTATCATTTCTGTGGCTCTGTTTTTGCTGGTAGGAGCAGGAGTTGGGAACGATTTTAGAACTTTCTGCTCACTGAAGAGCAATGGCTCTGGACACTGTGGGAGGGTCCAGATATTAATGCCTGCTCCATCACTTGTCCACAAACACCTCATGAGGTTTTTCTGGGGCAAGTCTCTCAAATTATCTTAGATCATGTTCAGAACCTCTCAGGTCACCCTGGTGGAAGGGACCATGGTGATGACCTAGCCTGGCATCCTGCATAACGCAAGCCAAAGATTCCCACTGTGCAATGTGCAATCATTGTACCCAGACAAATAACTTCAGAGGGAAATAAAGCCTCTTGTTCTAAAAGGCATCCAAATTTAACTTGAAGAATTCAGCTCATCTCCTGATAAAGCTTATCTAATATTAATTACAAACCTCTCAAAATGTGTGTCCCTCACTTCCAGTTTTAATTCCGTCTAGCTTTGACTTTGAGCCATCAAACCTTGATGCTTTTGTCTGCTAGCTCCTGATATGCTTTCATCACAGATACAAAGACCAAAGGTTTTTCTCTGGTCAGGTAGGTAATATTTTGAGGACACAAAATTAGAGAAGTGTGAGATGGCTTTGGGGCAACTTTACTCGGAGTTCAGCTAAGTAGGTACAGTCAGCTCCTCTGAATCAAAATCTACCATTGTCAGCAAATCAGTGACCTGGCTTACTCCATCATAAAGGTACACAGAATAGCTCCCTTCCCTCCCTTTTCCATCTTCCCTCTGCTAGTTGAGCTTGTTGCAGATCTCTAGGGCTTTCTTGTAGACCTGAGTCACATCATCCATGTCTGTGAGAAGAGAAAAACTGCTATCCCCCAGACGGTTGCGGTAACGCTTTAGATACTGTGGCCGTGGGCGGTTCTGAAGTCCTTCGAAGTCTTGGATCTGGAGGAAATTTTCAGCAGAGACACAGCTCCGTATTCTCTGCCTGTTTGGCCTGTTCTCTTGCAAATCCAGCAAATCAAATGAGTCACTGGACAAAATACTGTCGTCACTAATCACGCTGGAAGGGCGACTGTAACTTCGAGGTAATGCATCCCCAGGCAAGACCATTTCTTCCATGGCCTCCAGCGTTGGTGTGTCAGGGCTAATCAAAGCAGGTTCAGTGCTGTTGGTAGAATACTTGCTGTTGTGTTTCAAGATGCCCTTACGCCTGCAGGAATGGCTGTAGGACCCATTTCTGGATGGCTCTGTGACCCCTGGAGAAGTGTCACTGTTTACTGTCTCATCATTATTGTCCAAGAGTTCAGAAGATTCACTTCTTTCTGGAGAGGAGTAATAGCCAGACTCCCTCTGCTGAGTCTTCTTTAAGATTCCTTTTTTTGGCATTAGTGAAGACTGCTTAGTGCCATATTTGCCAGCTACCTCTCCCTCTACAACACTTTTAATGGCCACGCCAGTCCTACACAACTCTGCCTCCAGCTTAAAAGCAGAGGGTAACACTGGGCTGACAACTCCTTCAATGAAACCTGCACTGTGAGAGCGATGTTCACTGTTGCTCCTTTTCTTCAGGATGCCTTTGGGTCTCTTGGAGGTCAGTTTGGTTGCATTTTCAGCTCCTACTTCCTGGATGGACTGTGCAATGTCATTTTCCTTTTTTGATTTTTTCAGAGACCTCTGTCTCTCTAGTGTAACTTCAGGACCTTTGGGCTTAGAAAGGCACTTGATTTTGGTATCAGTCTCTGGTTGGAGGCCAGTAGAACGGTGATGCCAATCAATGAACCTTGCCAGCAGTGGGGACTCGGAGTCCCTCATGGCATCACAGTCACAGACACTGCTCTTGTAGCCCCAGTTAACCCACCAGTGGTTGGCAATGTCTTCAATGGTTGCTCGGCGTTCAGGGTTCACCATCAGCATCCACCTGATAAGACCCCGAGCATCTATAGATGAAGAATGGCACATAACATTTTTAGAACATGGGCATTCTTAGGTCTGTCAGTTTAAATTGGAAGTGTGAAGCCAATCAAATGAGCAAAAGTAACGCTCCATCCAACAGGAGAAGTGAAAGGGAACAAGGCTCTGACCATCAGTCAATGATGGAAAATGCCTCTGAGCACTACTTTTTATCAGAAGAATATGATTCACTCTGGAAAATGTACACTGGGCTATCCAATAAATTAATGTTTGTACTGTATTAGACAGTGAATAGTTCCATATTACTGAAGGAAATCACCAACCTACTGACCCAAATGACAAAACTTAGAAGAAATTAAAATGGAATTGGGATATTTTAAATAATCTACACATTACTGCTTCTACATTTACTTTTTCCATACACAGTGTAGTCTTCTGTGTATTGTGAAGGTTTATTTTCATACAGAGAGCGAGAAAACAGAAAATTGAAAAGGATGGCAAACAAGTGATACAAGATAAATATTCATTTAAATATAATATATGCATAGATATATAAGGCTGGAAGGAGTCAGTGAGCCAAACTTAGCTGATACTTTTCTGTCAGGTGACTGCTTAATGTGCTATCCTAGAAGCCGATGTGAACACAGTGGCATTAATTCAGATTTTGGCCTGCCTTCTTTAATAAGAGACTGTGTTGCTCTGACCATTCACCTTCTCTCTGCTCATGACAGACCACAGGGTAGTGAGAGGACTGATCTGTACCAGTATGTTGAATCAGTTTACAGCTTGTCTGAACAATTCCACTTGCAATAGATAACAGACCTTCCACTGTCACAGATCTACTTAAAAGAGCCCATTACAGCTTCCCCAAGGCAACAAAATCTATCTGCTACCAAACTTGAATATCAAAAGGGCTTTTGGAAAGTGCTGTACCCAGATGGGAATTTATAGCAGATGAACGCAGTAGGAGAAGGGGATTTTTTTTTTGGTGTACATCATTCTAATATGACACTGTAACATGTTGGAAGGGGCCAAACAAAATGCTCCATTCTGAACTGCTGTCAGCTCAGTACACAGCTCTCCCTCCTTTTTCATACCTGAGGTCTGTGTTGGCTCACGATATTCTCCACTGCTGATCTGCCTGATGAGATTTTTGTGATCAAAGCCATCAAAGGGCATCGTTCCATAAACCAGAGTGTAAAGCAATACACCGAGGGCCCAGCTGTCAACCTGAAATACAGACACAACACGTGTGAAGCCCAGGAAAGCTGATCCCTGCCCTTATCCCTGCCCTTCTCCCTGCCATCAGCACCACAAGAGCAGCATCGTGTCCAGCTGCACCTACTGCTGGGCAAACTGGTGTCTAACATGTCACTAACCACCCACAGGCAATGTAAACAAAAGCAAGTGAAGGCAGCTTAAGAACATCAAATACGGGACAGACCCAAGTGAACTGACATGAACAGTAACATTTGCATTAAGACTAGCCCTCAAGAACATTATCATCAAAAACATCCCCACACCACCACAGAAAAACTGACCATTCTTACCTCTGGGCCTCTGTAAGGCCGTCCATTAACTATTTCAGGGGAAGCATATAGTGGGCTTCCACAGAAGGTCTGCAGAAACTTGTCTTTGTGATAAAGGTTGGAGAGTCCAAAATCAGCAATCTGCAAATAGAATTGCACAAGGCATTTGCAATATTAATGATTTCTTAAAGTAACAAAAAATCCTTTCTCAGGAAAGACTTCGCTATATTTGTCTCTGCCATAGGGCGAGGAACTCGATGTGGATTTTACTTTTCTCTCTAAAGATCCCTCAGAGAAGAAGGCTTCATAGGTTAAATCCTCCTGATTAGGAACAAGGATGCTTTGGTTCCATTCACAGACAGGCCACCAACTGACTGCACAACCATCAGATGGTAATTTTATCCTGGATGAATTGCAGATGCTGGCAAAGACAATCTCATACTGGGAAGCCTGCTGTCCACTGACTGCTCTTCATCTTGTATAGTCATTAATACCAGAAGAAAGCAAGCAGAAAGTACCACCCTTCTTATCACGCACATGCAGCAAGCCAAAAGCCAAGACCTTTAAATTCAAGGAGGAGGGAGGCAGGAGTGTTTCAGGAAGCTAAGCATTACTGAAGAAAGTGATTTTTGAAATCATCTGGAATGTAGCTACGCTTGAACGAGGGGCAAAGTGCGGCAGTTGCTGTCTCCTCCTGATTCAGGGACATGGGGCTGAGGAATCTGAGCTGTTAAGCCCACAAGATATCTATCACGAGATAATAAACACAAGTCTGGTTCCTAACTGGAAACAATGGGCCCAAATCCGGCTTTCCCAACACAAACAAAACTTCCCTTGGGACTGTTGGGAATTTTGCCCATGTAGGAATTGCAGGATCAGGTCCAAATATTTTGTTTACTTCAATTCTCTGTTCTTGTTCTTACAAAACAAAGGCTGAGGATAGCAAGGATAAATACTCCCACAACCTCTGCATTTTCTTTGTTTCTCTAGCACAAGGCAACACATCTCATTTTTATCTTGTTTAAAACCCAAATGCTTCTGCTTCCCAGAGATACTTGTATTACTGCCCACAATCAACATAATGCCTACATAAAAGACATAAAGCATAGGCATAAAAAAGGTGTTATAGCTATGAAAGACAGGAGTTTTCTCTGGGTTTTCTTCACCTTATTCATGTCTTTTCTACCAGAAAGAAATTAAATCCCAGAATTTTCACAAGTGAAAATTCAAGAAAACAAAAAGTGAGTGGGAAAAAAAAAGGATTTGCCAGCAGCATCACTCACTCTTGGCTTTCTAAAATGTGTACCATCAATGCCTCTAATACCTGTTGAATTGAATTGCAATGTTTAGTGAACTCTTGGGAGAGGTAAAGTCTTTGTCTCTACAATCTCAACTTCTACAGCTACACTGAAAAATGACAGAGTTGAGACCAAAACAGGAACATATATACGCTTTATAAACAGATATAAATAGATATATAGATATAGTTGTTAGATACATTCACATTAGAAACATAACTTTTTTAATATATCATTTTTACACAATTTTTAAAGTCACAAGTCAGATATGAGATTTCATGCTTCACCCTTCCCTATTTTGATGTTCTGCTTCTGCAGGTGTTTCACTGACAATCTGAACTCATCCCGCTCAAGGAGCAGCTGATTTCTGTTCATTAATTTTAATTCATCTCACCACATCCATTCATAGATTGAATTCACTCAGTCCCTCAGACAGTGTATTATCAACCCACAGCAGGAAATTCAACCCTTAAATAAATGCGGTTTGTAAAATCTTCATTGTATGGCTGGAATGTCATTGAAAACAGCTGGTGTACAACTGCAGTCTGCAAACATATTCTCATGGCTCAGATTGCACTTAATTGCCTTAAATTCCACTTTCTTATCAAGTCACCCTGCCTGGCTTGCAGGAAGTTGGTTTTAAGCCTTATGAAGTGTGCCCTGTCAATCAGGGGAAGAATGGGATTATTTCAGTGTTAAAAATTCGTGCTGGTCATTGATTTTTATTTTAGTTCAGGATGCAGCTAAGACAAGGACAAACACTGCACAGTGTGATTCCTTATGAAAATACATTCCCTTAACACCATGGAATGTATAAAATGCATGTGGATGTGCATGAATATATATATAGGGATACACATACCATTGTTCACTCTAAGAAACTCTCAGACTTGGGCATTCATGTTTTCATTTTGACCATTCAGGAAAAGAGTATTTATGTTACAGTCCACTCCCATGCTCACAGACTGATGTTTATCAGCTTTTCCCATTAAAACTGTCATGCCCCCCAAAACAAGATTAATAGAAGCCAGCATTACTTCATGTTCTTGGCACTTAAATGGAACTAAGGCATCAAGTCAAAAAAACTTCCTAAATTGGGAGGAGCAGAAAAGTAGACTTCTATTCTCCTTGCATCAGGAGTGTATGTTTCATATTTACTGTTAGCTATGATAAACCAGATGTAATTTATTGTTGAAGTGTGGAATACAAATTCCACAAAGTTCACACTCATGGAAATTGTCAGCTTTATCCCACTTAAGAATCTGTCTCTCCGTACTGCAGATAGAGAAATAATTAGGTCTCTTAAAGCAAATGAAATGTATGTGCAGTTGGTGAGACTTCCGGCGAAGTAAAGCCCAATTCCATACACTTACTCTGTATATACGAAACCCTCGTGGGTTTTCAGTGGTTAGTCTGATTGGTGTCCCCTTACCAGCCCAAGAGAATGTGCAGTTAGTAGGATTATGTTACGGTTAGACTTGAATTGTTCTGCTCTTCTATCACTTCAGGGTTGATCACATGGTTTACGTCATCCTCTTCTAGACATCTCTTTTAGCTGCAACTCCCAGCCCAGGAACTGTTCTCATTCCTACTGTGAACAAGGAGGCCCCTCCTTCGTGCCAGGCTGCGTGACACAGGTGTCCCTGGGGGTAGCTTGTGGCATGGGGCAGGAACACGGTATTTGGATAGTCTAGCAAGAGGCATTAATTTCCTGGATGGCACACGAGGCAGCAGTTGCTCCCCATGTCCCTGCATGCAGTTTTGAAGATTTAGGCACTGGGGAGAACTGCAGTGCTTGAGGACATGTGGTCCTCATCAGACCAAACTGCAGGAGCTATGGGCAAATGGAGGCAGCTACTTATTTGCCCCACTGCTATTTCTTCCAGTAAATTCATGGCTACCATGAACGAAACACTAGCATGCTCAGTCCTTGCAAAACTAATGAAGAGAAGCAGGCACCACCAAAAGGCTTTTTTGAAGACCACTGAAGGCAAATGCCTAAAGCCATTGTGAATCTCTTCCCAGAAAGGGCTTCCTAACTCCCCAGCTCAGGGAAGCTTTTTCAATGCTTTGGAGCTGCCTTAGCCTTCCTGCCTGTCTGACCCTGCCCACCTCCAGCTGTGCATGTTAGATATGGGGGCATGTTCAGTCTCACAAGTGTTTAAAGCTCATTTGATTCACTTATGTTTGCTGCATTTAGTGGTTTTCAGTAGAAGTCTGTAGGAAACAGTACTGCATACAACAAGTCCATGAAAAACCTAATAATACACCACAGATTGGATCACTTTCTTCCCCTCATTGCCACCTCTGGCATGTGGATATGCAGAACTCTTCAAAATGTGTAATTTTTTGTTGCTTCCAGACACTGGTGTTTCCTTGTTGCTGTATTCTAACACATGACTCTGCTTCCAGGGACTTTTACTCACTGTCACAACTCTTAAAAACAAAAAAAACCCCTTCTTATGTCTCCACACCCTCCTTTATGACCTTCATTTAATTATCTAAAGCTTAAGAATGGTTTCCAAGTCAGCGTAGTAGCAAGTAAAACGGCTTGGGGCCCTTTTAGGTGGGATAATAATTTCTAATGGATTACTTGTCCTCTTTATTTCCTGTTTTAAAAGTATTGCTTAAGCTGCTATAACAGGGATCTATTTTTTTAACACCTTTTTTTTTCTTCACATTATTATGACATGTTTTTGTAAATCATAATGCATAGATCACTGGCTTCATCAGAAACATGTATTTAATTGCACACTGCACCCAAGAACAAAGAGATTCCTTTAATTTTCTCATTCTTAAAATCAAACTGCCAATTTTGTGTTTGTAATCCACTGAATGAAATATAAATACTAGGAAAGTACAGATAAGACTATCAATCCATTTCTAGAAAATGCCTTCCCCTGAGTATTTGAAGCCATCAGTCAATACCAAACCCCAAACTGCATTTTTTTTCTGCCTGAATTAACCACATGTAAATACTCCCAGAATGAGGACCTGATAAATTTACTCCTAATAAATAATTTACAGTTCCATATGTGTTTCCTTGCCAACGGTTACTGTTTAGTGAAACAAAGAAAAAGTGGGAAGTAAAATTCTGTGCAAGTAACGCAGAAACCACAGCAACATATTCAAAGCTTCAGCATCAGGGAATAGTGGCTGTATGCTTAACATCAAGTAGTCAAAGCTGACCTTAGTCACAAGGTTTAAAAAAGAGAACACAGAGGAAAAGGAAAACCATACCAAGAGTCACCTCTTGAAGCAATCCAAATTCAAACACTATTGACTGTAAGATGTTTGAAATACCAACATGTTCCCAAGTTCAGTCTGTTTTTCAGTTTCATGAGACCCTTTGCAGAAGTAGTTACTAGGGGACAGCAAAGAAGCCACTTGCCCATGCCAAGGCAGCCTTGCCTGCTCAGAGGCCTTAACATTGAAGAGATGTAGCTGAGGAAAGGCTGGAAATATGAAAAATACCTACAGCAGCTTAAACACAATGCAAGTCAGGAAAGGGAAACGCTCAAGAAAAAGACGTCCAAATGACTGGAAGGTGTGTGGGGAGGTACAGCTACCTGAATTTCTTCCACAGCAGCGCCACTCGCTATGGCAGCTGAAATGCATCTGTGGTTCTGAAGCCCCTGGGTCAGCTCCAAGCGTGGACCAAACACAAAGCAACCTGTCCTTGCCCCATCCTTCCGCTCTACCCGCAGGAGAATGACTCCCATAAAGGAGAGACGGGCGGGAGTGGAGCCTTCTGACAAAGCTCAGCTCCCCAGAGGCTCGAGGCAGTGATTGGTTTTGCATATGAGGACCACAGTGCAGAGATCCAGCCCACCACAGCTAGCAAATTCCACAAATTCCTCTTTTCTCTCAAGAATTCTCTGATTAGCTGGGAAGATAGTTTGGTGTGTAATGTGGAAAGAAAGGTCATCCTGCCTGCGGAAGCCTGATTCGTATACAATGTCCTAGAAAGGCTACTTTTTGTTTTCAGTGCTGCTGAGAACAGCGTCCCTGCAGGAACAGGGGAGGGGAGGTCTGCTCCAACCCTGGAGTCTAACAGCAGAACATCCAAATATTGCATTGGATGGGCCTTCTGTAAAAGACTATTTTTGGAAACCACATATTTATGTGCCTTTAATCCACGAGTTGATCCAAGTTAACTTCTGTCATCAGCGTTACACAGATGGCAGCTACCACATGCTACTTTCCATTTCCATTGCACATCAGCTTGAAATGAAGACAATCTCTCCTGTGTGAAGCACAGAAGGCAGTGCCTGCAGCCCCGGGGCTTTCAGGGAAGACAAAAGGAAGACCCAGGCTATTTAGATACTGGGCTACGCAAGTAGCTCCTTGATTACTTTTAATTAAATAAGGATGCTAAAGCGTCAGCAGTAACTCTTTGGTGTTACTCGCTCTGCTTGCTTGCCCATGGGTGAGCACATTCAGCCACCCTTACATCCAGCTACGCAAGGAAGAACAAAGTTGAAAGTGAAAGAGGTTCAAACACCTGGAAATTACACTTATTTTATAGAGGAATATATTTAGGATATATATAAGAAATTACACTGGAAATTAAATCTCTGCATTATTTAACTTTGTGCTACAGCTATAAACAATAGAAGAAAAAGACAGGAAAAAAGGTCATTCCCATGCTTTCACTGGGGAGAAATGGCATGGAAATGACATCACTGACATCACTATCCAAAGTATACGTTTGTGTCTGAAGTTCCAAGGCCATTTCCTAATGAAGCACATGTGCTTTACTAGGTTTATTTTGAAACTCTATTTGCTTATTTTCCAGCCATGATCAAAAGAACATTCAGAGTGTTCTGTAGGAGGCACTTGAACCCTGTAGACCAGAACAGTTTTCTCCTAGCCCCAGAAGCAGCCAGCAATAATATCATTTGTACAATAAGCCTGACTGCACAAAAAGCTGCGCTGTTTCCTACCAGTGGATAGATACTGCATTGGGAATCACGGCCTGTGCGTGGCAGGACAGGGCTTTCTCCCTCAAAGTATGCAAAGCTTCATTTAGCGTGTCTTACTGGGAATCAGCAGTGTCTTCCCCCAACCTCCAAACCTCTGAGCCTCTTGCCAGATGCTGTTGCTTAGTAGCTGTTACCATAACAATGGCTCTTCTAATACCTTGGGTAAAAATGTTATAAAACATGCAAATCCATTCTGAGAAGCTGAGAAAAAGAATCCTACCTTAATATTAAAATTGTCATCAAGAAGAATGTTTTCCAATTTTAGGTCCCTGTGGACAACACCATTCTGAAACAAGGAAGAAAAAAAATGGGGAAGAATATGAGAAAATATTGGGAAAATTAAAGGTGAGCTGGCAGGGTGGTCTCTGCATCTACATTTCAGGGCTGATTTCACTGTCATAACACTCATGGCCCAGTGACTAGTGACAGGCACTGTATTAGTCACTTGGTGTGTGGTTAAGGGAAGAATGACTGGAATCTGTCCTCCCACAAAGGCTCTAAAACAGCAGGAGGGTAGGGGGTGGAGGGCTGGGGGGTGTCTTTTCGGAACTTAATTCCATCCTGGATCCTGCCCCCACTTCATGAAAGCAGCATATTCTTCCCAGGCACCAGAAACCAGTATCTGTCAATGACGTTAGCCCCTACAAAAGCCCTCATTCCTCCAAGGAGCAGCCACGTGGATCAGGGGAGTTATAATCCCAAAGGATTGTAAATGTTAGGGATGGAAGCAAACAGACCGGGTCTAGGTCAGAGCCTTCTTAAAAGAAACTTGGGAAAATTAACTGCATCAGGAATTGCACTGCAACTTTTCAGCACTACGCAGTGAGGACTTTGAGAAACACCCTCGTTCATCAGAATTCAAGTAAAGATTTAAGTGTTTTAAGGATTCTAATAAAAATTGTGTTAGCTGCTCATTGCCTTTAGCCTCATACAACTTTTGGCTCTATGCAGTTGTTTCATAAACAGGGATAAAAGGTCCATGATGACAGCCAGTCAGCTACCTCGGGTTTAATTGCTTGACTTGTCATTCCAAATGGGTACCATGATGGATAAGGTCATTAGCAAATGCTATCTTTCCTGCTACATCTCGTAAAGTTACTTTTACCTATCCAGAATGAGTACATACTAAAGTTTATACATGAACCTCATAGCTTTCTCTTGGCTTTTTCTCTCATATATTATATCTCCTATTCTAAAGTTGTTTACTAGCATATTCAAATTGCAAACTAACATTTGTTTGAATGCATTAATATTAATGTTGTAGAGGTTATATGGGATGCCTTCTCTAGTTGATGTTGTAATTTTTGAGTTTTTATTGTCAGGAGAATTATTTCAAAGGCAAAAATGCAATGTAAGGCTAAAGTAAGGGTGTGTCTGGTATCTGCCATAACACAGGAAAACATCATTTAAAAAAGGCCCTCGTTCAGTGTAGTACTTTTAATGAAGATCTCCTGTTGTACTGATAAAATCATGTGCTCTTATACTTAATAATGAATGCTGTTGCCTCAGACATGCTTTGAAATAGATGCCAGAAATCAGCCTTGAAACAGCATTTTTTACTATGAAAGCCTTTGCTCACCTTGTGGCAGTAATGCACAGCAGAGACTATTTGTCGGAAGAAGTGTCTGGTCTCTCTTTCGCTTAATCGCCGCCTCTCACTGATGTAATCGTACAACTCTCCTTTACTTGCGTACTCCATGATGATCACAATCTTATCTTTATTTTCAAACACTGCGCAGAATAAAAGAAAAGAAAAAACACCACAGTTGATTCAACACATTTGAAAATAGACACTTTAAAGAGTGAAGAAGACTCAGGATGTCTTAACACATCCTGGACCACCACTGCAGCCTGGAAAGATGTACTAACAATTCTACTGCAAAAAGCAAGTTCCAAAGCTACTTTTTACTAGAGGAAGATTACAACATCTCAGGCCAAGAGAAGGAAGTTGAGGTTATCCTCTCTTTCATATGGCTACATGAAGCTCTTTGTCTCAAATAGTATGGGGTGACAGAGTGGCGAAGTCAACTTCTCCTAGTGCAGTGAGGTGGACACTTGTGTCAGTAACACATGAATACTAGCTCCTGCTCCAGCAGGGACTTCCTTGTACCAGTAGCCCACTTGAGGCCAGAGGACAGAAGCAAACAGGAGCCCTCATATCATTTGGAAAGGGTTAATAGAAGGCATAATAAATTCTTGTCTTCAGTGACTGATACAGGATTGCCATTTGGCTTCCAGTGACTGTTGGGTGGCTTTCACCTACCACCAAAATCCAACAAGTGAACTGATAGATGTGCCCTCCTCCATCCCAGCTCAGTGTGACAGCATGGTGGGCATGGACACCTGAGCTTGCTGTGGCTGCAATGTTTCCAGAACTGTACAGCTCTTGTCAGTGTGGCTCTGTACCCCATCTCATGCACCCAACTCATCCTCAAGCTTCCTTATCTCTTGCCCCTACCACACATCCCACCGTGTGCACAGACTGCGTGCTGCAATCCTCTGTTGCTTGCGCAGAGCCGGCAGCAATGCACAACTCCAGCGTAAGCAGGGCAAGGAAAATGCATCTAATACACGTCACAGCCCGACTCTTCTTTGGGGCTGAGAGTACGCAGTGTCACATGCTGTCAAGGACTTCACTGTGAGTGGCAGATAACTAATATTTAATCTAGTAAAGCAGGCTGTTAATAGTCTGGAATTGCTGTAACGTCCTGGCTGCTAAATAGCTCTTCTCTTTTGTCACTGAAAATCCACTGCAACCCACTGGAAACTTCCTGCACCTGCCATAAATAACCACTGCTATATGAAAACATGGTGACTTTCCTTTTCTTTTTGTCTGTGGCAGCACTGGTCACACTGGCAGCTAAGCATATACAAATTAATGAGGTTAAAGGGTTTATTACACATATATGCTAGTTTTGACCAGCCCTACTGTAATGATGCCTTCCTGTATCTCTTCATCAAAGCTCAGCCAGTGGTCTTTGGTGATTTAAAAAAAAAAAAAACCAGAATTAATCTTCAGCTTTTGCAATGAAATGCGAAGCTGCCTCTCTCAACACACAGATATTTTCTTCTCTTAGGCTTTGTCTCATGTCCTCTCACACCTTGTCACTCAAATCTACAAGCCAAAGCCTCTGCAGTTCACTCTAACACCCCTGAACCCCAGCCAAACAGCTCTGATAAAAGGGAGAGCAAACAGCCAGATAAAACTGGCTGCTTACTTGTCTGCTGGCCTCACTGTACCCCGAAGCAGAGGCTCCTGCCAGCGATTACATCCTATGTGCATCCTCATTAGCAGTAAACTTCGGAAACTGGAAAAGCCGTCTCTGGATGGATTATACATACAGTATCCTCTCCAAGAATGACAGACTGATACTGTCTGGGAAAAAACTGAACATGCCCCATGTCATACAGGGAAGTGCTGTGATGTGTTACCAATAAAACAGTAATGCACACATTCATTTCTCTAAGCTTGGAAAGGCTTGTTAGGTAAAGGCTTGTTTAAGAAGGCAAAAAGAAATAGTTTTAGTAAGTTGAGACAAATCACTGAAAATGCTCTTATATAAGAGATCTGAGTTAAAACAAACAGATAAACCACACAACATCAACAACAACATCCCCCCAAAAACCCAGCTGATTCCATGAGTTAGGGGTTATTGTATCATGCATATACAGTGAAGTTGCCACATGGCACAAACGATCTCAGTGCACTTTCATGGGAATGCACATCCCAAGCAGTTCCAGCTGATGACCACCCTCAGCTCTGAGGCACATTTGCCCTTGGCTCTTCTTGCCCCACTCCCCCAGAAGCTGATGCCCTACCAGGTGTTCAGTGCTGCTGATGACAGTAACAGCAATAACAGCCCTGACATGATAGAGTATTCTTCCAGGCTGTGTTTTTATTAAAGTTTTGCCTTCATTACTCAGTCCTAACAGTTTTCTCAAATCATCCTTCATGTTCTGAAGTTTTAAATTCTAAAATCTAATTTTTTTGGACTCAAATTTGCCATAGTAACACAAATCCTGATCCAGATGTATTTTCCAACATTTCTACAGAAATGAGGCGGAAAGCATTTGGTTTGGAGGAATGTGCATTCAAAGGCACTTTCCATTTCAAATTTTCTCTTACACCCTCTAGGAAACGGAGATAATACCATCAAGCTGAATTTAGGAAAGTGTAAATCCCTGTTCCAAATTTCAAATTTTTGTCACAAAGCCACACCAGAATCAATGAGAACATAATCCCAGTAACTCATATTTGGCTTTCAGTTTACCGGCACATTCTTCTTCATAAGGGAGAATTTTGAGAGGGAAACTATCCTTGAACTTAGACGACATTACAGAGGCCTCCTCACCATCACCATAGCTGAACGATTACAGAATTTAACAGCAATTTGTTTCTCCACCCAGGAGCAGAAGTGAATAGGGAGGTATTTTTTTACAACTGCGTCATTTCACTTCAGAGCACCTCCACCATATCAGCTGAACCTCTTGAGTGGGCACACAGCTACTCTCTGCAGAGAGGGAACTGAACTGCAGACAAAAAATCTAAAATGAGAGCTGCTGCTGAAGGAAGAGGAGGTTGAAAGGCAGTGGGATTTATGTCTATACACACACACAACCTTAAAGAGGAATTCAGTGGTCAAGACTATCAGGCAAATGACAAGGTGGTATTCTGGCAAATCTCAAACCATCAGCCAAGTGCACCATGAATTTTCACAATAGTATTTAGGATGTCAGGCAGGTATCACACAGGCACTTCTGAATTTCCCTTCTGAGCACAGCATGTAGTTTTATAAACATATGCTCAAGAAAGCCTTGTGGCCAATGGCTGGGGGAAGAGAGGAAGACATTAATTGAAGGCTGGATTGACTTACTGCAAAGAATAATGAGGTAATAAATACACTGCCCTGTTAGCACCTAGGCTGTAACCTGTGAGCTGACGACGGACGGGTTGCCTCCAAATAGCTTGTGGGACTGCTTGGTTCACTCTTTGTTTTTGCTGCAGATGATTTATTACCTGCCATCCTACCCCATATTCATTCTGAAACTCAGCCCCATCTCGAAGTGTGCCTGAACCCTGGCTGCACCTACTGCCAACAGAGAAGCCTGGCTTTGGCAGGATGCTGAACCCCAGGAGCCTCCCAAAGCTTGCTGATTCTGGCATGGCCATGTCATACAAGCCTGCCCTTCAACCCTGAGCAAGGTGAAGGGAAGGAGGCCATGTACAAGTGAGGTGGGGCTGCTTTAGCTTCTTTCAAACCATCAATACTCTGCAAATGGCTGGCCAAATTAGGTAAGTGGGGAACCATCAGTACCAACACCCAGACATGGATAGCAGGGGAGATGGCCTGTCAATCAAAAATCAAGATAGGGGGGTTGCTTAGATACAAGCCATGAGTTTCACTTAATAGAGGGGACAGCAGCAGGAGAAATGCTTGCTACTGGCTGTGTGTCATTTATTTCTGAGCCACTGTGTTTATCTTCACCACTCTGCAAGCTGAGTTACATGGAGAGCTGCAGCAAGACCTTGATGTGGCAGGAGGGCTGCTGCACTGCCTCAGCCATAGTGGTCAAGTGCTGCTGCAGAGTAAATCACTACTGCTTGCAAATCACTACTGCTCCTTAGCAGACAGAGCCTGCCGGTTGAGGGGTTGACTTCGGAGATGACTGCACTTTATGTGGCCACAGGGGAGGAAGCAGGGGCAGCGCTGTGAGAGCACATCGGGAACCAGGAACAGCATGAACCTCAGGGTGTGAGGAACACCACAATTGTACCCCCAGGAGATGAGCAAAGTACTAGGACACTAGCCACAGCAATGTGGAGGAACAGCATTTTCCGGTGGGCTACAAGCTTACTTGGCCTTGGTCTGGTTACCCCAAAAGTCCTGGGAACCCAAGCAGCAAAGGGTGCTTAAGATGCAGTGGTCAAAGATTTCTTACAACTTTTCTTTAAACCCCACCCTTAACTCTAATGTGTTTGTTTCTTTTTTAAAAGCGACAGAAAAAAAGTTCTATACTTCTAGACTGATAATTGAACCCAAATCTGCTGACTTCAAAGTTCCTTGAAGAACATAAATGTGGAACTGGGAAAGAACTGCACTTCTCACTATCAAAGACACATCTGAGACAAAGTACATTTTGTAACATGAACAATCTGTCCCTCTTTTACAGGTTGTTCTACTACAGTAATATTTCTTGCATATAATCTCTCCACTTACTTGTATTTAGAGGCTGTGAAATTATGAACTCAGCTTCTATCTACAGCCTTCCATTTTCCAAATTGCAGTAGCTGACCTCTTGCTCATCAGCACTCTTCTTTTCAACCTTACTGCCAAATTCTTCCCTCTAGCTACACCAAAGTCACCTCCTCTGAAACTCATGGGACAAGTCTGACACCAAATGAGCATACTCACTGCATTTCTTCATTGCTAAGACGTGCTTCACCCTAAAATTGTTGAAAGTCTAGATGGGCATGGTTTTGCAAACACCAGTCAGAAAGATTTAATGGTACATTGTACACCTCTCTATTAGGACAGTTCACTTTGGACTTAATTACTACCAAAACCAAAAAAAAGCAGGCAGCTTTTGCCCTTCATTCAAGCTTGTAGAATACTAAAGTCAGAGTGAGTGCTGAGGGAGGTGGATTTCCCCCGCCCCAAAGGACTACGTCCTTGTGGGCTGATTCCATTTGGTTTACATGTAACCCCGGGGTAAGGATTTTAGTTTGTTAGTTTAAGAGGGGCGGCCAATCTCTTCGCACTGGAACCATTTGAATTCTCCTCATGCCTTTGCTCTCTATCAGAGCAATCTCCTAAATTAGTTCCAGTATGTTGACATTCCTTCCATCTGGTGTCTTTCCATTCAGCGGTATTTTTATTACTCTCCGAACAGCCGCAGACAGAAGTACCTTTCCACTGCTACAAAATGCTCTTTTATTAAAGGTCAGCCAAATCAAAAGAACAAGCCAGTTTGTTTTTAATTTGGGAGATGCAGACTAGAATAACCTTTTCATTCAGAAAATTCATGTATGACCCAATTACCTCACTTTTGTAATAAGGCTTGAATAATTCTTCAAAAAGACATGCGAGTACTGAAAACTGTCTTTTACCTTAGAAATTCCGCCTGATTCAGCTTTTGTGTTCTTGACTGCTTTACAGCCCCTTGGCATAATTTTTATTTAGTTGGTTTTTTTAGTAGAAGTAGTATTTTATTACTGTTTTTAACCAAGCATGCAGCAGACATGAAAATATCCCAGGTCCAATGAGAAAACCACTTACATGCATACACATAAATTTACGCATATGCTTAATTATAACTGAAGATATCAAGATATAAAGTATGTGTTTTAATGCTAAGCTTGTGTTAAATTGTTTTCCTGAATTATGGCCTCATTCAGCCAAACTGTATCTCCTTTTAAATTAAAGGAACGTAGTTAAGATCCTGCAATAATCTTTTTAAATCAGACAGCATGCTATAATTTACTCCCCAGTGAGGAGATTAAATCAGAATGAGAACCATTACCCTTGGTGAGGTTGTTTCTCAAAGAGCAAGACTGAGGATATGCAGATTGTGATGGTTTGCTCTTTAAAAGGAAGGAAAAATGACAGTTGCTAATTTGGCGACAATAACGTTACACTAATTGTCTTTGTTTCAGCAAAGAAAACAAGAGCTAACTCCCCTTTATTTAAATTATTATTAAAGCCATCAAGGAACTTCAGACGAGCAAATATTTACATTGCTACGGTAGGACTGTGTAAATGGGAAGATGGAAATAAATTTCATCGCTGCTGGCAATCAGTTTGACATTTCAACTGGACCTGCCAGTGATCTCACACGTTTGAGTTTATGTCATGTCCGATGAAGTGCTGTTTAGGTGATCACCCTGAAAGACAGGAAATTCATAAAGCTGGGGTATGGTAACTAAAGAGTTAAGTTTGTTTATTCTTGTTTCATTAGTATCTCCAGACATTTGAAATATTACTTGATGTTCTTGGATGTTATCAACTGAAAACAATGAGAATAAAGCACTCGAAGGTCAAAAGCCTACATAATTAGAGGAAATCAATTAGAAATGTGGTTAAACAGTATCACTGCTGAAGTACTTTCTCTTGGCAAAAAAAAGGAATCATTCCAGCTTTCCAACATTCTTGATTAAAGCCCAGTGACCCATGTGATGTTTTAAGGGACTTGTGGCTTTTTCAGGTGTTTTGCACACAGAAGGGGTGGGGTCAATAGGCACCAAAGTTTGTTTTGATTATGTCTGAAAACCAGGAGATAGCAGAGGCTGGGACAGAGGCTGGGATTGCTCTGAACTGTCACAGCCTCAGATAGGTGACTATTCTGCCACCCTGGCCCCCGGCTGCCTGCCCCACCCCAAGGTGCACATGTAGCCGACGGCGGGGGGCACTTGTCTGAGCCGGTGCTGCTGCAGGGATGCAGTTCCCTAGCAAGGGCTCGTGTCCACACACCTCAACAGCTGCTACACAGGCAGATTTCTGACAATGCAGCTGGTTTTGCTGATGATGTGGTGACTTGACTGACACAGCTCCCCACACTGGAGACAGGCCTATGTGTGTGTGAAACATCAAGCGTGTTTATGTTTTGTTGCACGAAGTCTGGCACAAAATGGGAGACTGAACATGGATTTGGCAAGTGCAGTGAGTATCCTCGAATACTATGCCACTGCTGTTACACACTGTCAGATTATCTCCCACTGCCTTTGGGGTTTGAAAGCAGAGCTGAACCAGTCTCCTGATTATGCACGCAACCTAGCTCAAGCCGCTGTGGACTGGGAGACATGATGGAGTATCTCTCTGCTTTTTCTTAAGAGTACCAAAAAGGCAACATGGAAAAAAAAAGTAAGTGCATCTTACCTGGGAGATCCATATTTTGTGCCTTGTTAATGCAAAGGGTCCAGCACTCTTAAAAGCATCCTGGCCCAAATTCAGCAGAGCACTTGAGCCCTCACTTTCCTGCAGTTACTCGTTTACATTAATGCCATCATGTTCCACTGGCACCAAATTTTGATCCTAATATTTATTCATTCTTCAGGGAAGATCTTCAGTAAACTATTTCTACAAACATGTTAGCTAATAGTCTATTCGTTTTTAAGTGCATTTTGCGAATGGGCAGACCTTTCTGTACGGTCATGCTGACCAAGGACAACTCTTTCAGCACAGAAACAGTCACGTAGACAACTGTATTTCACACTACAAAGACTCAAGAGCTCACTCCTAAATGTACCAAGTGTAACCTCACCCTCGTGATTGGCCCAACACGTGTTTAAATGTTTGCAGAATGTTCTTTCCCTGGTTTAACTTTTATAAAGTATTGCCAGATGAGGTAGATTTTGCACTCAAGCTACCCCTGGAAAAATATGTTAGCTCTCAAAGGCTTTATTATAAAATCCTGGAGTTTTCAAGGCAAAAAAGCAATAGGGCAGAGGAAGGGCAAGGGGCAGGGGAGAGACAGACAGATGAAAGGACAGAGGCATTATTCTATAAATTAAAATTTATGTGCTGAAATCAGAACACTGCCAGGAAAGCCAACTTCGTTTATCCAGTCCCTTTCAAGGAGTTTAAAGTCACTTAAAGGAGCACTTCCCTCACAGCCACACTCGACAGACTGCCAATTACAGCCCTGCTGAGAGGATGGAATTTCTTTAGTCACAACTGTACATCTGCCCTGGCAGTAATGGGCACAGTACATGCCTTTTGATTAGGTTACAAAGAACTACCTCTAAACTGGAAAGCTTTGTTTCCACACATCTGAATATGCTTGGTATCAATAAAAAAGATAAGCTTGTGTTTACATCAAGTAGACAAATTCAGAGGTTAATTGCTATTAGCAGGAAGGTCAAAAGGATACCTAAACAAGGATCCTACTTAAGGAAAACACATGTTTGTAAATGCAATACAAAGAGCTTTCAAAGATATTACAGGGAGATCCAGCATTGTCCATGCTAGGTGTATCTGTGCAACCTGGCACCTACTGAGAGAGCTGTCAGATGTGCAGTGGCAGTCTGAAAACCTACAGTAAAAATTTCTGAGAGAGGAGCAAAGTATCTCTAGGGTGGCTTCAGTTTAAAAGTTAAGCATCTGATCCAAGTTAGTCAGCTAGATTCCAACAGGAGCCTCCAATATGTCATTTATCCCAGTTATCTGAAAAAAACATCTCCCAGGAGGGAGCCAACCACCCTGTGAAGATGCTGATCTCTCTTGACTAGAAAGGGACACTAGACTTGTAGCATACCCCAACTGCAGAAATGTTGGATTGCTTAATTTTGGTGAGATTAAGCCCATCTCTTAGGATTTACTGACTTCAACAGTTTGTGTCAGGGGATAGCAATATTATCACTCTTTATGCATCACTCAAGAAGAATAGCTATGTGTTTAAAATCCAACTTCAAGAGGATACAAATACTTCAGTCCTTGATGTAGTCCCTTAACTTCACTACAAGTACTCTTCAGCTTCAAGTGAAGCACATGCTCAAGGGCCCCTGAGCTCACACCCTCACCTCTGGGCAGCTCCTGTGGGTTCAGTTGCACAACCACACATCTTCCCAGTGCTACCATATCTAAGTTACAGCATTGGCTGCTACAGGCCAAATACTGACTCTGACTGCTTGGAAAACACACCAGCACCTGACATAGGTGCTCATCCTCCTCAGACAAGCTGAACTCTCCATCATGGAGCTCAACTGGCTCTGCTGCCAGAAACACTGCTCCTCCCTCCGCAGGGCCAGAGAGGGAAGTTTTGCTCCCACAGGAATTTAGTGTCTGCTTCCTAAAAATGCTGTAATCTTTTTCACTTTTACAAATGTTTTAACTCAGTAAAAACTATTTAAAGTAAGAATGAGAAGGGCAATTGGTCAAAGGACCACAGCATGCTTAATATTTTTTCTTCCTAAGTTCCCGTCCACATTTGAAGTAACTTTTGTTCCATTTGCAACCCACATGCTGACACAGCATCCCTCCCCTTTTCTGTTCCCAGATCCTTTTATGAGTTTATTCAATAAAAAGACAGATACTCATCTCTTTTCAAGTACAAGAACATGCTTTTGAATAACTCAATATGCGATAGTGTAACAGTACGCCAAGACAGCCCTTGTTTTAATCAGTCATATCAACTCCCAGAGCAGAGCTGCCATACACATCTTCTGCATTTACCTCACGGCTATGTAAATGTGTAGGGCTACATTCAGGCTTCCTGTTCTGCATGGAGGAAAAGGGGTGATCCCCAGGGACAAGGCTGCCTGACCCAGGTCCCTCTGAAACTCTGGAATCCATGTCTCAGGTCCACCATGCAGCCTCCCTCCTTGCATTAACAGACCTTTTGGCTGGTGTCTTTTAGCACGTACATGGCCTGACCCACCCAGCTAGTGCTGGGACATAAACAAACTGGCAAATCTTCCTAGCTGTGTCCCAGGAAGAAAGGAGGTAGAGAGGGAAGACAGGATAAGGAAACAGGAATGATAAGCCAGCCAGCAGACTGACAGGAAAGTGTGCAGAGGTGGACAGGAAGCGGATGCTGGGATTCAGGGGGGAAAGCTGCAATGACAGCACTAGCAACTCTAACTGGCAGGTAAGGGAGGACCGAAGTTCTAGAGCAGGTAAGAGCAGTCCTGTGCAGTCCAGGGAAAATAAAGCAAACGAGGACTGGTTTAGGGGGCTGGGAACAGAAACAGACATCAGGCTGGTTCATGAGTGAGGGTGAAATGAAACGGAACTGTCCAGTGGGAGCAAGGACATGAGGTGATCCATGCAACCATCTCCCACCTGCCATTGACACAGTGAACTCACACAAGAAGAAGCTCTTCCAAGCAAAGGGTTGTGCATCTGTAAAACACTGGTAGCTCAGAGGGAAGGCAGTGCTCAAGGCAGTCTCGTTGGTAAGGGATGGGTTACACAAGGAGTAGGGGTTGGTTTGGTGCATGATCTCAAGAAACATGAACATCAGGTCTGCAAGAACGTAACAGAGCAGTCAGGGAGGAAAATCACATTCACTAACCTTCATATATGGTGATGATATGAGGGTGGCTGAGGGATGACATGATCTCAATCTCCCGTCTGATGTGAACCATATCTTGTTCATCCTTAATTTTGTCCTTACGAATGGATTTTATTGCAACCTATAAATTCAGGAAATCAAGCATTATTCTTAGAACTGAACAGATGCATCTAATCCACTAAGAAGAGTTCAAAAAATAAATACAGATGTTAGATGTTGGCAGAATGTGGAATGACCAAAACAAACCTTTAAAATACAAACCTCCACGCTCCAGCTCCCTCAGTGTATAGCAATAAATACATTCTCATTACAGTAATGGGTGACATGAAGTTTTGGGCTCTTCAGGACTTCAGGACTCTTAGGACTTCACTGAGGGGGAACACAGCATCTTTTGGAAAGACCTCTGTGCTAGCCTAAGCACTCTCCTTATGCAAATGGCAAAACTCCCCAAGAGATTTTGATGGGAAGTACATTTGCTAAGACATGATTGCATCTGACAATTTCCAACAGAAACTTTGGAGACGATTTCTCTGAAAAAGCTTTGAGATCTCTGACGGAACAGAGGCAGGGAATCCAGGGTGCCGATTACGCATTGATATCCATGTTAATACATAAAGGATCCCATTAACACAGGTTAGTCCATGGTTCTCTAAAGTAGGCAAACTGTTCAGGAGTTATGACTTATTCAAAAATCAGAAGAAGTAAATCTTTGAAATTCACATCTAAAATCGTCCTCATATAAACCCAAGGCTTCAGGTCCTACACAACACTTATGCAATCACTGCAAAACCATATCCTTCCTGCATCCTTCCTCAATCAGCAAGCTTTTTTACAAGCATATCATGTAACTGGATAGCTTTCCAAAAGGCAGGGTGGGAACAGAGGAAGTGATAGCTGAACTTGCAATATAAATTCAAGTTATAATAGTCCTTGTGAGTGTGTGTATGTATGCTGCCTGTGAAAAAAGGGCTTATCTGAACACCCCCATAAATAATTGTGGAGGTCATCTCATGCCCTCTGAGAAATGGAGAAGGCAACAATGCAGAGAAGCTGATGGGAGAGGGAAGGTGAGGGCATTGTGCATACTGAATGGCAGCATGGCCTTTATTATACTCAATATTTACCCTGCATTGTTTTTTTAAGCCAGAGTTCAGGGAATAAATTATCAGCTAACTTAAAATCAACAATACGTCTTTGAAAAACATCCCTGACCTGCTGAGATGACCACCCTTTTATGGGTAAACCAAACTTGTGTCATTCTCTGCAGCCAACTACTGTGGACTTCTCCAGGGAAAACATTTGTAAATCTATGATTTACATTATTTCCACAGTTACTCTAGAAAAAAAAAATTTCACTGCCTACTTCAGTAATTGCAAGTGGCACGACCAGTATTGTTTTCATTATATGATGTAGCATTGAGGATACTGAAGAAAGAAGAGAAAAATTTACAATATTATAAAATTGAAATGTACATAAACAGGAGCCAGTTTAAAGGATTGGGTTTCCTACAAAGCCTTCAACTCTGAAGAGCAACATTGTTCAAAAAAGCATTAAGCACATGCCCCATACCCTTGAATTCCCAAAGATTGCTGCACATGCTCAAAATTAAGCTCCTGCTCAAGTGCTCCTCTACTTTGGGACAGCAGAACAAAAAGAAGCCAAGGGACAAAACGATTTGCACGTTAAAACCAAAACAATTCTTTTTTTCCTCTTGACCCAAACGTTTGGAATAGATATTTTTAAAGTAACAACATAGCTATAGTCTTATTTACACGGCACATATTTCTAGAAAAGGCAATACCACAGATCTTAATCGCATGAGTGACCAAGATAGTCTCCAAGTAATTCTAGAGATGGAAAAGGCAACCAGCTCTAAAGATGACATTGGATTTTTCCCCTTCCCACGTTTGCACTGGGACTGACTGCAAATGCAAATACACCCTGTATACAGAAGGATGTGGGTGGCTCTTGGAGCAGTACGTGCATTCCTGCAAGAAATAAATATAGACATGGGTAAAAACACATTTTTTATTAAAAGACAGCCTTGTACTTGGCTCTGAGGAAGAATTTAAGAAGGGTTTCATTGTCAAATATACAACAGGGAGCAAATTCTTCCCCATTCACGACTGGTAAAGTAATAACGGCAGCCCAGAGGACATGCCAATCTCCTGCTAACTTGACTGTGTGCTTCACAGACAGGACTTTTGCACATCTACCCCTGATTACTGCAGCTTGCCTCTGTGGAATAATTGCATATAAGAAAATATATTTTTAGATACAAAAATGCAAATGTGATTGAAAAGTGTCATGGCACTTTGTAAATATATGTTTGTATTAATATTCTAATGCAAACAGATGTGTTGCCTGGGAACATATTTTTTAACAGGACCAGAGAGTTTACAGTCTCACGGCCCATGCTGGAAAGTGGTTAAGGCACCTTAATTATTATAAAGGCTATTCCTAAAGTTTACCAAATTTCAAAGATGGTACTTAAGCTCTCCAGAAAGCATCACTTCCCAGTTGCAGGGATAGAATTCAAGAGCCCAGCCAAAGTACTTGGGATTTTGTCAGTGACATCCAGGCTGCAACGTCTCATCCCAATATAAGGAAAGAATACATGCTGAATGCCATCTCTTGGGTTTTAACATTCAAGGTTTTCTCTTCCCTCACTCAACTCCTTCAGATCACGGTGACCAGCACTTGGAAACAAGGAAAGAAAATTGGCAGGTTTGAAATATCTTTACTCCAGTGGTGTTAATGGAGCCAGGACAGCTCTAAGCATCCACCTGCCCCCAGTCAGACCACCCCGTGCAATCCTGACAAACAGCAAGAGCGCTGTGTGGGAGGCAGTGCCCCTGGTATGTTCCCAGTACAAGCACTCGTACGTAAGTGAGGTTTACTCCCATGCACTAACAAAGTGGTGTAACTGTCTATTTGCACACCACGTAAGCTGTAGCCATTTATCAGTTAAACCTTGATAGGCAAGTGGTGAAACAGCACAATTTATCTGCTTTTAGAAGATGAGGAAATTGAAACAGAAAGCCGACATGACTCTTAAAGGAAACAAGGCCAGTAGCATCTCAGAAATTGCTGCCTGCCTCTCCCTCCCAAACTGTGCAACACACCACAGAAGTGCCTTGTTCAACAAACCAGCTGGTTATTAAAGAATGATTTTTGATACCTTTCCCCACGTTCCATTGCTATTTTTTTCCTCAAAAAGGACGTCAGGAAAGCAAAAGGTTCAAAGGCATCTCAACAAATACTTTTCACCCCATGCCATCTGCCTGGGGGCCAGCACAATCCCCAAGTGGCTAAGTTCCACATTTCAAAGGCTACCAGGATTGCATACCCTTGCTGGTGACCTGGTCCGAAAGGCCAAACAGTGAGTGATCGGTGTCAGCAGATTGTCACAGTCAGAGGTGGCATCCCAAAGCAGGACTAGTGGAACAGGACAGCATTCATTCCACCTCTTCCCTTCTAAGAAAGGGATTTCTGCCAGTCAAGTGTCTTTTACCTGCACCAGTCTGCTCAGACCATGTCAGCAAGAATACTTGGGCTCAAGTCTACTGATGTGAAAAAACCAAGACAAACAAGAAAGCAGCCCAGTTGGGATTTATTCAGTATTGCATGGAAACATTACAAATCACAATCGCATTCTAGGTATTTACTACAATGTTTCATTGTTTTCATATCTCTGAGCAAAATAAGACCCCTAGCTGTATGCTATGGTATCAGACTGTAAAACAAGCCTCTCTTCCAGGTATTCTAAAATATCAATAATGTAACTTCTTCCATGAAATGTATTTCTTTCAGAAATATATTCCAGAAAATATATTTTCAAAGTGCGCTTATGCTTTTAACACCAGACAGAGCTGGCTCAATTTTTCTAAACCCCACTTACAGGACTGCTGCGTGATGAACCTGAATAACTTCAGCATAATAGGAAATAAAGTCAATTGAGAAATACCTTATGAAAGAACTTGTTTGTTCATTCTTAAGGTCCTTTTCTTTCTTTCTAGCCTGCTTTCTTGCTTTCTCTGAAAGCAGCGGCTTCACTGCGTGCAACATCAAAATTTATTAAGGGTCACAGCCTATGAATCAAGAGTACAGAAAAAGCAACATGCTTTTTTACATCAGCAGCATTAACTACTCCAAATATTCCAGCTCAATATCTGCAGAGAAAGTGGTGTTAGTCCCTTTGGTACTCTCAAAACACTGTACTTATACCTCTACCACACTTTCTCAATATATTTTACTGGGTTTAAGACTTAGGTAATTTAATTATAGTATTTTTAGTAACATTACTAGTGGAGGAATTTGTATTTTTCCTAGCTTCTTGTCTTAATGAGAATTTCAGATAATGCCAAGACCTTGCACTCAGAGAGAGTAACATATCAGATTCCTAATAATGAAATCTAAAGCCTCTCACCCCAACAAAACAGGTTCAAGTTCACCCAAAGCCCCTATAGACACAGTATCCAATCTGGCAAAACACTTTAGCACATGCCTAACTTCACACATGTGAGCAGGCCATTGACTTTTGTGGGACAGCTCACACACGCAAAGTTAAATACATGCATAAGCACCAAGGTCACAGCTCAAAACTAGGCCATGTGATGTTTCCCTCTGGGCATCATTACTGGCTGTGTGCACCAAAACCATCCCCAGTATCTTCTGCAGCTCTGATGGCTGCATGGGCCCACACATGGGGTCAGAGGGAGAGAAAGACCATCAGAGATGGGATGAAACCACCTCCACCTGAACCGCCGGTTCTGGCACCAGTCCCTGCTCAGAAGCAGGTAAAGAGAATACCCTCTCCAAAATCTATGGCACAGGGGAGAGAAAGCAGGGGTTGTGAGCCTCTAATATTGCCAGGCACTTCCAAACTGCTTTGCACAAGCCTCAGCTTCATTGCTGCTCGGCCTTCCAGAAGCAGATAGGAAAGAGGGAGCACAGCTTTTGGCTTCCCATCCCTCCGTGAGTCAGCTTGCAGGGTGTGCTGGGCAGGAAGCGTTGAGAAATAAATTGCTTTCTTCAAGGCTGCAATAAATTATTTGTTTCCATTTGCTGGAAAGAGCATTTATACTCACTCTCTGAACTGGTGTAAGGAGATTATGAAGTATTTTCCAACACACTTCATGCTTCTTTGCTTTTGTTTCATACAAATAACTGGAATTGAACTATAAATACTTCAAAAGTATGACGGTTGCAAAGGTTTCTGTACATTCAGTCCTATCTATGAGAGAAATGTCTTTCTTCCTTTTCAAGCTTCTCGGCTGCTTAGCAGATCAGAACGGGTGGAATTTATTTTTACAGAGCCTGATCAAGAGCACTGCGTGCAGAAAAGCATCTCCAAGTCTAAACATCTGGCAAAGGGCATGGCAGGCAGTAGGTGCCCATTTCCATATCAAATCTCCGTGTCTGCTGAGTCACTGCTGGCATCGTCATCTGTGGCAGGAGCAAAAAAAAAGCTGTATTTTCATCAAAGTGAAAATCTGTTTCACTTGATTTCAGGAAGTTGGTTCATGTGTTTGTTTTAATCTAATGAACCTAAGTTTGCCTCATTTCCAGCTGAGCTGTGTGAATATAAACAAAGGTAGAACTAACCACGGTGCAGAGTCACAGATTTTTAAGTCGGTGAGTGCTGTAGCTGAGCCTGACTACTTAAATGTCACAAACCACTGACCCTTCCCCAGCAACTTCTGCATGCAGTACATTCAGACCCATTGAAAACAATCTTCCACTCTCTATTATCTACCAAGGCTATTTTTAGGACCATAGTGAGATATGAACTGCTTTTTTCCACCAAGGGAGGCTGTGACTTTTAAGCTGGTTCCAGCACTGTACATACCACCCATGCTCGAACAAATTCCAATGGGCTCTTGCAATACTGTTGTGGAGAGTCAAAAAACCAGCATCAGGACAGAGAGTGAAGCTCCCTGACAAAGGGAAACCAGCTTGTTGCCACTGAGCAATATGTCAGAAAAGAAGCTTAAAGAAAATTATTAAAAATTATTTTCTTTGGGTGAAGAGGGAGGGGAAGGTTAAATACACATAAACCTCTCCTTTCTGAAAGCTGTGAACTGAATTCATCCCCACCCAGCAATGGGAAGTGGGTGAGCCCAGCCGGTTTCACAGCTCTGCTTCCTTTCTTTGAGAGTGAAGGTGGGAAGTGCAATGTGCCAAGTGCCAATGGGGTGTGGAGGTAAAGAATAGGTTGATCAGCCAGGGGAGGAAGAGAAAGGGAGAGCGGAGGATGTTTGGGGGTGGGGAGAGAAAAGGTACATTGTTCTTTCTCCAGCTCCACAGAGCCAAGCAAGAAAGAATCAAGTCTGGCACCATATAATGTTTTTTCCAGGGGAGTCTCTGCCTATGGCTCTTGGCCCAGACATCACCAACCCAAGAGGAAAAGAAACAAAGCTATGAAATTGTGTGGTCCCTGAGGTGGCTGCAATCATATGATAAGGAGGGGGATGCTGATAATGCAGTTGCATTGAAATGGCACTTCCAGAGGTTGCACAAAGGAGAAAAACGAAAGGCAGGGGATGGGCTGAATAACTGCCTCTGGACCTTCCAGGTGGGAAGAAGGAGCCATGGACAGATATTCCTACAGGGAAGTAAAGCATCCAAAGGGCTCTGCAAGAGTATTCTCATGAAGGCTTCTTTTTGTAAGCCTCCTCCCACACGATTATATCTTTGCTGTGTCCATTTGCTGAGAAAAAGCTACCTTGAGAGTCCAGCCCTGGGCCGGATGCAGTACTAAAGAGCATCACGCAGGACGTGTAATTCTAAGAACAAGCTTCTGCATGGTCACAGAAATCACTTCATGCAGTCACTGAAAAGCTGGACAAAAGGCCACTGTGAGTGTAAGCAAAATTAGTGCCTGGCGTTGTGCAATCTGCTAACACATCTCTCAGAGCTCTCCCTTTCAGGCAAAGAGTAAGGTTGACACAATGCCATTGTTTCAGAGATTGTTAGTTTTCACATCCTAAAAGCCAGATCATCTCCATGGTGATACTGCCTGGGAGACAAGCATTCAACAAAATCCTTATTAATTATTTATCAGCAGCCCAACTCTATTGTTTGATACGTTGGCAAACTATGCAGTAATCGGAGGAATTGCTCAAAGCAGTAACCGGTGCCATCTGCACCCAAGTGAGCCTTTGCTGATTTAAATCTCAGCTTCTGCTCATTACTTTGTTCCATCACATGTTTGTTCATGTCATGGACATTACCAAGGACAAAAGAGTGTTATTGCTGTTGCAAAGCCAGCAGCTGCACACATAAGGGGCAAGGATGCACGTGCCTCGATGCACCTCTCAGGTTCATGTGCTTGTATGAGGTAAAGGTATTTTTTACAGCTGCCTCACTCTGCATGGTGACAGCATATAGCAAACATCTGCATCTCCCTGTTTCATTCCCCTCTTCACAATGTCCCAGACAAATAGATTATATTTCTAAAAACCAAAGCTGATGTCACTACTTGTAGAGAAACTCACTCTTGTGCTAAGGCATCAGAAGTCCCAAGCTGGTGTGATAAATGTTAAATCAAAATTCTGTTTGCATAAGCTGAGGCACAATGTGCCACTGCCTCTGGGAGAATGAAGGTACGATTACCTCAGGTTTAATTTTCCTTTTCTGGTTCTGCTGGACATACTTGCTGCTATCATATCATATCATAAATGATGATTCACCAAGTGGAGAAGAGGAATTAACTATTCACAAACACTCAGCAAGGGGATTATATATCCTCTCTAGTTCCCCCTTTATTCACAGAGAAAGATGTCTGTGGAATCGAGTTTTAATGAGCAGTAGAAGCTACCAGATGAACGCATTTATACTGTACATATATAAAGTGGGTGCCAGGAGGAACATACAACACCCTTCCTCCACTTCTTTCCTCACCCCCACATACGGTGCTTGTTATCAGGATTTGTGAGCACATTTCCTGAGTAACTACTGCCTTACTGGGAAACTTGCATCCCTTCATTGTCTGGTACCTGCTACCCTCATCTATGTATAAAAAGACTGGCATATTTACATCATGCATTCTCTGACAAATTTCCCTGGCAGACCTTTCTTCATTCAATGCTGAGAATCCTTGCCTCAAGCCATATATGTCAAAAATATACTAAAAACTTCTCCCTTCCCAAAAGTTTTTTACACCACATTACTGAAGTCCCAAGTTATAGCACTGTTCAGTTCTAGAAGAAAGATTCTACAAATAACCCCTATCCCTAGCAATAATGATGTGTTTCCCATAGTACTGCCTCAAGTTGCCCCTTCTTACCCCTCCCCACTGCCCCAACAGCATGCTACCACAAATCTGCATCCACTTCAATCCTCCCTGATCCACAGTAAAACAAATTTGCTGTGGTAGGAGCAGAGGTTGCAGAGGATTTGTTGAAAAGCAGAGATCTGACATGACCAGGTTATTAAAGATGTTTGCAGCTGTGGTCTGTCAGGACTGGAGCCCAGGGCTGGCCTGGCATCCTGGAAGAGTCCCTATCACGTGCAGACTTCACCTTCCTGGAGAAAAGAGTTCTGCTTACATTTTTTCTAACACACTTCTAAATGTAACTCCATATCCTCCATATCATGCACAGATCAGTGGAGGATCATCTCCTTTCCAACATCTAATAACTCACAAATATCCCATCCAACTACCTTCAAACTTTGGAGAAAAGTTCATGCTTTGGCACATAAGAAATTATATCTGGAAAGAAAGTGGGGTACGGGATTTCCCCGAGGCAATGGATGTTCATAAGTGTAATTAAAAAGAAAAAAATGCTTTACAGCCTCAACTATGGATCATTCTCCTCAATAGATGTTAACCAGCACTGAATGCTACATTCACTGAAAAGACGAAAACTGCATTTACAGTTAACTTCTAGTGAAGTTGCCAAGCAGATGTTTGTTTTTGGCTTCCACATTTACTAAAGCCAAATGCTACACTGAGTTGGGATTTCACAAAGTCTGATTGCTTTTCTTCCAGGTTACAATTTTGTTGGAACCAAAAAGGGAAAAAAAAGGAGGGGAAAATAAAAGCAGAAAAAAAAAAAGCTGACTTCACTTTTAAGTAGGAAAAAAACTGGTAGCATCCGTTTCTATCATGTCTGTTTATATCATAGTTTAAATGAGGTTAGAATTGTGCAATCATTATTGATCAACTTCCAAACACAGCATAGCTCCATCCAGCACATGTGCAAAAGAGGAAAAGTCACTTAAAGCGAATCTTGTGTCAGTCAGTCTTTTAACTTCTGCAAGTCTGTGTGCAGACTGTTTAGCACTAATTAAATTACTGACAAGTCAGGATAAAGAGGAGTGAAAGAATTCACAAGCCCCAAGTTTACTGTTCTCAATGTTACATGGGTATTACAGATCCACTCTCCAAAAACTGGAAGATAGATTTCACAGTAATTTTGAGGCTTGATCTCACAGCTACCACAGCTGCTGATGTAATGCAAAATGCTAACCTGAGGCAGCAGAGAGGGACTTTAATTCAATGTTGTTTTTCATTGTGAATAAGCAGTGAACCACACTGAAGTAATCCTCCAAAGTAGGAGTGCACACTGTTCAAGGCATCAATTTGGGGATGAAACACAAAACCAAGATCTTGGCTATGTCGTTATAAAAAGCCCTTTATGACTTTCTTAAGAAGACAGGTATAAAGCCCTGGTGCCTGGATCTAGTTCCAGTTTGAAAATTACACAGTCTCCTGTAATTCCTCCAATAATTTAAATTGGAAATGGGGTTATTCACACCCTCTAAGCAACTGCTGCAAACTGTTACAATGTGCTGCTAAATAATGGTAACCTCAGCAGTTACCAGAGTCTCTAAAGTGATTTTACAGATTTAGGAGAAAGGTACTACATCAGCGTGAGGCTGTAATTCACATTAAACAAGGAAGAAGGTTAGACATTGTTTGAACTCTTAGAACTAGTTTTTTCCCAAGAAGCCACCTCACAGCACATTTCCATTCATTGGTACGTTCTGCCTGAGAAAGTTGTGGATAAATAAAATGTAACTCGGCTTATTCTCTCTTTTTCACTGAAGCTTCTGTGAGTTCAGAGAAACTCAGAACACTGAGAGCTTTGCACATCTTTACAATGCCTCTTCCACCACAAATGTGAAGTCAGCTGGTATTGTGCGGATCTTTTGATTTTGCTCTCTGGTTCTGCAGTCTTTCAGAGAAAAAAAGGAAGTGCTATTTCACCATGAGGATTACAATAGTACAAGAAAATCTTGGGAAGAGTCTTTTTTAAAATAAGTGTCTGTACTTTCATGCACCACAACACTCATTAAAACCCAACACCATACTGTTTGACCACCTCAAATTCCTAATTAACAGAATGGAATTTTGAAGTGTGGAGAGATTTTTAAAGCTGAATTTAGAGACTTTAGTCTTTTGGATTAACATTGATGAGCAAGGATTCATTGTGGAAAGACGGTGGGCCACAGGAATTATATGATGGAGGGTGCATAGACGTGTTTAAACAGCACTGTTGGAAGGGTTAATGATGCAGAACTATCAGAAGCACCTGTCTCTAGTACACTTTTCTAAACTGATCTAAGGTGGATCAAAATATAAACACCCACTTCCTGGTGGGAATCTAGCAAACCATAAACCCACATCCTATCTGGAAAAATACTCTTGGAAAACAAAAAGATTGGCAATCATGTACCAAAGCTTCACCCAAATTTTTTTGCTCCAGGGCTTACAGATCGCTTTGCAGTATTAAATTTGTTTTGTTAACGCACTGCTTCAGTATTACATTGTTCTGCCAGGACATTACCTATTTAATGGTCCCTTCTGGGAAGGGACCGTCTTAGAATTTATGACAGAGTATGGTGGAATTACTACAGTGGGAGGAAAGGAGTTTGCTAAGATTTCTTCCCCATCCGTCTCTGATTTCTGAGAAATATTTATACCCCTGAAGGTAGAGGAACCTCCTGTTGTTCCCTTTTATTTATTGAAAGTAAATTACCAGGGCCACCCTAATGGCTTAGTGGAGAGAGTAACACAGGAACAGGAACACTCTTGCTCCCTGCAGCCAGTTGGGCTTGGAATGGATGTGAGAGGATGAGGAATGAATTACGCTTTCCTACAATTAAGTGGCTGGCGATCCAGCAATTCTGCAGCCTTAAATGCCTAATTTCAGCTTTCCCTGCTAGAAGAGGAGTTCACAACTGCAGGCAGTTGTTCGAAGTAGTTAGGAGGAGACTTAACTTTGGAGGGAATAAAGCGCAAAGCAATTATTTTTCAGGATGGAAAGCTTTTGCCTAAGAACTCCCCCAGACTCTGCGAGCTCCAGGACTGTTGCCCCCTCCTTTAACACGCACAAACACCTTTTTTTGGCACGTGTTTTGGCTGGAATCAGTTGAACAAGCGAGAGTTAGAACTCATATTTCTGGGATCCCCTTGCCAGACGCTAAGCTGTTAGGTAGTGTAACAACAGCAGCCCAGGCTTCCCACTTCACCCTGCCAATGACCTTCGCACAGACTTGGACATACCCCCTTCCTCAGAGTGAGGAGCAATTCCCTCTCATGCTGCTCGCTCCAGAAACTCATCTCAGCAAATACCACAAATCATGTCAGACCGAGCAGGACTATTAAAGCAGTGCTGCATAATGTGCATGGCTGTCCACGAGGGACCGGACCAAGAGACTGCCTAACCCACTTTGTTTAACTTTTTAGTTAAACAATCCTGAAAGGGGAAGCTGCATTGCTACTCTGGAAATTACAACTTTAATTTTATTAGAACCACACATTCCTCAGTTAAACTGCAGAAATAATTTAAGAACCAACTCCCAAATAAGACATTTTTCTACATTTCCTACATTTTCTGGAAATATATTATTTCCAATGCTGTGAAGTAAAAGCAGACTTATTAATTTACCCAGGTTAAAGTTCTTCCAGTAGCCCAAATAAACTCTAATGTCAGGCTAATTACATGCATTTCACCAGTTTTGCATTTTCACATTGCTCAAAGCAACACCACACAACACCAGTGGAACACTGATCGTTTCCAACTCAACCCTGCAAACCATTCGCACATATTGCATTCATCGCTCACTCGCACTGCATTGCCCATGGCAGAAATCCATAGTGCTTCCCTGAAAACAGAGCAAGCTTCATTTCCCTTCCTCGCTCATGCTTTAATATAGCTCTGAGGTGCCAGCTTTTACTGGGTTATTTAAACAGCGTTAAGACTTTTGCTGGGCAGATAAGAAGAATAACTTGGGTGTGCAGTAAAACAAAGATATAGCTGTTTGTGCCAAACATTCAGTTTATGGCAATACTTCATAGGAATTATTCCCCGTAACAACCGAACTGTCATATCCTACAACTACATCCCAGGCAACCTCCCAGCTGAACTCACTATGGCTGCTGTCTGATGTGCTCTACATACAAACACCCAGAACTAACCAGATGTTCTCTATGTAAAACATTTGGTTTGAAACACGCAGCGCTTCTTTCCAAAAATCCATTACATTTGTTTAATGGACTTGCACAGTTCAACTAAAATATCCTGGAGCAGACATTTGACTGCAACTCTACTCTGCAAGCCCCATCTGCAAAAAGAAAAAAAAAAAAAAAGAAAGAAAAAGCAAATGAGAATGCTTTACATGATTTATGCTGTCTTTATGATCAGCCAGTTCATAAAATACAAGCTCTGCTCTGCAGACAATAACACAAATCGCTTTCAAGTATTGTTTGTCCTTGCCTGTGTTACACAAATATTTCAATTGAAACAAAGGGCCGAACTCTACTCTTCAGCTTACAAGTGTTAATGCAACTGAGAGCAGCATTTTACCCACATACATAACAGGGGATGCAATTTTTTTGTTTCATGCTCAGAGGGAGTGAGTAATGGCATCCAATAATGATAACCAGTTACATTCATGGTTGCAGAGTTTTCCTTTCATCCAAGAAAGGCTTGAAGGAGGTTGAAGTACAGCATGAAATCCTTCTCCCTGATGAATTCCTTGGGAGCAATGCATAACCCACCACGAGGCCTATCACAGGTTCCCTTAGACCACATTTACATAATAAAATGCCAGACAGAATGGGAGAATACTTTGTTTTACTGAAACAGAGAGTCTGGTAGAAAACTCTCAAACTGTACACAGAAAAAAACCCTGTAGTTGAAAAGGATGGCTAATCTCTGGCCTGGATGCAAATGCACTGCACAGTCCAGGTAAAGGCACTCATTCCTCCCAGGCTGTGCTAACACAACAGTGACCAAGTTGTATCAAGTGGTGCTCAACAGTGGTGAGCTGTCTGCAAGGCACAAGAGATGGTGGGCTTTTGAAAAATTGGCACCATCCCTTCAAAGTGGGACTATAGCCATGGAAGAGGACACTCATTTTAAGAGCAATTTTCCTGAGATGGTTATACCCACAGAAGGAATGGCTCAGCACAGTGCTGGAGCTGTGGTCAACCTTGCCTCTCCCCGTGGCTCCACCACAGACCTTCTGGATGAACCTCAGGGAAACCACTCACCCCCTGGATGTCCAAAGTATAGCTGTAACAACTGGCTCCTACAGGAGCTGGAGCTTAAACCCACAGATCACCATTTAACTATTTCACCTCATTTTGGTACCCTGAAGAGAATAAAGACATGACAAAGGAAGTAGCATGAAGGATGCTATTCCTCATGTATAGTCCTGATTAAAAATGTATCTTCCTATGAGGGCAATGTGAACGTCTCTCAGTTACATCCCTACACAGGTCAGCTAAGCCTGCATTGCCTCCAGCAGGTATTTACAGGAATGTTCCAGGTGCCAGGCCACGTGGCATTAAAGCATGCACCAGATGGGAAGGTTGCACTCTCCCCTCTTCTCCTCCCAAAGGCTATTTTATTTCCTCACACCAAAACAGCAGCCTGCAGCTCTGCCCTGCTGCATCTGCTGCGCCAGGCGTCCCCAGGCGTCTCCAGGTGCCTTCGCTCCTCCTTCCTGAGCTGCGCTCTGCTGGGGAAGTCATAATGTTTGATTTGTGCAGAGCGGCAAAAATATGCAAATAAGTGACAGCTCTGAACACGTGCCTTGGAAGCTGTTTCTTTAACAAATGCTTTGCTGTCTTCCCCTGTCAGACTTGTGTGCAAAGGACTTAACCTTTTTGAGTCAACAATAAAGCACCATTTAACAAAAAGGAACATTTATTTAGCTACCACACAGCTCAAAAAGGTATTTCTACCCAACCCTCATTGCTATTTTTTGTGATTAAAAAAACAGTCACATTCCTTTTTAAAATAACACATGTACCTCAAATAAAGGGAGATATCTTTTACCATCAGGCATTTAATAGAGATTGGAAATATCAGCAGAGATCAAATGCCTTATTGTGTACAGGAAACATGATATGAAAGCTTTGAGATCTCCATCAACAGCAGGACCCCAGTTTTTTGGATCTACCCAGGAATAGCTAAATTTAGTCCCTGAACTTGGTATCTTTTTGCAGGAACCGTATTTTTTTTTTTTTTAAGCCTAATGTCCCTTAACTAGTGTCTGTATTCTGAGGCAGTGCTGCACAAGGCCAAACATGCTGACTCAGCTCCACAGCCTAGCCACACATTAGGATAATTGCAAGTCCCTCAAGCCGCCAGACCTCAGAACAAAGACACTGCTCCAGCCTTAAGTCGTCCCACATGCGGCTGCTGCGCCGGAGTAGCCGAGGAGCTCTGGGATCACCACAGGCCAGCGTTCCCCAGGAAGGCGAGGCAACAGGGGAAGCACAGCCTGCCAAGCACTGATGCTTCGTCACGGAGGCAGCCAACCCCACACAAGGTGCAGCAGACCCTCCCATTCACCAGGCTGGCATCCCAGGGACTCAACAGCAAGGGCTCTTGGGCACCATGCTGAAGGTGTGCTGAGGTGAAGTGGGAAATGCTGACAGTGAAAAGGGAAGGCTGAGGAGGAAATCAGAAATTAACAGTTACATTAGGTGCACGTTAAAATCAGCAACCTCAGCTGTCTTCTTAACACTCATAAAAAACAAGACCTGCATTTATTTTGTGATTTTTGCATTCCCCTACAACTGGCCAGGATGGTTTCACACATGCCAGCCACGCCAATCCCTTGTCCCACAGCTGCTCTGTGACCGGGTTTTTTTCAAGTGAAAGGAACCATCCATTAAAGTATTTTATTATCTCCTACATTGGTAGGACAGAGCCTGGAAAAGTCCGTACTTGAGCAAGAGCCAGGACTTCCATCACATCATGGACCAATGGCAGCTCTAAGGACTGATGGCTCACAAACCATCAGAGCTAAGCAAGTCCCATCCATCTTTGGGGAGCTGAGGGACACAATGAGCTTATACCATGCAATAGTTTAACAGACTGAATTGAGGGTTGGCCCATGGTCTGTAGTTCAAAATATAGAAATTACTGAGCTCAAATAAGAGTAAAGAACAATGGAAGATCAAGGGATGGCTACAACCTTGCCCCCTCCACACTTTGCAGCACACAGCAAAGGTTACAGGAGGGCCTCCACGTCGACTGAACATCTGGCATTTTTGGTGTGGGTCCAGGATGTTTGATGGGTACGGCCAGACACAGTACACACACGGAGTACCTCACCCAGCCTCCGAGTGTTCAAAGGTCTAGGATCCCCTAATTTATACAACATACTATACTGCCTGTGAAGACACGGTGATAAATATATTCTGTTTAAAAGCAGATACTTCTCAAATCATAACTTGCAGATGCTCAAAGTCTTTCATGTGGGTAAGACAAATGAGAGCCATAGAGACTGATTTTGTAGCCAGGGAGTACAGGAAGCAACAGCAGGAGAACACTATTGAAAGCCTGGATACACTTATGGCTTTAATGAATTGGTCATCAAATATAACAACACACATATGCAGCTTTTACCTTGCTTTGTAGTTTGCTCCCCCGCCCTCCCCAGCTATTCCCCATATATCTAGCAAAGTGGAAATTATTTTAAGTTTAGTTTATTAAATGGACACACATGGTACTCACATCTGCTGGAAGATATTTGAGGGAAATGCTGACAAATATCATTTACATATTTAGTTGGAGACCTTTTCATCTGAGACATTTCCTCCGACATATCAACTATCCTAAGTACATCGACCCATCAGTGCTAATGACAAGAGGTTTTTCTATAAAGAGTCTGGTGCACACCTGGGCAATTTAGGGACAAATCCTGACTTATGGAGGAGGCAAGAAGAACATTCTCTGTAGGTCAGAGATTCCCATGCCAATGTGCCCATCACTGGTGGCAAGCAAACCATCAACACAGAACACCTGAGCTGGGCACTGGCTGAAGCCTCCAGCCTTACCCAGGTCAGGAGTTGCTGAGGCTCTGGCCAGCACACTGAGGAGCCACCACTGGCTTTTGCTATCCATGCTGTGAGCTCCTATCCCACCCCAAGCCTGGAGGCAAACCTGCACCTCTGGCTTCAACAGATCATTCAGAGCTGTAGCACAAAACATTGTTTGGTCCCACTTTTTACAGGAAAACATACAAGACAACAATAAGGAGAACAGCGTCCTACTGAGAGGAGCATGGCTGCATGGCAAGAGGAGGTGCTTTGGTGTCAGCATCCCAGTTCATGTAGCTAGAGAATACATAAGCACGGTACAGGAGGCAGAGAGTAGAACCAGGCAGATGCCCATGTCAAACCAAAGGTCATCAACCAATTTCCAAATGCCTGGTATGCAGGTTTTGCAAACGTGTCCCATATGCTCTACATTTGGATAACCACGGCTGCACACACGTTCACCTGCTGGTGTTCAAGGCTGATAGACGCAGAGCTGGTTTTCAACCCACGCATTCGTCATCCTTCCTTGGCACTGTTGGGGCCACCATGTGCCTCCTCCCAATTCCTCACTCCAGCAAAGACTCTCTAGTTACTTATTTACCAGACAAAACACAGACTAACTACAGTTACAGTTCTGTAAAGAATAAACAATTGTTCACAAGAACTGCACATTCCACAAGGTTTTATTCAACATGTATGACCCCGAACCACAATATATACAATAATTGTCTCCACATGGCAAATCCACATTGTGGTTCCTAAAAAAATAGTAATAATTTTTAGAACACATGCCACTAAAAAATGCAGTACATTTTAGCAATATCTAATGAAAGATTTTGTACAAGCAATTTCCATTCTCTTGTGTTCTCTAGCACATGGTGCTGTGAAACCATTTGTAGAAACACTTAGGCATTTTACGGTGGTTTTAGCTGAAAGTTGCATTAAAAGCATTGGCTCAAATTCTGTTGTGAAATTTCACATGTAGAGGGAATCGCACTAGGTATGTATCAAGCCAAAATGCGCCCTGCTCATTAGGCTAACTTTCCTATATTAACCCTTCAGAAAGGAATACATTGAGACACAGAAAAGTTAATTATCTGCCCAAAATTCTTCAATCCAATGAAGGGGGAAAAAAAAGCAACAGTGTATTGGAAATTTTTTATTTCTTCACCTGTAAAAAAGTGCAACATCATTGAAAGAATATCACGATGTTCACTCAAAGCACAAAGAACATGCTGTTCTTTAATTTGGTAAAAGATTTGACAAACTAACATATTTAGATAACCCCTTACTGGCTAGTCATTAATCCAGACTTTCATACCACTGACCCATACTCCCCTGAACAAATCTGCTTCTCCAACAAAAATTCTCAGTGCAGAAAACTAGTATTCTGTTCTAGTGCCTTACTCCTGATGACCTTCATGCTGTAATCAGTTATTTCTGTCTGCAGCCCTTAATGTTAAAGCCTTCTTTGGCATTTCAATTATCCAAGTGTTTATATGAAGACTATAGCAATTTGATACAACCAGGTAGTAACTCCTATGGTAATAAGCCCACAATATTCACTGTGAATTACATTAGAATAATTCCAGTGGGTTTTTTTCCGTTTGCTGCTTTTTATTTTTTCTTTTTTTTTAAACCACAATCTCAGAACACATCTAATAGCTAAACGTGGAACAAATAACAAATTAACAGCAAAACTATTTTCAAGCCCATATACTCTTTCCAACTTCTATTCATTCCAGATCTAGAATTTCCATGCATGCAGAGGATGACCCGAGTTTCACTAACATGCCTTCAGCACCATGAAAACACTGTCCAGATTTAGTCACATTACAAGTCCCTACAGGAACTCAGTTTGAACATCTTAAATAAATAAATAAATACATACACACATACATACATGCATACGATTTAGGTGATACATTTTGCAATAATCCCTTTTGCCCTGAGGAGCCTCTGGCCCCATGTAAGCGTAGCGTGGCAGGAGAGGTGTCGGCAGCAGCCACCACAGGCTGCACAGATCCTGCTGGCAGCTGCCAGCTCGGAAGCAGGGAGCAAAGCCGCACGCCCTGCGCGGGTCACCGCGCTGGCGCGCACACCAAAGCGGGAGGCAGCGGAGCACAAAAGGGCCAGGAATGGAGACCGAAGCTGGATGTCACACAGGGACAAAAGCCGCGGGTAAAGAGAGAGGCCAAGAGGCAGGACAGACTGAGCTCTCCAGGAGGGTGTCATCCATAGGACCCTGACGTTACGTATTCTGCGTGTCTGGACGGATCGGGTACTAGGTTGTGCACTCAAAACTACCTGAAACTTCTGATGATTTTGGCTTTAATTGGCAAGTTTTTAATTTCTCATGTATAAAATGGGGTAGCAATACAGGCTATTGTTACTATAATTCAACTGTATTATCAGAACTGTGGAAGCCACATTCACGAATCAGGAACCTGCTGTGCAAAGTACTGTACAGACACTTCACATCACAGCAGTGTCGTGTAGATACTTATACCTGTGTCTGCAACAAAGGAAGATACCTTAGTAAGAGCAACAAAGAACCTCAAAAGAAATAAACGGTTCTGTGTCAGATTTGGACACAGAACTTCTGCAGATTATCCTGCAGAAGATGCACACTGACCAATCAAGATAAAAATCAATATGAAACAGTGACCCAAGTGCTAACTGAAGAAGAAGTTCTCAGGGGAAAAAATGGAAATATAGCATTAAAGATAAAAGAATTCACATGCATCAGAGGGATACTGACATTTTCTGTGACATCAGCAGCACAGGTGAGAGACTGGGACAAACATTCCACCTGGTTTTCACTGCCCTCAGTGACCCATAGGCACACTTTTTTTCTGTTATAAGGCACACTTTTTTTCTGTTACCCTTAAAAACAACACTGCAAACAAACAAATGGTTGTGTGGCCAACAAGGCCTTAATTACTGACATGATAGAGCTGTCATTGTTGGTATTCATGTTTTGGTTTTGTCATGATATGGAGAAATACAACCAGCAAAGCAAAGGTCCTCCTTTCATGTAATCTGTTGCTGTTCCAGGTTTCAAAGACCCTGTGCAACCCTTCAAACTCATCAAGAAGCAGACCTGTTTCAAAGCAAAGATTTGCACCGTAGTTGTAAATAAAAAGATTGGTTGCTTTAAAGTTTGAGGGTTTTTTACAAGATTTTGATTCAGAAACCAATTTCATCTGGCAACATCCTTCTACCTGCACTTATTATGTGAGAGATAAATAACACACAGCAGCTACCACACATAACGTGCCTGTCCAAATATGCACCACGTGCCTGTTGTTCATGTTGGGCTGCTGCTTGTCATCAATTCCCAAAATAATTAACTTTCTGGTGGAACGGCTGGAGGAGAATAGTGCTTCCTCCACCTGCTGGTGAGGAGGAAGAAAAGATGTCGTGGCTCAGGCAGAAAGAGGGAGATGAAGGTGGAGGAGAGGCAGGCTCCTGCAACTGCTCCCCATCACCTCCCAAGTGCAGCCTAAGGAGAGAAAGGAAGACAAACTCCCTGGCTTTCAAAAACGACAAACAGAAAACGCCTATCTGTAATTTAAATTTGCATTCTAATGAGCGTTTACTCCAGTGGAATAATTTACTCAAAGAAGAATCCAGCAGCATTTACCATCTTCATGCACCATGCATGGAATCAGCCAGAGGTGGCCAATACACACCTTAAATAAGGCTGAAATAAGTGTAACTGTGGATTTCTTGGCTAAGAAACATTGAATACATAACATGAACAAAAGTTGCGTTCTTTGCTTTAACACGTGCAAGATGACAAGTGGAAAAAACACCCCCAGAAACATCAACATGAGTGTTACTTCACAGGCTTGAGATATCATCTCTTCATCCTTACACTTGCTAACAGGCACCTTAATTTAAGATGTCATAAGTTACAACTGTGTATACTGAGACAGTACTAATGAAGAAACCTTGCTGGCAAAATTAGGCACCTCATACATCATATACTGGGCAGTATTTTAACTGCTCCATGCAGCATGCAATACTGTCTGTAGTCACTGTGGTAACTACAGCACAAATTCACCTAAGTTGTTTCCAATAACAAACCAAATGTATCACACAACCTACCCCGGAGCTTTATGGCAGGAAACTTTATGATCACGTTCCACTGCGTTATAAGGAAAGACAATAAAGTTAAAGTTAAGAGGAATAGCAATTTGAATAAACCTGTAACCTGCTAACACGTGCCAAATACTGCTTTCATTCAAGTCAACAGAAATCCTGCTATTGATTTCCAATGGCACAGGATTAAAGCATATCTGTACTTTGCATTGAACTGTCTTCTCACCTTGGTTTTACTTTATTTACCCAAACCTGCCAGTTTATTTCATTTCTGAGCTCTGTTTATACAGATGATGACAAATCCAAAGTTTGTGCTTCACATTAAAAGCCTGGCTAGTCACGCAAACCTCTTTATTAAATGCCATACAGCTAAAGAAATTCTTGACAGACAAGAGAAGTGTAAAGGCCAAACAGGAGAATTGCTTGAACAAGACTGATGAATGGGAACACAAGGTCCAGCTTTGCAACGTTACCATACAGCTTCAAATACCTGCTTACCCCTGAGTAAAGAAAGAGATGATCAGCTAAACCAGTAGCAGAATAGGAAGCAAACAGCCTGGACTAGAGCAACCTTGGTACTCTCGCTGCCGACTGCGATAGGATTGGCACTGGATGTGGTGCATCAGTGCCGGCCACATCCCCTGCTCTGTGCATCCCCTGCTCTGTGCATCCCCTGCTGGACACGGCAGCATCTGGTCCAACCTGCTCATGGATGATGCAAACACTGCCCACTAATAAGAACTGAGAAGAGAAAAGGGAAGAGAAAGAGAGGTGGAAAAAACAAAGGAAAACTGCCCCCCTCTGATCAGTCATCCTGTCGGTTCTCTTATCTCGCCCACGGAAAGCAATCAGTGTTCACTGTAACAGCCAGACAAGGGAACTGTGAGAAAACAAGGAGCGTTTTCCATTCACCGAGATCTGGCTGGATTCCTGACAACTAGCTTTTATTCCGCAAGCAGACAAACTGTGGATATTTTACATACACTCACAGATGTTACAGTTCAAATAGACACGTTACACCAGAACTCGCCTGCAGACTAGTTAATAATTACACAGTGCCACACGCCAAGGCTTGCATTACTCCAGTAAAAAACTCACACCCTGGTAAGGACTCGTTCAGCTTCTACATACCAGCTGATACAGCAAATGTTACATTTTTATTGCATTTAAAATTGCATAGGTATTCTGATATTCACTCTCTCCATTTCTAGATGACATTAGACATATAAACTCAGTTCAGACCATATCATCAAAGTATCCTTTAGCTGGGCAGCTGAAGAGCTTGACAGTTAGCAAAACAGGGAAAGACCCAGCGTGTTGTTAAGTTAGATGAGACACACATCTACTCTACATCCTTTCCTCTGTGAGGGCTCTTTCCAAAGCCAAATCTCATTGTACATTACTGTCACTTTTTTTTTTGTTAATTTCTCAACACCTTGAAAAAAGATGTTTTCAATTTATTTGCTTATTTACTGCATTTTATAATGCAACTCAAAACTAATCTACTTTAAAAAGAATAGTTAGCATATAATATAGCCCTGAAGCTTTTGTTAGCCTGAAGTTGTAAAACAGCCAAGACAGCAAACTTTAAAAATCATGGACTTAGAGTGAGCATGTGCAGAGATGTCCATCTCTGGTTTCTCTTTAGCCAGCCTCCAAATGAGCTAATAAACTGAAAGCATATATGATATGACTCTACAACTTGGCTGAAACTCTCATTTTCACTGTCGACACAAAGATATTCAGTTGCGAAGTGTTCCCTATTAAAGTCATAGCATCTGAAATTTCATTTTCTGTTTCACAGACCCTTCTGCCTCTGGGTGTGCGTTTAGCTCTGCAGCAACCGAAAGAGAAAGATAAATGTAACGTCACCAGGGAAATGCCTTGCTTTTAGATGAAGTCTAGTGAAAACTCAATTAGTCTACTTCAGGGGAAGACCTCTGTAGAAAACCACCTATTTCTCTGAGCAATCTTTAACACAACAACGCCTGCCTCTCATTCGCCTGCCCTCTGTGGATAGTTACGTATTTCTGGGAAGGAAAAATGACAATAATTCTGACTAACGTGTACATTGCTTCAGTTGCATTTCTGCGCCCAGCTGGAGCGCTGCACCAGTGAGGAAATGCTGAAGCTGAGTTATTGCTGGACAACCCCCGGGCTGCTTGAAGTCTCGAGCCAGCCGGCACCGCTGAGCGGTGAAACGGATCTTAAAAACCAATGGGGTGGGTTGCAGTCCCTGCAATTTTTTTAGGTGTCAGCAAAGTTCAGGTCACAAAAGTATGACCGAATCACAGCATTTTTAACCAGAGAAGCAAACGTTTTCCCTTCTGACAGTACTTTGTGAGCAGCGTTGGTTAGCCAGGGGATGTGACAGGTTTCTTCAAAACATGAATTTCTACTGGGGAAAAAACAATTCACAGTGGACCCGCATGTAAAAAACAGAAGAAAAACAATAAGCCACCCTATTTTTCCAATAATAACACATCCCTTCAAAATGTAGCAATGTGCCACTACAGTACCTCCACCACTCCTCCCAGATGAAAGTCTGCAGGGCTGGCACTCTGAACAAAGCCCCGGACCGCAGGCACGGGTGGGATGCTGAGCGGGTCCCCGCGGGCTGCTGGCCACGCCAGGCACCCGCCTCGCCACAACCCGCCAGCCCCGCACAGCACAGGGCTCCTGAGGGGATGCACGCGGCCAGCTCCGATCCGAAATCGGCACTGGAATCTGATCTTATATATACCTGTATGTATAAAATAAAGAGGCAGAGAGAAGCCGCTCCGCCTGCCTTACCACTCTGCCAGAGAACCTCTCGATGGCCCGCTTGACTTTGCCATAGGTGCCTTTGCCCAAGGTCTCCTGCAGCTCGTAGCGATGCTTCAGGTTGTGCTTGTGGTGATGCCGTTTCACCCCCTGCTGCTTCCTCGCCGCCGTTACCTCCGGGGACGGAGCCGCCCCGACCGGCTCCTCCATGGCCGCCGCTGCCGCTGCCGCTGCCGCCTCGCCACCGC
>VWZW01002378.1:201687-232874 GCA_013397115.1 Edolisoma coerulescens
GGGGCCGAGCCCCGCGCCGCCGCGGCCCGGGCTGAGCCCCTGGGCCCCGCGGCGCCGGGCTGAGGCGAGGCCGAGCACCGGCCCCGGCCCCGCGGGTCTGGCGTGTGCACCTGCAGAGACAGTGGGCAGGGGCTTGAGCGAGCCTGCACCAAGTTTAGGTCTGGAGAGTTTTTCCAGAAAACATCTAATTTTCCCCATTCACCAAGCGGGCGAGGGTTTCCTGTAGGGTTTCCATGTTGGTGGAACTGGCAGAAAAACTCCGGCACACCCAGATGCCGCCTGTCCTTGGCATAGGCAGGCGCTGTTCGCCTGCTCCAGAAGGTTTTTGCGGGTGAGAAACCTTCCTAGGCCCAGTTCTGCTGTGGTTGACTTGCAAATCTGCGCCAAGAGCTGAGGAACACCTCATGTCTGTTTTCAGGATCTTTGAAATACAAAGAATGCATCAGTTTTACGCTTTCTTCATTTTAAAGCATAAAGGGTTATTTCTTTCACAAAGACAGCTTGAAAACTTAAGCCAATACAGACATACAAATTGTTGCCAAAGTTAAGACGAATCAGATGTTCCCCTTAGAAAATAAGCCGTCCCTAAGTGCACGACCAGAGAAGGCAGATGGTCTCTTGTAGCAGAAATGGGAAATTTGCATGGGGTGGAATCATTTTGACATGCTCCACTATGGCCAGTTTTCTGGACCAACACAAAGGCTTTCAAGTGACGGCCCTGGTTCAGTGTCTCTTCCCTGCTGACTGTTCTTAAGGTGCAGGTTGCAGCTGGGATTGTCTGCTCTGCAAGGATAACACACAGACCTTTTGAAATCTTGGGTTCCACTTTGTGGTCACAGCAATATCAAGGCACAGAATTTCAGGAGTCGATAGCCCCATCCCTCCGGTTTGCTGTGGGAGTGTTAGCACAGCAGATCCATGTGCTCAGACAGTTTCGCTGGCTGGCTTCTGCAAAGGTTCAGGTCTGTCAAAGGTAACTAACTCTGGACTGTCAAGGTGATGGGGTGATAGCCAGGCGCCGGCTTTGGTGAGGATTCTCGTTTGGTTCCTCTAACTCACTGGGCCTGTGTGTAAAGCTGGACTTCAGCAAGGTTTATTCCTGAGACTGTGAACACTCTACCCTGAGGCTGTACCCTTAGCTTCTCTGACTTGAACTTGAAAACAGAAGTTTCTCTGTAATTACATCACTACACCTTAATTTTAGGATCAGCAGAAGTGTCCAGCTGGCTCAAGGCAAGTCTGCCTAGTGCAGTACCCTGTTCCTGGCAAGAGCCAGCACCATGTCACAAGGGTTGAAGAAGACAGGAAGAATCCTGCAGAAGTCAGAAGAAACTTATCCTGTGCTGGCTTCTTAATCTTTGGAAGTCTGATATTGGGTGTAAGCCTGGGAGCCTGAAATTTAACATCTCCTTCACAGAGTGCACCACAAAGTGGCTATTCCGAAGCAGCAGAGGTAAGGGAAGCTTCACTCTGTTACTATACAAAAAAAAAAAAAAAAGGCACATCTTTTCCTCCTGTAGCCCCTTCCTTTATCTTAAATGTGAAAAGGCAAAAAATTCTGTGGCCTTCTCTTTGTAAGAAATAAGATGACCTTTGTAGCTTGGATGTTTTTGTTGTTTTATTTTAATGCTCTGAAGTGCTGCTGCATTCCCCCCAGCTGGCAGAGAATAAAGCAACGCCTGGGCTACCTGAACATGCAGGAGAAGGACAGAGGGACATCTGCTACTGCCCTGGCTGCCTTCCATGCCCCCAGTTTGAAACCCACTTATGTAGCTCTTTTCACGCTTGAGGGGATGCCTCAAGAGACATCCATGTGTAGGAATGCGGGACAGACCTGCTGCAAGTAAGGACTGGCACAGGGATGGGAATGCAGCAGCACCAAGAGGCAGGAGGGACCTAGGAGAGGGGCTGGTGACACAGGGAACATGAAGGGTGCTCTTGACTGCTGGGAGAAGTGAAAAATTGTGCTGGCATGTGTTCACCTCTACACAACTTCACTTAAATAGATTAAATCAGAGTCTCAGTCTTGCACAGTGCCAGGCGTGCAGCAGTCTGTCAAGATGACAGTGACAACTGCCTGGTGGTTTTGCATGTCCAGTGCAAGCCCTAGTCTCACCAAAGAGGAGAGCAGCCCGGGGCCTGCTCTGACCTGTGCCAGCTGACCGTGCTGCAGGAGCAGGTCAGGGCTGGCTCGGGCAGCCCAGAGGCAGCAGGGAAGTGTCCTGCGATGGTTGTCAGACAGTCTGGAAGCTCCCTACAGGCTGAAACTCGGTATAGCCTGTATTCAGGACCTTTATGCCTCTTCAATAGCAGAAAAGCATGAATGCCCATGATGAAAATAGGTTTCATTATGTCGTACTCGTGAGCATTGTTAATATCCCCAAGAGTGTTCCCTTCTTAGAAGCATACATCCTCATTTTCATGGAAATCATCAATTTCAAGGAAATATGTCATAAATCATTGCTATATATTGTGACTGGAGAGATAGACGGCATAACAGAATACCAGGAACTCCAAAATTAAAACTGCCGATTTTGTAATGGAATAAGCATAGGTACTATGTAGCATTAGAAATACCACTTTTCCTTTTAAATTTCCATGCTCTTAAATGTGAAGCCAGTGGCCATTGAGCAAATCAGATATGTAAATTAAAACTGGACAAAAGAAACTTCCTGTGCTCATATGTAATAGCTATGATAATTGAAAATAATGATAAATATAGAAGTATACATATGTTTGAATGTATCACCAACATACAGAGATATTTCCTTTCAATTTTTAGCAAGTCTGTGTAAAACGTATAGTGTTTCATTGTTTCTGAGATAAACACTTGGTGAGAATTTCAGTTCTTTGAGTTTATAGACACCACTAGGGAATTCTTCATTTCTGACAGTATTATTTTACGTAACTGCTTTTCCTTATTCACAAAAAGGAATTATCCTCCCATTGAAGCCATCAGACTTCTGCTAGCCAGCTTCAAAGGAAATAGGATTAGGCTCTAATTTGCAAAACAGTATTGGAGGATATGTTGTACCAAATCTAAACTGTACAGATAATCACAATAACAACAAAAAGCCATTGATTTCAGTAGGCTTACCTTCCTGAAGTCAGTGTGGGTTGGAAAATAATCTTAAAAGATTGTAACATGCGAGAAGTAAAAAGCTATTATAAAATTCAGTGCATTTTTAGGATTAATTTTGCCATGAACTTTCAAAACAGCACAACGTATTTGTTATCTGGCATAGAGACACTCAGGATAAAAAAGCCCACTCACTTAATAGAACTCAGTCAAATATTTAGGGCTCCTCAAAAAATTGACAGCTTCTGTAATGAGACATGAGTTTCATAGAGCTGATGCTAATTCATTCCATGTATTGAGCTAAATAAAACCAAAACAAAACCGGATTTCAAAAATACTTGCTAAAATACTTGATTTACAAACTGAGGCCAGGTACTCTCTGTGCAAGGATTATGCATATTTGCAACTTAACTTGGTGAGATGGTATCATCTGTACTCAGACGTTTTGCTCTTCAGCATTCTCCAGTGTTTGTTTAACAGTGAATTGTTTAACAGGGTTGTTACCACCCTTACAGAGGTTGGCTTCCAGGGGGCTGTTGAAGAGCTGGAATATGTTCCTTGACTCTTCCCTACAGTGTAAGAGGAAAGGGGAGAAATGAGTACTAAAGGGATTCCTGGATGCAGTGGACATCTGTTCTTGGATACTGATATGCTGCTCCCTTAGGTTTCAGTCCTCTCTGCTGAGCTCTATACTCTGTACATGGAGAAAAACATGACCTTTGTTAAGTCAGTTGAGTTGCTTTGACTGCTCATGTTTGATGATCAAGCTAAGTGTAGGTATATGCATTTGCTGGACCAAGCTAAAGTGTTCAGCACTGTCCAGACTGCAAATCTAAAGATGACATGACTTTCAAATTGTTGGAAGATACTGGCAGGTGAAACTGGAGGACATTCTCTCAATGGAACTGTCTCTTCTGTGTTAAGTACCTGCTGAGAGACAGCTTTTTGGTCTGATGAAGTGAAAGCATGTTAATGTGTTCCACTCAAGGATAGGGATTATCCTTTAGAAAGCAGCGCTGGCAGAGACAGCTGGCATCCATCTGGTTGCTGTGGCAGGTATCTGTATATTATCTACATCCAATCCTTGTAATTGCATGCTTTATGAAAATTGCAGGAGTCAAGAAAGTTTAGGATTAAGACTGTAATGCTGATTTTCTCTGTAGTGAGCCATATAAAAAAACCTTGCCTTGACAAGTAGTGGTCTTTTGAGGTGTGTCTTGTTTGCATCCAGAGATGTCAGTTCACTATTAAAACAATACTTTAGTCAAGTAATAATCACTGACAGGGCCCAGATTCAGAGGTTATAAAATTCCATCTAAAGTCATGTGTCTCTTCATGTTCTTTGATTGCTTCTAGGACTCTTGAGATGTCCATGCAATAGGAAAAATAAAGACTTAAGTGAAATTAAGCCCTCTCAGTCTGGATCCCGGACCCGTTATAGACCTTTATGAGCAGTGAAGAAACTGAGGAATACTTGTAATGCCTTTTTGGAGAGGACTCTGGAACTGAGACTGGAGTTCTTCATAAGACTATAAGACTTTGAATAGGAGAGGAGCTGTATGTCCACAAAATGTCTTTTACAATTCCATTTCCAAGCCTCAAGCTTTTGCTTCTGTGGCTTTCACTAACAATTTAGACATGTGTTATGATTTTTACCTGTAATACTGTTAATTTCTTCTTCTGCTTGATATGTTTTATGGGGATATTCATAGCACAGAGGATAGCAGTCACCTGCTCAATTTACATCTCCAGATCTGAAAATCCATTTACAGGTGCACGTGTGTACCTATATGCTTATGTCACATGATTTTATCCGTAAAAAAATCTGCTTTTCTACAGTCAACATCTCCACTGTTATTGCTACACTGGGGCTCTCAAAACCAGAGAAGTGAGAGGAAACAACCTGAACTGCACAGGAGACAAAACTGAAATGTAGCAGTTGAGGCTCAGCATCTTTTCTGTTGCACAGCTTCCAGAAGGATTGAGCATACACAATTCCTTCTTCTGTTGCTTTCCTATTTCTCATTCAGTTTAGACGTTCTTTTAGTAAAACTCTGTGATGGTGTGTTTACTGTGTTACTTTATATTAATTTCATTAAATATATTAGCAATACAATCCAAATTACCATCTCCTTCCCTCTCCCTGCACATTGATCCTTTCAGGATTAAAACTCTCATACAAGTTGCAACACTCTGAGCAGAGAATTGTGTTGGGTCACGGTCAGTGGGTTGCGCATTCCAACAATGCAAACTGCAAAAAAAGACATTTAAAACATAGCTGAGTGACTCAGCAGCGTGCTCCCGTCCTGTCATCACTTCCCTTCTTTGCCTTCAGTTCCGTCCCTTCCGCCATTTCTGGTTTTTGCCCTTATTTTGAGAGACTGACTTAGGGCATCGCTTTCCACCATCAGCCCGTTAGGCCGTGTGCAGGCAGCCAGATCTGCACCCAGCCCGTTTTGCCCACCGCCAGCTCCCACACTGGGAACAACTGCTCTCGGCATAGCTTATACACACCAGCTCCTCCAAAGTATCACCACAAGTGGTCATCCCCAGCCACCATCTCTCAATTCCTCCAGCCCCAACTCGCCCGGTACAACAGTGCAGGCAAGCGAGGTGTCTTCTTGTTGGGTTTTGGTGGAGAAACCACAGGCCCTTATCCTGTAAACACGGGTGGTGTTCAGTGGTGCTTGTGGGTTGTGGCGGAAACGGGTGGAGCTGTGCAGCCACGGGTTGGCTTGGGCTGGTTTGGGGCTGGGAGGCAGCTGGGGCAGAGAGGGGGGAGTGAAATGCAGCCAAGGTGGTGACAGACCAGGCGTCATCCTGCTGGGGGCTGTGCCGGGGAGCTGCGTGCCTCAGGGCCTTCGCTCCGAGATGTTTGTGTGGGAACATAATGGGGAAGCATGAACTTTTGCCATTGTGACCCCTTCATCCTGCATGACTCACGAATGAGATGGGGCAGATACATCCCTCCAGGACTCTGGGATTTCCTGCCCAGTCCGATTGAATGGAGATACCACAGCCACTGGGTAGATCCTACAAGGAGAGAGGTATTAGCCTTAGTTGTGGCTTTTGTGTGGCGTTCATTGCACTGACGCCCATGATGAAGAAAACCAAAAGTATGTTTTGCACAAGATTTTTGTTATGATGTTGAGGTCTGTGGATCTGTGTCTAGATTGTATCGCTCTTTTCATGGCACTATTTGATGTGTAAGCCTTCTTCTTGAAAATATAAGGTTAAAGCTTCTCTAATAATACAGGAAGTAAAAAAGACATAGATATAAGTATCTTTTTTTTTTCTTAAATATACATAATTTTTAGAGTGAAGAAGATTAAGTGCAAGATGTTTTGCTAAAAGTCATGTTGTACATGACGCCAGTGAGTTACCGGATGTTCATACCTTTGGATACACCTGAACAAGCCTTTCCCCAAGACTGTCACTGACTGGCAGTTATCAGGGATAAGGACAGCAAATCCTGCCCAGTTACCAAAACTGGACCCCAAGGCATTACCGTGTTATGATAGATGTACAGTGTACCCCATCAGACAGAACAGCATTTGTTATATTTGACTGATAACATGCATCACTTCCCCTGGCAGTGTGGGTATGCGGTTCAAATCGAGCAGGCAAATGGGGACTGTGTGCCACCTGACTCCTGTTGGGAGACAAATCTGTAGGGAGTAGATGACAACGTGGCTCTCTATTCCCTCTTTGCCCACAGGTGCTGCAGGCTGGCTGGTAACCTCCTTGCCCTCCACAGACAAAGGGGAGCAAGGACTGAATTATGCCTTCTCAAAAGGCAGTGCTTTCCTCTTTTTGAGGTGTTTTAGGGAATAGTGGACAACTCCACACCCTTGCCACAGGCTCCACAGTAGGGATACAACCTGACATGGAGAAATCATCTCCTCCTCGCCACCTCCCTTTAAATTCTCACTGAAATACTGGAATTCATAGCTGTAAGACTGGCTGTATTTTTCCTTCACTGATCATTAATTTGTCAAAGTCAAAACAATACTAAATTAGAAAATACATTCAGCACAGAGACTGCCAGTTTCCTTTAGCTTTATTTTGTTTACTTTTCATTTGTCTGCAGCCACTTCCTGGCTTTAGGAAATAGTGTTTTCTCTGACTTGTAAAAAAATTAGGTCAAATAATAAAAAAATGTTAATAGCAATATAGTAATTTTATGGCAAGTGATTAGAAAGATGTAAACAGAATATTATGGCTTCAGGATGTGTACCAACAATCCAGCATGACTTTCACAGGAAAAAGACATACCCAGAATTCTCAGGCAGCAAACTACAAAGAGCAGTGAAATGGAAAATGAATCTGTTTGTGTATAGATGCCCAAGAACCAAATATAATTTTCTATTAGATCTTTTTAAAATCCCATTCTTTATGCCTGTTTGCTAGCAGGGAGGACTCTTTAAATCAATAGCAAATTGGCTAAGTGACAAACTTGATCAAAGCCTCATTATGCATGAAAATTTCATTTTTCTGGCTAGGGAATTGTGAGAGGGAAGGTTTTGTGACTCTCTGTGTTTCCTTTGTGCTTCTCATGCATCATAAAGGGAATTGCAGATTTCTAAAATCCCTGCAGTGGGCATAGGGGAGCAAAGGATGCCAGCTCCTTGTGCATTGTCATCCAAGAGGACAGTGACAGCCCCTCTGACTCCTGCACTGTCCTCATTGCTGGGCCCACAGCAGGGTGAGTGTCAGGCCTGGGATGGAGAGTTTTAAGGGTGGGAGAACGTGGTTTTGCTATGCTGCCAGGTCATTTTCTTTGGAGCTCATGCTAGCTGGTCCACGTGACAGCCACCCCCAGGCTTCTCCAGCCTGCATTGAAACCACAGACAGTCACAGTTCAACAACCCCAAAAAGACAACACAGATCTTAAGATACAGTCCCAACCCCCTAGGGAGAAGCAAGGCAACACATTGATGCCACCAGCTTGCCTGTGTCAATGCAAAGTGCACAACATTTTGGGCAATGTTAGCTGTAGGAAAGAGCCACCCTCCCCAGCAAGTCCACAGAGGTTTGAGGAGATGCCTCCATCTCCTCCATGATCTATGGCCAATCAGAAGATCTGGCCCAGGGCCTAAAAACCGTTTTAAACTTGTGTTTCCTTATCTCTCCTAAAGAGCTAGAATACTCTTTCCTGCCTCCCAAGAATTATGCAGAAATAAATCCTCTTGGATCTGCAGAATGCTTTGCTGACACTAATTGTGTTATAAGAAAGAAACAGATTTATTTTTAATGGAACAGGACAGTTATTTTCAAAGCGCATGTTTGAAGGTCTGTTACTAAGATGAAAAAAGTACTCAAATTTAATAAGAGGAGCAACATGACCTCTGCATACTTACCATTGCTTTAGCAAGACCAAATCCTTCTCACTTTACCTCAGCTTGTACTAATCTCCATGAGGGCTCCACACGCAGGAGCCTTTGCCAGCACTGAAGCTTATGAAGATGACACCAGTTACGCTGCCTAGAATAAACCAGATGCTGCTGCGAAACAGCTGGAAATTACTAATCTTCTCCCTTCATATGCATCCCCCCTCATCGTGATACTGTCTGAAGTCTTCTGTCTCATCCTTCTGTTCCCTTCCCTCAGTCCCAAGCCCACTCTCACTTGTTGGGACAGATGCAGCAGGCTTGTTGAGGACATTTCCTCCCTTAGGACCTAGACATGAAGCTGAATAACTTCGCTCCATCCGGGTTTTCATCACCTTTCTGCCCTGGCCTGATAAAAAATAAGGGTTTCACTTTTCATCCCTGTGTACCAGCTGGCACCTACAAGTATCCTTGGGGTATTCCAAGGAGATGAAGGAGTATCATTGCCCAGATCTCACTGGTTTTGCACCAAGTGACACACATCCTCTGCTCTGTGTCACTGCGGTGTGAGTTCTTGAATCTGCTTGGTTCCTGCCAGTGGTAGTGACAGAGAAAAAGAAAAATTAGAGCTGGATCATCAAGAAAAGCAAGCGTAGTGTGGGGCACATTCATTTTTAAATGGGTAAATTTTTCCAGGACACCACCTCTCCTCCAGTTTTCAGCTCCATTGGAAATATGTAGATCAAATGTCCGACGGAGGGAAATGAATTGGCTGAGGTTGTAACTTTACCCACACATTCTGTGGAGAAATACAATAGCTAGATTTCTAAGATTTCAACCTGACCATTGCAATGATGATACTCAAATGAGAAAAGAGAAAGGAAGAAAGGTGCTTTTTGCCACAGCTTTATCTAATGTGATCTCTGGTTACTGCTGATGAAAGAGAAGAAACCTGCTTTGCTTTAGAAAGCGAAGCAGACCCTTTCTGTAGCACCACCAAGTGGTTGAGCATCACTGGAAAAAACCTGTCTGCAAAACCAGCCTCAGCGGTTTTCAACACAACTCACAGCAACATTTTCCAACTGCTTTACAGTCTTGTAAGTGGTAAATATGATTTTTGGTCTGTAAACCTGGATGTAAATTGGGATTGACATCACTGAAGCTGGCCAGAGTGTGGGTGAAGACAGTATTAGATATGTTGCACTCAAAGCTGTCAGGAGAAGACTGACAAAACCTTAATGCTTATCTGGTTTTTCTGTGGGTGAGCAGATGTCTTGAGCTGTGAAAACCAGGACTGGGATGTATTAGGAGTGCTACAGGCACAGAGTGAGAGACAGGACTTTCTTGGACAGTTTTTTCACTGAGAAATGGTATCAGGAATCAGTGGTAGGCAAGATCATGTAATGTCCTTTTTAGCAGAATTTACTTTTCTTCTCCTGAAAAAAAAAAACCAGTGTGAATTTATAAATCAGATTTGAACAGCTATGAAAGGTGTATGATCACAAGTCAAGATGTGGGCTGATTCCTGGTGTCATGAAAGACTCCTGGTGTAAAATTGCCCTTTGCCAGTGAAAAGTGATCAGTGAAACACTCATATGACATAAGTTGTTGCTGCTCTATCTTCAGGGTTGCTACTCAAGGAGAGCTCCTTTGCCTTGAGTCTTCTTATGATGGAGAGAGGCCTGTAACAGCTTGGTTGCTCAAGCTCACCCCCACTATAAAGAGACTTCCAGGCAAAGGGATTGCCTGGAATGTCCCTTGTAAAACCTGACTCCCAACACAGTCCTCAGGAGCAAAGAAGCATCTGCCTTAGGAGCCCAAGCCACTGGCATTGTCCTGGTCACAGGTTTTTTTTGAACCCACAAATCTGACTTGTGGAAAGACTAAAAATACTGCTCCTGGGACCAGACCATCAGGCTGCATCCATTTAAAATGGATTTAAGCAGGTTTGAATACAGGAGCAAAACCTTTGTGTCTGTTGTGATTAGCCCTTAGAAAGGGACATGGTGTAATTCTCCTCTCAGCTATCATGTCCTCCTTTAATTGCTGCATTCATCAGTTGTAGGTATCATTAGGTCTCAGCCGATGATCCCCGCTCATTTTCTGGCCAAAAAGCAGGACACTGAGGCTTGTGTTCATCAATGACCTTTTGTAGTGCTACAGCAACATTAGCTCTCTTCTACCTCCAGGAATGGCAGGGACCAAAGGTATCTCTGCCCTTCACGGGTGCTGCCCAAGTGAAAAGAGCCCCAGGAGGAATAAAAGGCCACCTTCTTCTGTACCAGCTAATGCTTCTGTAATTAAAAAAGCAGGTGCTCGGTGGCTGTTCTGTTTGCCTGCCTGCAAACTTGCAACACAGCCAGAGATGCCTGAGGTGCCGCTGTTTGGAAAAGCAGCAGAAGGACGCAGCATTCCTAATGACAGAGATATGTTTTCAAAAATATATTTCTTAGCATGACAGGCAGAGATGAAAGGGACCTGAGGTGAAGCTTTGCACAGCTCCATTTCAAAAACAGCAGCTGCTTGTGGTATGGTTGTTGGACTCATCCTCCAGTATGATACTGCAGACAAATAATGGGAATATTTTTATTTGAAGAGAAGCACCAACAGACCAGGACCCATCATAAGCAGGCTTGTGAGAATTCAGTGTGGTTTTGAGAGGAGGTGATTATGCATGGCTGGCAGTGTTCAGGAGCAGTGGCACTCCTGAAAAGAAGGCTAGATTGATCCTGAGAGAACATAGATAAATTGAGGCAAAACACATGGGAGAGTCTAATTTCTGAGGGATTATTATAATCATTAACAACTCTATGCATTTGTGCAGGAGTGTCCATGATGTACCAAACAGCAGCATGCATATATTAATATATATAAACAATAATATCTACATACCTGTCTGTATGTACATATGCAAGCTCACATTGCTTGAACTATAGTAGGGATCCTGTCAACACTAGCCATCAATATTAAAAGTCCTTTTATGTTTATCTTGATGCTTGAGGATCTAAAAGTCAGAGTTCACAAGGAGTTGAAATATTGTTCCCATATAACTTAAAAAATATAATCACAGCAGAGCACAGCAGTACATTCAAGCTGAAGTCAAGCTGCCTGTTTTAGTACAAAGCTGGACACCCCATTGTAGCTCTGGCCATCTGCATGCACACTATACTTAAAATGGAAAAAGGCCTCTGGGGAAAATGAACCAAATTCACCGTGTGTACAAGCAGGCATGATCTTTTGAGGTCTGTGGAATGCATTTGTTTACACCAGTAATGGATTTAGTCCAGAGACCGTTGTTCTTTATGAGACCTCACTTTTCTTTGTTTTTATGCCAGTGTAATTCCACTTTGGTAGGAATAATACCAATTTATGTAAGTGGCGAAAAATTGTATTTTTGCTTTCCAGCGCAGATGGTGGATGACGACTTTCATAACCTGTTTCCTTTCCTAACCTACTGTACTTTTTCTGCAGGTGCTGTTCCTCTGATTTTTTACATGTACTTCAGATTTGCATAGTCTCAAACAGAAGGCAACCAGGTGTTCAGTGCCCACATCCAGTACCTGCTGCTTAGAGTGAATGCTTTTCACCAGTGCATATCCATTCCTGTTGCTAATGATTGCCATGTTGCCTTCAACAGCATTTCCCTCCTGCCACTGTCGCAACCACCACCATTCCAGCCGGGAAGGGCTGACGCCCTGGAAGTTCATTAATGCTGCTTGTTAATTGCCCAGAGACTGGAGACAGAGGGGTCCTGTTTCATGTGCATGAGGCATACCTTCTCTTCCTTGTGGGTTGACTGGATAACTTTATTTTCCCTGGAGAAACAGCTTGCAGTTAAAAACATGGGCCGTGTCAGTAAAACTAGGTACAAAATAAATAGTAGAGTGCAGGTAGCAGGCAGCATTGTAGAGCATCAGAGCCAAAGTAAAGGGCTTAATATTGAGCAGTCAGGAGTGTAGACCAGAATGAAGATAATCTGAACTTTCCCTATGATGCAGTTAGCAAAAGCACACATCTACCCCTGCCTCTTTTACTGTCAGACTTTTTGTCTCTGAACTTAACTTTGCCCTGAGCACCACCAAAGCGATTCCAATTTTTTAAGTTTTTTAACTTTTGCATTTCTGAAGATCAGTGGCAGAATAGGTGAACAGATCTGCACTGTTGACTTCACACAGGCTACTTAAAAAGACCAAGGCAGAAAAGGCTACCTAAGCATCACACCGAGGGTGTGGTAGGAGAGGTTAAAGTCCAAGCTGCCTTTCCTAAACGCCTGTCCTCTCACCAACTGATGTAATTTCCCCTGATAGCTCGAGCATTAGCCCTCTTCTCGGTTTAAAAAATGAGTCCCTGAGGAGCCTAAATTAAAGATGCCGGTACAAAAGTGCAGGGCCTGACCTCTCGCAGCTGCACCGGGGTTAATACTGATTCATTGTGCTGCTCCCTGTTCCAGTCCAAGGGCAGAACAAGGGGCAGGGGAGGGCTACGGAGGCATTTCAGGCTCCTGGTTAGCTCATTCAGAGACACCTGGTGTCCCGCCTCCTCCTCACGCTTCGGTGCATCCCACCCCTATTGTATAGAAAATCCACTCCTTTAGAGATCTGAGCTGCTTGGGCTGGACAAAGACCAAAATTAAATCCGCAGCTGCCCAGGAAGAGGCTTTCTCTGTCAGGGGTTATTATCAAGGATATCTGATGAGAGAGCGGAGCGGGGAACTCCCCTCGCCTCTGTCAGTTCCAGTTACAGGTTTGGATGGATGCGTTCGCACATGTTTTTCTTGCTTCACGTAAACAACACAGGCCCCTCTGTAGCTGGTGTGGACTGTCATGCCTCCACTGACCCAGTTTAGCTCCAGAGCTTTATGAGAGGTATGTGACCTGCTGCACTCACCACGTTTGGCTGGACAGCACTCCGTTTGCTGTCATGGGGCAGTGAGGCCAAAATACCCTCATGGCAGCTCCTTCACCCTCAATGAAGTTGCATCGAGGGTAAATTTGAATCGACAAAGGCTAGCTCCTATTCTTAGTTACCCTAGACAGAACCTGGAATTGCACCATTAGTGCCCAGCGAGTTATTTGGGATCTACAGGGGCACAAGCATGAGCAGAATCTGGCACAGAGTTTAAAGGAGCAAAACAAAGAGAGGTTTCTGTCAAACAGGAACAGCAGCAGGTGGCACATATAGGCTGTATAGTCCCAAGTTTTGAAAGGAAAAGAGACATAAAGTTAATAGAAAACCTTTGTGGTTACTAAATATGTTTTATTCCTGAATCCCCTGTAGAACTGATCAGTCCCACAGCTTATAAAAATAGATGCAACAGGTGTTAGTTTGAAGGCTTCTGTGCTTCATGTTAAGGGCACTCATGAAAAGTTTATGGTCAGTGAAACCTGGAGGAGGTACCAGGATTACTGTGGAAAAAATTCTACCCTGCTACACTAGAGAACATCTGGGGCCATTGACCAGGGGAATTTAAATCTACATCTCAAAAGCTTTGCATATCTCATCACCATTCCTGCTATCTCTGTCTAAATAGCCTCATGCTGGCAACCTGACCTATTTAGTTGGTGGCTGCTCCTTCTGTTCTCTACATCTCATTTCCTTCTGTTCTCTATGTCTCATTTCTTTCAGGGTAATGAGGATGAGTGTTGTTATCTGCTTTTCTCTTGATTTCCTTCTTTAATCTGATGTGTTTCCTGTGTTTCCTTTGGGCACGTCAACCTAAATTGCAGCCCTTTAAGACAACCAAAGACGAGTTGCTGCCTAGGGACTGACTAGCCAGGCTGCAGCATGGGGGTGTGAACATTGTGCAAAGAACAAGATATGGAGCTGAGAGTGGGATTTCACAGCTGCTGTGAGGAATTGGATGACTGAATCCCATTAAGGTTGCAGTGAGGTTTGGCAACCTTGCTCTTCCTGGCCGCCTTTGAAGAAGGCTCAGCAGAAAGCTGAAGCCTAAATCTTGCATGAAGCAAGAGACAAGGTTACTCCCACAGGAGTGAGTACTGCTCATTGCTATTGCAGTAGCTGAGCTGGATGCTGTGGAAGGATCTCCAGGCACATTAACTCTCATTATCCTATATAAGGATATAAGGGAATATAAGGAAAAATTAGGAGAATTTCAGGCATTGTCAGAAGATGCTATCAAAGCGTTGAAGATCTGTCCAAATCTGTACAGGCAAATCAGCTAGAAAGGTAACTACTTGGGGAGACTTGTACATGTTTATACAGAAAGCTTGGTCAACAGAAGCTGGCTTCCCTGTGTATTGCTAGGGCAGCAAACAGGAGATTCTGCCCCGCTTTGAGAACACAGTGGCATTTGGGAAGCAGGAGGCAGTTAATCAACGTGTTTAGCCCAAAGACAGGCGCTGCCAGACCTGTTCTACCCAACATCTTCAGTAATAAAACTTCTTGACTTACTACGGAATTGTTTCACCTTTAAAGTACATTTACACTGTCAGAGTGATGAGTGAGGACTGATCTCAGCAAACCAAGCTGCAGAATTAAGGGCTTCAGCAATACACTTTGTCCTAAGGGTGCCACAGTTTTCCTTTGCCATCTGCTGCAAAGGCAGTGCAGGAGGGTGAGCAGGCAGCAGTGAAGCTCGGCACCCTGCTGTACCCAAGTGCCCTGGGAAGGTGTCCCACACAGCTGCTGCCCAGACATTTAACATCCTTACACAATAACAGCATCATAACAATGTGCTGTTTTCTTCTTGTTTGTAAGTATGCAAGAGTTGCTTTGATAAGTAAAAACCCTACTTCAAAATGGTTTCATTTTGACTTTGAAAAGAGTAAGTGGAGTTGAACTGCCTTGAAATACAGCATTTTTTTTGCCAAATGCGCTTATTGAGAGGAGCAGGAGAAGGCAGGGCAAGAACAAACAGGCCCCACGGATCCCTACCAAAAGTTTTTATAAGGCAGAGCAATATTAAGATTCTCCACAAGACCAGGACTCATATTAAAGAAAACAGTTGTTATAAAAAAACTTACTGATAGAACCTACATTAGAGATCTGCCAAAACACCCAACCTTTTCTTTGATAGCTGCACAGGAGACTCAAAAATACAGCCAGATAGAGGTTTCATTGTCAAAAATGTGCAAATAAGATCAAAATGTACAAGAAGAATTTCAGCTACACCTAAAATGTTGCTGTTATTTTTGAAAGCAGGTTAATTGGTGGTCTTGAGCCTTTCACTGCACTTAGGATCTTTCCCCGGAGGGAATTTTCTTTAACTGCAAGGACTCACTCTACCACATGTACTGGAAACAATGTGAGAAAAGGATTTCTTCCAGCAGTAAAAGCATTTCAGCAAGCACATTGAGGAGGAATGTCTGGGATTTAAATACAGGGAAACCTGTAGCTGACAGCCTGGAACAGAGGGAGATGTAACAAGGCAACTTAAAAAAAAAAAATAGAAAAGAAAAAAAAAAAGAAAAAAGGAAAAAAAAAAGAAGAGTTAATTACAAACATGTGTAAAGCATAAGGCAAGAAAAAGAAAACAGAGAAAGAATGGCAAGGATCCCATGGCAAAGTGACCGGTGGTGAGCTGTCATGCCCAAAGCCACAGGATGAGGCCCACAGCATTTATTGCTCACTGGAAGTAATTTTTCAAGTCAAGGAGCAATACTTCTCCAACATAAATGAAAAATTCCAGTCAGCAGAGGGTAACTGAAGCCCTCTTAAAACAAAAATATCATTGAAGAGAGACTAATAAATCACCCAGTGACTAGATTTTTTCATTTGTAGTGAAGAACTCCTCTCTTAGACCTGTGTCAAGCCTGTCCCTGTGGTATTAACAAAGCACTTCAGGATGTGTTTATCTTTACTCAGTACAAACTTCAGAGGGACCTAAGCACTTTGAATTGGGAGTCAGCACTTTGGCTAGAAGTTTTGACTTGCTGCTGGGAGACTTAGCTGCTAGCCTGAGCCCTCTCTTTGCCTGTATAAACCCATAGTAATTCCCTGCTTCTGCTTTCTGGATGCAGACTGGGAGAGAGGGAAAGAGCTCCTCTGGGTTCCTCTGCCCAAATATGTAGTTAACCCCCCTCCCAAGCACAGGATTTTGCTCAAATGCTTTAGGTATAAAGGAAGTTTGGGCTCACACTCAAGGTACAGTGTAGCTGCACCCTCCAGAACTCTCTTCCCTTTTGCAGGCAGCAGTGCTGAGGTGAGTAGGATTCACCTGGTGATGGGCATTTCCATGTTGCGCTCTTGATTCCTTTTTGCAGGAATCAGGTGCTGATCTCTAGACTCGGCCATCATCCCAATACAAATTTATCTCCAGATTTTGTCCAGGAAATGTTGAAATCAGGGCTGCATCTAAATAGTTCAGGGATAAATGCAAACACTGAACTTCACTTGCTACAGTACATCTTTTCTCAGTTCTCTTTTGCTAGTGCAAGAAAGCACACCTAGTCCTGAATGTGGGTTGTGCTGTGAAGTCTGTAAGAACTTAGATTTATTTCATTGCTCTTCAGGAGGAGAACTTTTTGTTAAGGTAACATGAAAAAAATTGAAAGGAACAATAAACAGCACTCCAAAAACTCTTTTTAACAGATGTGCTTCTTTTTATAGTTCAAATACTTTCACAAACAGGGATTTAGCTCTGTGCAACCATTTGAAACAGAAGCTCTCTTACTGAATTAATTTTATAGGTAAAGTAGTAAATTATACCAGTTCTAATGAATGTGAAATATTAAACCTAAGGAAACTGAAGAGCTTTGTGAAGGCAAGTGAAAGCAAATCAGGATCTGAACAAAGGACAAAGTAGTAGGGCTCTTGGATAGATTCAGCCTTTACTCCAGCTGTTTGAGGTTTGGGGCAGACCTGGCTCATGAGCCACAATAAGCAGAGTCAGCACGTGTGCTGCAAGGGGCAGGTCCCTACGATGTCGTGTGAGACACGTAATTCTCTGCCAAAAGTACTTGCAGATCATCCACAACAACAGCGAGGTTACGTGTGAGTAGTGATCTCCCGAACCAGATGAGAATGGAACCCCTCACCCTACCCTTGGCAGTTCCTGTGGACTTTGGTGAAAATACACTAATTCTATGCAGTTCAAACATGTGATTTCTGTCTTGCATTTATTGAGCTACCAGCACTTCTGGAGCACTTAGTTGCAATGCTTGAAGTCCTTGATCTTACTCCTTGACCTGAACCAAAAACTATTTTTAATGGTTATATTTAACAAATAACACCACTATCTATTGCCAACTTCATTATAAGTATTCCTTACCCATACTAAAAGAATGGAGAAAAGAAATAGAAGATTCTTTGCCTTGGGAAGGTTTATAAACTAATAAAGCTCCCCAAACACTGGAAAATATGTCATGGAGTTGGAGGCTGGAAAGCAGCAGCTATCTATTCTATTTGGTATTTCTTCACCTTCCCCTCTCCCTATCCCACGCACACACTACTCCAATGACCATGGAAATCAACAGAGGAGGATCTATGTCCATAGGCCTTGGATCATACCACATGAAAGATGTGATTCTACCAGAGACAGGAGAGGATGCAGAAACACCTGAAAGTTAACATTATAAAAATGTCATCACATGGGCTGGTGGCCATCTCTGCTGTGTGCCTCACTGCTTTAGCACACCTCATCTCGGACCCTCTCTGTTCTTTGGCTGATCAGCTCCTTTGGGCAGGGGGTCTGGTGTCTGTACAGTGGAATGAAGGAGCAATGACACAAAGGACAACTGTAGCCTGCACCCTCACTTCCTACAGCTCCACAGCTAAGTTTTTCCCCATCTTGTAACTGGATAACCCAAATGTGCTTGTGTGATAATATACTCTGAAAGGTCTACAATGTGTCCCAGCCTGACTTAATCAAAGGAGATTCTTCTGAACCCAAAGGAGGCCATAAGGAGTCACCCTGCTGTCTCTACAGCTGCTGTGGCTTTAAAACCACAGTGACTTAGGGAAGAGGTACAGGGCTTTTTCCAGTAGTGTCCCCAAACTGCAGTCACTGGGAGGCTGTGACATTCTTTTGGAATGCTGTAATGCAGTTTGATCACTGAATGCATTCAACTACAGAGGTATTTTGCATGGCTCTAAGAGGTTATTATCACCTCAGTTAATTATATGTAAGGATTCAAACTCTGGCAAACCTTAATTATCCTTCTATCAATCTCAAGGTCACAAAAGCTTAGTAGGGCTATTTTTAGCAATACAAATATCTCCTTTCTGAATGGAAAAGCTGCTCTTTCTCTTGCATATCTTATTTTTAAATGCTAAACACATTAGCCAGAACCAAGAGGGGTTTTTCCCCTCCTAGAAACCACCCTGAGAATGTGGAATCCTCAATGGATGTGCTAAGACCAATACAGTCTTCAGACGTGAATGTATGATGTTAGAAATCTGGTATGGGGATGAGGCAAAAATTATCAGAATGGGGTGCTTGAAGCCCACATTTAATCCTAAAAAATATGCCCTTGGGAGAGTGGTTTGGTGCCCAGAGCATTCCAGTGGACAGGTGCCTACATAAATTTTCTCATCCAGCACCTGTTTAAACCTCTGGGCACTGGCCTTATACACATGATATAGGAATAACAACAGCTTCATTCACTCAGGGAACACATTCAGATCAATCAACGTCCCTTTTGTTTCTAGCTCTGAGGGCTGTGGTGGCATCTCTGAAGGCATCAGCTGAACATGTACCAGGTAGCTGCTCTGCCTGAAACTCCAGGCAGCTGGAAACAACAGCATGGAGAAGGCTGTCCCTCAGTGAATAGCCTAATGGTGAGCATTGGGCTATCTACATTGTTATCTTTTGAACAGAAATAGCTAATAAACACGCCCTGAGGCCCAGCCTGCTTCCCCAACACCACAAACCGTATTTGTTTAATCCATAAACCATATAAGCCAGTACTACCTCTTCTGATAATGTTCTTACGCTGCTGTGTCCAGACCCTGAGAAGGGATCTTGAAAAAGGAAAGCCTCGCTCAGGATGGGAAGATTGTTAGCTATTAGGTATTCTGGTAAGCAACTCTGATGCGCTCAGAGGAGAGGAGAGGATTTTTTGAACTTGAGGTGTTGGAAATTATTGTTGGGTACATTACACATTTTCTATGTGGCTTTGGGTGAAGTGCTTTGGCCTTGATTTTGTACCAAGAAAGAAAAGGGGAGTGTATCTACTGACTTGAGTGGGATCTGGATCAGGACCCTTGTCACTCTGTAGAAGTTTCCTATCTGGGTGGAAATTTTCTTTTGACCATACTGTTTCAATTTACAGACTTCGCGCACTCGGCAGAGGTTGTCCAAGAAAAGCTTCCCAGGCTAAGCAGACTAGAGGTAGTCTGCTGCCCTTCCCAGGTCTCTGGCTCACAGGCACACCACCTTGCAGGTTGGATCTTACTCCCTTGGAAGAGCATTTTGAGTTTCCAGGGCAGGGAGCTACTTGTCAGTAAGGTTTTTTTGGCCTGAGTGACACCAAAGTGTGAACTATTCAAACACACTCTGGGAACTGCAAAGTTTTGGTTTTACCTGCCACTGACAAGGATGTCAATTCCTGTGTTTAGATCATGTCACTTGCAGTGCTCTCTCTAAACAAGTAGCTCTTCAGTAGCTCTCATCTTAAGGCTTGGTTCTGCCTGTGACTTCAAATTTTTACTTGTAAATCAATTAAAATCTAAGCATAATATTCTGTATCCCCCTGCTATGTATATACAGTTGAGAAGTTTGGTGAAAAGGGAGAAACAAGGCAAAAAGAAAAAATTATCAGAACTTTGAAAGTCAGAGCAATAAAACCATTCAGAAGTTTTAAGGTAACCCTGATTCTTTCTCCACTTGTTATGTTTTCCATCCTTACTCATAACTCTAGGATTCCATCACAACCCCAACCTAAGCAGTACTGACAGGAAAGGATTATCCACTGGAATTTGACATATTTACATCTAGAGAGTGCCAAAGGAAAGTCTTTCTGAGTGGAACAAAGCCACCCTTATTTGAACTAGCTTCTTCCTCTAGAATTGCGAATGAACACCAGGGTGAGGCACAGGAGTTAATTGTGTAATAAATTTTTCCTCAAAACTATTTTTTTTTCCTAAACAGGATATGCAGTAAAATGAGAAATTGGTTCTTTGGCTTTTATTCCTCTCACAGTGAAACTGGAATCACTTGAGAAAAGATTTGTCCCCTTGATGCTAAGCACAGCATCTAGTAGCATCATCTTGGAAAAGATTTTGAGACACACTATTTGCAAATCCACGGCAGCCAAGGGAACACCTGCTCCATAAGCAAAAAAAAAGCAGAGTTCAGGGATCTCTTTGTCTGAGGTCTAGCAAGCTACAACTGTGATGCTGTATTAACTCTGAATAGCTCTGGGGTTTAGTATTTGCATTATAAATGCAGGAATTATCGAGCTCTGCTCACATAAAGAGATTTCCAAGTTCTTTCACTTTCCGAGTGCATGAGCAAGCATTGACTCTGGAGAAATTACATTATATTGGGAGCTTGCAAGGGATTGTATACTAGAGACTCCGGAGAGGTTTTGCTATGTGAGCAAGCAGAAAATACACTTCTTGCTTTGGTGTCCAAGGCAGAATTGCCCTTTGAGCATCCCTGGTCAGTGTTAGATGAAGTGGGTTCTTGCCAAAGGAATCACTTTTTTTGCTGTTTGACTTCATGCCAGGATTTACAAATAGGTGTTCAAAAAGTCCTGAGTGTAAATATTCTGAACCAGCATCTCTGACATTGGTGAATATCTGCTCTTGGCTGGTGGAGGATGACAATGACTAAAATGCATGCAGGAAGGCCAGGGTGGCAGTAATGTACGAGTACTCAAAGGAGCAACAGGGATTCCCCCTCCATAAACACGTATAAACCAAGCAGGTGATGACAGACAAATGGGCCAGGGACGTTATTAGCTAAATGGCAAAAGTGGGCAGATTAAGTGGCAGTTGCTTGTTGAATCAGCCCCGCAGTGGATGAAGGATTTTTCGGGGCGGTGGTAGCGCAGGAGAACATTAAATAGGGCACACGGGCCGGTGCCACGGCGGGACCTGGGAAGGGGAGGCCGGGGTACCTGGCGCCTGGCCTTTGCCAGCTGGGTGCGCCAGGCCGGGCATGTTCCCGGCCCCTGCCCCAGAGGGAATTCCAGCGGCCCGGGAAGGCGGACAGACCGCCGGCCGGCCGGCCGGCCGGACGGACGGACGGACGGACGGGCGCAGAGCCCGGCCCGCGCCGCCGCTGCTGCGCCGCCGCCACCGGGGGGCGCCCGCCGCCACCGCCCCGCGCCGCGCCCTCAGCCTCGGCAGCGGAGAGGGTTCGATCTTCCCTGCATTCCTCCTTCCCCTCCCATCCTCCCTCCGCTTGTCCATGTCTGAACAGGCCCGGTTGTTCAGTCTCTGCTCCTGGAACATCTCACCTCCCATCATCGCCATTGTTGTCTTCGAGAGTCGCTCCAGCCCAGCCGCTCCTTTCCTGCAGTGCTCTAAACTGGACGGAGAGCACCCTTGGCAGTGCCCAGCCAAGCAGAAGAGCCACACTGGGTGTTTTTTGGCTGCTTTGGTGTTTGTACATCTCAGACAGACTTTTTTCCCGTAGTCATTTCACTTCTCTGCAGCTTTGTTTACAGTACCAGCTGAGCTATGTCAAAAAAGGTAGTAAAAACACTAAATCACTAACCCATGCTTTAATGAAACTTCCAACACACACGTTTAGACCACCAGCTGCCCTTCTCGGTAATTTAGCTCAAGGCAGTGGTCAAATTCCCACTGGGAGAAGTCTCTGCAGCAACCCAAGATTTATCTCCATCACATTTACCAGCGCAGCTCTTTGGGCAAGCCCTTTCAAGAGCAATCAAGTCCACAGTGCCTCAGAGTAATGGTTTCTCTATTTATGAGCTGAAAATGAAGGCAAGTGTTAATGAACAGGCCTGATCAATACCTCATCAATCAGGTAGACAATTTATGTTGAAATTTGTTACTGTAACAGCATGTTACTGATGAACTACCAGTAGTATAAAGGAACACTGGCAACACAGTCTGTCTTGCTTAAGACCTTCTCCGTTGCTTTATCACAAAGTTGAAGAATGACAGTAAAGAGCAGCATTAGGTCTGTATATGCTCTGTGAGCATTTATGAGGAAATTAGGAAATGTTTGTATTGGATAAAAATCTCAAACCAGACATAAAAGCTGAGCCACCAGCTTGCCAAGGGATCCTTGTCTCTGTGCCTGCCTCCAGACATGTTATTATTTACAGAGAATTATTATTCTCATTTGGTGAAATAAACAATTTCAATAGCTTGCCATAAAAATTCAGTTACTAGAAGTGTGATTAGTAATTCTTTGTTTAATCTTTGAGATCAAATGAAGCCCAGCTGCACTGCTGGTTTTACAGCCTAAGTTCCAGCATCACGCAGCTACTATAAAGTCACTGCATGCTGTCAGCCAGCTTGCTGCCAACAGGTTATATCAAATATCTTTAGATAGAAGGTCTTGGGTGCTCATCTGCTTTTTCAAGCATACATAGTTTAATTAAAGAGTTATTACCTATTTCTGTGACTTTAGCCTCAAGAATTGCCAGGATATGATGATGCCTATACTCTTGAAATTACCCTTTCCTAAACTTTTGAAAGACAGATATCCATCATGAGAATGGTATCAAGTTGATGGTCCAATAATCCAAGCTAAGCAAAAGGAGCAGCCACTGTGGAAATACTACACAGGTTCTTTCTGCACATTATTTCTGTTCTACAAGCTTTGGGAATTGAGGAAGTCTTACTGAGGCCTTGCTGGTAGTGTCTGGCACAGAACTCATTCATGGCACAGATCAAGTATTTCACACCTCACGATCACCACCTCGGGCTTCTGAGCCCTCTGTTCAACAGCAACACCTTGATGTGACTCAAACCCTGCTTCCAAGAGTTGGCTTGTAACCACAGCAGGCAAGAGTGCCTCCACATTCCCCCATGGAAGCTGAGAACAAGTACAGGGCTGCAGCACATCTGGTACTTCCCGAAGCCCTTCCGTGTACCCCTCAGGAAGCACCCTCAGAAACACAACAATAAGCAAGCAGCAATCAAAAAAAAGTTGCAAAGAATATTCCAAATGTTTATTATGTATTAAAAATACTGCAAATAAGCCATACAGTTCATTTCACAGTAACCTAAACAACATTGTTCAAGAACTTGAGAAGTCAACAAAGAACAGTGCAGTTCCAACAGTGACAACAGTTACCTTAATGCCATGGCTCCCTCTTTCTTTCTCAGCAATTCTTTCTTGTTTACAGCGGGAACAACACTGGATATGGTTCAGTATCTTATTTACCTAGGAAAACTCCTTTTCACCTGTGCTGTTCCCATTTCTGGGGGATGCTATTTCTAGGAATTTTTCATCTAGCACAGTCGAGGATCTGTCTGGTCCAGGCTAAGCTGGGCATGATGCCTGTGGCCCATTTCCAAGGTATCCGTGTGCAGGCTTCTTTACCAATTATTTGGATAAAATTCAAAAGTAAACTTGAAAAGGAGGGATATTAGAAATCCTTTCCAAAAAGACAGAAAACCAAAGAAGCTCCACGAGAAAGTGGTTTTTAAAAGACCATCTACAGAATCATGACAATTTTTCCTCACTCTCCTAGAGCAGGTCTCCTAGAAGGATCCTTTGCTACCAATGCCACAGTCAGACACTTGGTGACAAAAACAGGACAAGAATCAGGCACCAAGTCCTGAACACATAACAAAAGTTCAGGTCAGCTGTGTGAAAACTTGGAAATGTATATGCCATAGAAGCAATTCTGCTGATTTCATGGTGATTTTCCCTCTTGTGTGTTTTGGAGTCTATTATTGCTGTTGTTAGCATGCTTGTTATATATGGAACACAACAGGTGCAATTTTGGTCCTACTCCTTCCTCAAATTTGTGATAATTTTTACAGAAAAATCCCGTATCAAAGACCAAATTAGATCTTTCCAAGAAAGACATAGCCTAATCACATAAACAATCTAAAAGTATGACCAAAATATTACTGTACCCTCTTGAAATTAATCCCATCCTTCAGATGTCCCTTCTAAGCACTGATCTTCTGCACCAGCAGCTGAAGATGCTGGCAAAGAAGCCTGTGATCACAAAGAATGAGTATCTCCAGCGACGTGGTGGAACACCTCTTAGGCCTTGGCCCCAGGCAGTGCCACTTACCTCAGACCTTGTTAGTTCCTTGGTACAGATTAAGGTCTCACAGAAATACACTACAGCTCAGCTGACCCTTGGTAAACTGACCACAGGTCTGAGTCCCAAACTGCAGAAACAGATGAGGTGCTCCACACCTGCTCCACTCTTAAGTTCACCACAGTGAACAGTTTGAGTGCAGTTTTGCTCATTTACTTCTTAAACCAAAACATCCCAGTAAAATCCTCAATGAGTGCGGCAGTATGCTTTGGGTACCAGAACAGCTGTAGCCCTTCCATGTGGGATATCTAGTGTCAGTGTGAAACACCTGCATGCCATTAAATATGTGCCCATGCTAACGAAGCAGCAGTGCCTTAATTACACCACTACACTTACAGTGGTACAACTTCAGAGAGAAGATGAGCCCTTAAGAAACTCAACCCCCGACTAAACTCATGTTTTCTTATAACAAAATTTAAGGGAAAGAAAAAAACCAAACAACAAAAACTCCAAAAACACTACACAGAAAAGAAATAAAAGGAAATAAGCAGAACTGTCTCTCTTATTAAAGTATTCTTATTCTCTTTGGAGGTATCAAATTGCTTTTAAAAAGAGTAAAAAACAGGGCATACAAAAGCTATTTTCCTTAACCCATTATTTGCCCAAGGAGCACCGCTGCCTAAACATTTTCATGTATTTTTTCTACTTTCACAAACAACCTTTCCAGATCATTCCTCAGGTCATCTATTGAGCTCTTCACAGACTCCAAGTTGTTCTCATTATTTTCAATTTTCACTGAATAGGCGACTAAACTATCCACTGCAGTTCTTATCATTTTCAAATCGGAATCAACCTGGCTAACAGAAGATCTCAGTTCATCTACAGAGCCTTCCATAGAAGAAAATTTTTCAAGGTAGCCTTGAGAATGTGCTTGACCTGCCTGAAGATTTCCTTGGTCCAACAAAGTACTAATTTGCTTCTGGACATCCTGGAGAGCACCAGAGGATGGCAAGTCACTGATGCTTCTCCTTAAGTTTTCCATGTCGTTGTACAGCGAAGTCTGTGCTTCATCAAGATTTTTCAGAACATCTGTGACTGAAGTTATGTCTGTATTTGAGAGTCCCTGAAGAGTGGTAATGCTTTGTTCTAGGGTATTGAGCTTATTCTCATACTCTGCCTCCTTAGAAAGGAAAGATTCCAACTTTTCACTGTTTTGAGCAGCAACAGATGTTAGAGACTCTAGCCTGTCTTCTATGTGCCTCAGTCGAGACTCCAGTCCTTCACTGTTCTTCCCAAAAGTTTCTAATGCTTTTCTGAAGAGTTCATTATCTTCCCATTTGTTGAGGTTGGCTTTAACTTGCAGTAAATCTTCATCAAGTCTTTTAATGTCACTAGGGAGCTGCTTAATAGAATCCTCAGCTCTCAGAACTTTCTCTTGTAAAGCTTTTAATGAAAGGTGTTCAGTGTCCGCAGCCTCTTTGAACTTCTCATGTTCTTGTCTGAGGTTGACTAACTCTTTCACTTCAGTGTACACATCAGACTCCATGGAGTCTATTGTACTCTTCAAGGTCTCTATGTCCTTTTCTTTCATTTTCATGGATGCTTGCATCTCATCAAAAGCATCTTTTAGCACCTTAATTTCGTGTTTATATACATCTGCCTGTTCTAGTGAACCAACTTTTGCTTTCATATTGTTGATTTCATCTTGGCTCCTTTGCTGGACTTCAGTGAATACAGCAATGTTATCATTTATAGACTTGGTTAGCTCTGTTAGTCTCTCTTCCACTGTGTTTTCCAGAGATGTGAAGTCTCGTTCCCTTGCATCCTTCACCATGTGAATGCCATCAGACAAGTCTTTCAAAATTTCATTTTGCAGCTTCTGAAGCACTTCACTGATCCGGTTTATTTCACTCTCCCCTTGTTTAACAGCCTTCTCACTAACCTCCTGCTTCTGCTGAACAATTTTCATCATGGATTCAAATTCTCCAAATGTGGTTTGAAGAGAACGTACCTAGGCCAGAAATACACATGGTTAATACCAGTAATTTCACCCTTTTTATCCAAGATCCTTATAGCCCTTGTTACCAAACGAAATTATTACCTTGCAATCCTTCATGCCCCAAAACTGAAGCGACCCTCTGGCGTACAGATCCGGGAGGCACAAAACCCCCAGCATCTAAAGCCTTACAGCTCTACGGTACATACACCTTCTGTTAAGAGTCCTTGGCCTCACTGACTTGCCACTGATGATCCAGGAAAGTTGTGGCAATGAAAAAGGAACCCAGGTCTCCAGAGTCTGCATGCAGACCCCTGAACCATCCCTCCCCTATATCCTGGTTTTAAAGACCACAAGTCCATAAGGGAGAAAAGGGAGGGGGCAAAAAAAAAACCCAAACAAAAAAACAACCAGAAGAACATCTACCATCAGCTTCTGAATACAGAAAAGCTGGGATTAGATTTTATCAGGAAGAATACCAAAGGCCAATTCCTGACCATGAAAAAGAAGTTTCGTGGTAGACAAGAAAGAGCGACAGGAAAAATTCGGGGGAAAGGAGAGCTGGGATGGGCTGAGGAACGGAAGTAGTAATCATGACATTTTGCTGCTCCTAGACACCAATGGAAACACAATAGATTTTTTTTTGTTAACTGTTTTCTAAGATTAGAAAAAATTAGAAAGTCTTTAATGTCCTAAATAGTTAGCAGCTTGTTTTCCCCCCTGCTGCATACACCCACATGCTCACAGTGAGCAGGGCGCATGCATGTACACACAGAGAACAAAAGCACAGCACCTGCCAAGGGCCTGCCTTGCATCTGGCTCAGGTTAACAGAAAGTTCTTACCACTGCATCAGGTACACTATTAAACTTCCCAATTACAAAAACTATCTTTACAACTGGTTTTAGTAGCAGCCAGAAGAAAAAGGTCAAGGGGTGACTGGCTACCATGTTCATTTACTCTCACATTTAAAGGTGAGATCCAGGCCAGGGAAGCACACATTACTTAATTTTGAGGCCAAGCATAGCATCAGTCTTAAGACTGTGGAGAAATCTTTTTGTGCATGTGTGGGTTGTACTTAAACTTTGTAAAGCAATGTAAGAACTCCCACTGGCTGCAAGAGGAATCCATCACACAGAAAATACCTCAAGGCTTTGGCAGGATGGCAAGTGCTGAGTAATGCACGTTGCCTTGCCTCACACTACTCCCTGTATCTGAGGGGTATATTAATCAGCCATGCCACATGGGCTGCCATATTTACTGATTAGATACACAGCTGGAGGAGTGGTTTTATTTTATAAATAGAAAGAAGTATATTTTATATGGTTTTAGAAAGAAATACACAGAGCTGGTTTTTTTTTTCTTTTCAACTGAAGCAGGCTCCAGCAGTTCCCTGACTGACTCTGAACCTAGAAATTATTTTCAAAAGATCTAATAGATGTTCTAATTAGAAATTAAGTTATTTCTATGTATTTTTGCAAATCCCTGGCAAATCCTCCTTCAATTTCATGAAAGTCTACACTGTGTAAGGATTGTAGAGTTTGGCCATGAGACTTGCCCTTGCTCTGACAGATCCCTGCAGTTTGAAGAATACCCATAAAGATGACTTCTTTTCCCCCTCTTCAGCAAAAAGGTTTCTAATGACTTTACATTCCCTACACTTGTATTCTCTAGTGCTCCCACAGGAAATTAGAAATGAGCTAAGGAGAAGGAGTGGAGAAGGTAATACTGCCATACACATTGCAGCTGGGCATCAGTCATTAGACAGACTTACCAGCCTCATTCTCATTACATCTTAGCTGTCATTCATTCTGATTATTTCCACAGAGAGCAGAAGGCTTTTTCTGTATCACTGTAAATGGAGGTCAGTAATATAACAGGGTAACACAGGAAAGTTCTCTTCCCCCTCCTATTACAGTGACACATTTCAACCAAATCACCAAATTCCTATTTGCAAGTAACTATCTTTTTAGTCTAAGAAATCAGAAACAGCCAGAACTCTCCAGAGGGCTGGGTCTCTGTGACTGTGTGACTGACAGAGATGGATCCCCCCTCACACAGTGGAAGTACTTTATACCTGCTCCTCCACTGCATCCAGGCAATGCTCATGGTGTAAGCTGAAGCTATTCCACATCCGGGCCAGCCACTTGAAGATCAGAGAGCTCTGATATAATAAAATGGACTAGGGTCTTCAAATTATACCAGCTTCTCATCTGATTTGTCTTAACCAAGAGCCACCAGGGCTCAAAGCAATACCCGTGCAACAAGAGGACGAAAAACTTACAGTGTCAAAGCAGTTGGTTTGTCTGTGGACCTACATGTGACTTTGCCTTTCTGGCATACATGGTTGGGAAGATTTGAAGCCATAGCCCTTGAAAGATTTAACATCACAAATAGTGCATAAAAATGTATTTTCAGTCAATGACTACTGTTTTCTCTAACTGGTCATACTATCTTGTGTTTAAACACCAAATGACCTTGGCCTGAGAATGGTGCTATGTTAAAGACTCAAGTTCCACATCATTTCCTTTCTCCTCAATGTGTAAAGCAGATGAGTTTATATAATGCTTACTCCTGACAGGAGCTCTCTGCAGTCAAAGACGAAGGGCAAAGCCACACAAGAGCAGCCTGTGCTGATGGCACTCTGCAAGTACAACGCAGGATCCTACACCTTTGTAAAGCAATGAAATACAGCCTGCCCTCCTCTCCCTCAAGTACATTCCTGTGTCACCAAACCACAGCAACCGAAGCTTTCAAGGGTTACATCGAAACCCTGCGATCTCTTTCCCCCACCTTTAATTCTTGCAGCCATCAGCTATACACAGGCAAGTAAGTTTCAGTTGTCTTTGAAACCAACTATTTATAAACTTCTGTTATATACTCCTCTCCTAGAGTATGTAACGCATACTTATGATTTTCTGCAATGACGTGGAGATGGGAGTTAGCAAATTGTACCCATTCCTTTGAATGGAAGGGCTTGTATGTTGCACGTACATCCGAGTTCTATACTCGTGTATTGTAGTTTTACATCTTGCCATTGCAATTTCTTCTTTCTTACAAACAGTCTATAAAAATGGCTTAAAAATCAGTAAAAACCAACAACCTTTGCTAGTTCAAATCACTCTCCTGTCATCAGTGAGGAAAACCCCCAGGATTTAAAATTAACTTCAGAAACAGCCCTATAGCCCTGAAGTTTACAACTCTTCTCCCCCGCTGATGTGAATTTTCCTTTTCCTTCTTGTTGTATGGGACAGGAAACACCAAGACTGATCTCCACATGTGCAGGCCACTGTGTTTCTGGAAGCAACAGTGAACAGCCAGAAGATCTCTGCCAGTGCCTGTCCCCCCATTGCCAGCCCAGGCCCAAGCTCGCAGGGAATACAGGGAATCTGAATGGTCTGCCATGCAGAAAGCAGTCAAGCTGAGACAAGAACTTCCTTTTCTTTGATCTGACTCAGTCATAACTTTACATACTGTCTTCCAACCAATTTACCTACTCCCAGGAAATGAGCTTAATTGTATGTTGATGATATGCAATCACAGATGCCATTTTAAAAGGTTTTAGGCACCCTAGGACGTATCCAAGTGGACAGTGCTATTTGTGAAACTATAGCTGGTAGGCTACTAAGGGCCTGAGTGAAAAAAATGAGGGAAACGAGCATTTATTCCACTTCACTTGAGCCACATCCTGTGCTAACAACTTCTCAGCTTCTCCATGGTCCTGGACTGCCTTGGGCACTGTGAGTCTCACTCCCTTGGCCAGAGACTGCAGCAGGAACGTGGGAGGCAGGGTACAGCAGCAGTGTTTCTGGCACAGGCTCTATTATTCGGTGAAGCTGACATGGGTTTTGTTTTCCAGAGTGTGGGGACGCTGAGGCAGGATCCTGCCCCATTCTGACAGCGCTGCCACCCCGTGTCCCTTGGCGTGCACACCTGCCCACTCCACAGGCAGCCACCAGCAGCTCATCCGCCCCGCTAGGTTAAGTGATTTGCGGGTCTCGAAGGTACAGAATCACAGGCAGCAGGCTGCTTCGGAACGGCAGGTCTGCACCGCTGCCAACACGTAATGCAGCGTGCGGGCTGCATTCCATAAAATGGCTTCAGGCACAGGCCCTGGAAAAGCGAGCTGGGGGCTGCGGCCACCGCCGCGGGGTCTCGTCCCGCCCCGTCCCGCCCAGCTCGACGCTGCCTGGCAGGGATTTCTCGCTGCTCTGGGGCCACGTTTGCAGGCATGGGGAATACCGCGGCCCTGACTCCAACTGCCCCTCTAATGCCATAAAAGCATCTTTGAGGGAGCACAGAAGAGGAGGAGAAAGCAACGGGACACGTTCGCTTTCCCGCAAGCCAGGCCATCCGACAGCTGCACAGCTCCTTATTTAAGGGGCGAACGCCCGCGTCCGCCCCCCTGCACGGGCGGCTGCTGCCCCCCGCCCCGCCGAGCAGCACCGAGCGCCCCGACGGTCCCCAGCTCGCCCTCCTGCCCCCGGCGCCGCGCTACCTTCTGCACCACGGTGTCCAGGGTGGCGGCCAGCTCCTGTCGCTGCCGGCCGGAGGCCTCCACCTCCCGGGCGCTCCGCCCGATCTCCTCCTGCAGTTGCAGCACGTACCAGCCGGCGGGCAGCGCGGCGACCAGGACCACCGCGGCGCCCAGCAGCAGCGCCCAGCCGCGGCGGGGGCC
>VWZW01002378.1:232976-337146 GCA_013397115.1 Edolisoma coerulescens
AGCCCCGGCCCAGCCCCGGGATGACGGACCTTCTCCTGACCCGGCGCGGGGGTCTCGGAGCGGGGAGCGCTCTCCACTCTCGCAGCCTTCGGCGCCGGGCGTCCCCCGACCCAGCCCGGTCCTGCCAGCTTTTAGCCCCGCGCGTAGTTTTGGTGGCAGAACACGGCGGGACTCCGTCTCATGCAACTTCTGTTTTGTTTGGTTGTGATTTTGGCTGTAATGACTGCAGCAAGCTCCGGAGTGACTGGGAGAAAGGCGTGGAGAAAAAGTTATTTTCTCCATCCGCAACCCCTCTCTTCACCCCGTTTCTTGTGCGTGTGGAGCAGAGACTTGGCATCGAGCTGATCCCTGGGGACCCAGCAGCTGCTGCCCTGGCTGGCAGGAGCGCTTCTGGCTCCAGGCAAGCCCCTGTCAGCTCACGGACGGCTTCGTCCGAGACGGAGAGACCGGGAGCTCGGCACCGAGTCTGCCCGCGGAGCCTTTCCGCTCCGAGCATGCTCCTTTGCCTCCCCACGCCGGCACGAGCCCGCTGCCCTCATCTTCCTCACGGAGCGAGTCCCGGCACAGGACAGGAAAGGAAAGGCTGAGCAGGCCTTCCCCTGTGCCGCAGGCTCCAGCTGGAGCTTGGGGCGCTGAATGTATCTGTTTCTCTATTTGATTACAGCAATAAATTAAATCAAGTTCTGTCTTGGAAGACGTTTTCTTTTCTTGGTCTTCCCTTTGATTACAGTATGTTCTTCTTTTACATATATATATATAAATAATAAGTTTTAGGTTGAGGATTATGTAGAAACAGTGACTCTTAAAGTTAGCAGGATCACAGCCCCTGATGTCAGCCTGACAAATACAGTTCCACCTCTGCCAAGGGTTAGGATGAACGGAACTGTTCGGTCTATACATGGTGTTCTAGTGAGTGACTACTAGAATGGCTGATAAGAGGAGCATTTATAGCGAATTGTCTCAGGCATTTTGTCAGCACAATTCTGTCAAATGCACAGACCTGAGAGGATGTTGGAGTGACTGCAGGTTATGGGCACCACAACAGAACTTCAGAATTGCCCTGACCCTAACAAGTAACAGAGAGCTTGCATGGGGGCAGGAGGTTGTTTTAAATCCATCCCAGAAGTGGCTGAAGCTGGTATGAGGGGGCTTGCACTAAAACAGATGAGGAACCCTCAGAATAATCTGTCTTCCTCAATACCATGAGAGTAGAAATCTTCAGCAGCAAACAAAGCACCCTGGGAAAGCTAAAATAGCAGTTTCCACAGTGAAGATCCAGTCACAGCCTTAGTTGTCTCACACTTTATGAGAAGGGGATATCAGCTTTCAATTTAGGAAAGGCCTAGAAAAGCTAGGATTTGTAGCAGTACCCTTAGACCCAGGATTTTAGCTCTGAAGCTGTTTATTTCAGAGTTTACTGTAACAACTAAGCCATATGGACTTCACCAGAGAGAATAATCAAGAGGATCATCAATGTTAAGTATCAAGGGATATAAATCTGTTTCGGGGAGTAAGGCAGCATAGGTAACTGTCATACTATTTCTCCTTCTTTCGCTTGGTAGTGACAAGGAAAATGTTAGCAATGTACTACCTAAGGCTTTTTCTCGCCATGGAACCAATTCAAGCTATTTCTGAGCAAGAGTACCATTCTACAAATAGCTTTTTGTTGTATTTGACACAGTGGGTCAAACTCTTTATTTCCTTTGTACAGAAAGACCAGTTACTAGCGCTGAGGGGAGTGTGCATTAGGTATTTGTTGAGGTGGTAAAGTTGCTAGACACTGCAGACTGGTGTGGTTGGGGAAGCTACTATGTACCATTTTCTCTCAGAAGTGTCAATATTATGCTTTGCCTTTGTGTGAATTTGAAGACAAATACTTCAGTGGGGAGAAGCAGCAGCCTTGTTTGCCTCTCACAAGACTTAGTTTTCCTTGGAATGCAGGAAACTCCACAGAAGAACAAGCTGAGAAAGCACCCTTACACCTGCCTTGTAGTCTTATTGTCTTTCCCTTGAGCCTATTATCAAATCTGGGCCTGATGATCTCAGTCAACCCAGAGTCTTAACATCCATCTGTTAGCTCTAAAGCCAGTCTGCCTGGCTCAGTTATTAGGATTAGGGAAAAATGTCTTGTGACTCTAAGTTATGTTCTCAACTTAGTTGTCATGGGGCCTGGCATAAACTATAGCATGCCTTGCCCTTTCCCTCTCCTCCCACGCTAACCATGAGTTAGCCACATACCGGGACATTTCTGACCTGTGGGGTCAAATGCAGCTACACATCTTATCCACTCAGTAGCTGCCTTGCTGGATAAAGCAGGGCATTAATTGTAGGGTTTACTGTCTTTGCCAGTTTTACTGGTAACAGTAAGGAAGGTTACGAACCAACTTGCTGCAAAGACTCAGCACAAACTAGTCCTTCATTTTAATTAACAGTGCTTCTGTAGTGAAAGGCCAAGAGTTAAAGTCAGCTTGAGACTCTAGTCAAAATTCCAAATGTGTACCTTTGTTGTGGTTGAACTCCACCCAGGAACTAAGCACCACACAGCTGCTCTCTCTCACCCACCATGTCCCCAGTGGGAGAAGGGAGAGAATCAGAAGGGCAAAAGTGAGAAAACTTGTGGGTTGAGATAAAAGCAGTTTAATAATTGAAACAAATTAAAATACTATTAAGTTGTAATAAAAATGAAAATAACAAAGAGAGATAAATAAAACCCAAGAAAGACAAGTGATGCAAATGAAAACAATTTCTCACCAGCAAGTGACTGATGGCCAGGCAGTCCCCAAGCTGTGCCCCACCACCAACCTTCCTGCAATTTTATTGCTGACCATGGCACCATATGGTATGGAATATCCCTCAGGTCAATGGGGTCAGCTGTCCTGGCTGTGTCCTCTCCCAACTTCTTGTGCACCTTCCTCCTGGCTGCTGAGGTGGGGTGAGAGGCAGAAGAGACCTTGACTCGGTGTAAGCACCGCTCACCAGTAACTAAAGCATCCCTGTGTTATCAACACTGTTTTCAGAACAAATCCAAAACACAGCCCCTTACCAGCTACTAGGAAGAAAATGAACTCTATCCCAGCCAAATCCAGGACATACATGAATGTGCTATAGAAGACACAAGGACATTTATCTTCTTAATTGAGCACAACAAATTTAAAGGCTGTACAATTATTTTTCTGGCTGACATTGGGGACACCTAGAAAATGAGAAATGAGTGGCATTTCTCTGTGAAGAAAATCTCTTCAGTAGGTAATCTACTTCAAGATCCATATAGTGGCCTATAGCTTCAGTGTCTCTGGATCTGGAAAGAATTGAAACCAAAAAGAAGGTTAAGTGTTGAGTAGTGCAGTGTCTAACTTATTCTTGGCTTTTGGACCAGAATCTCAAAGCATGTCCTTGGTGCCTCAGCTATACATACAGATGTACATCTCTGATAAGGTAGATAGATGGATAGATATAGCAAGCTATGCACTTAAGAATGGGCTCCAAAACAGCTGGTGTGCTTGTGAGAGGACACTACGATAGCTGAAAAAAAAATTGTTTTAAAGCCATCCCTTTCTGGAATCCTATCTCTTACTCGATGATTTAGGTGGTATCCCTGAGATACTTTTCCCCCTGAAGTTATCTTTCATATCAGTATTTAGAAGCTACTTTACTTGGTGAGGCTGAGGCAGCCCTTTCCCTCCCTGTGCAAGCCAGGCCACTGAGCAGCATGGGTTTCCACACTTGCCAGTCCACACAGACACAAAATGGACCCTGAGTCACTGGCCCTGGGGTTTTTGCAAGTACTCTTTGTGCAGTTTTACCTGGTTAATTAATAAAAAGTGTCAGCAGCCATTACAGCAAGAACTCGTGTTTTCCCCATATTTCAGATGGTGTCTAAGCAAAAATGGATGTAAAAAATAGTAATAAATAATGTCCTTGGAAGTGATACCAGTTCTGTATAAAGCAGCCCATCTGTATATCATCCCAGTCTTCTCCAAGGCCCTTTTGAGCCTCTTTCAGACTGTCATTGCCATGTGACATGCACAAAGTGGGGCAAAGTAGTGCAAATACAGTTATTTAAAACATCGTCTTCTTTATAGAAGCTATCGGATTAGGCTGTTGGACTTAATCCCATTTAATGTCTCTGAAGGCCGGGCTCAGAGCGGCAGGGCTGACAGGTGCTCTGCATCCCTGCAAGCAAGCGCTCGCTCCGTCGCCAGCCGGGCACTTGGCACTCACCTGGCCAAACTCCGTTCCCTGCTTCGAGCCCTTGATTTTATAGCAGAGGCTAACGGGACCTACAGTAGGCTTTGGTCTGCCCGAATGCAACACCTGTTCTGTGTAGTTCACCACCTGTGCTAAAGGTTATCTGCAGGAAGGGGAGCTGTGTTTTCAGGACCGGCAAGGCTGGCGTTAGTGAGCTCTTGCCTCAGAGATGACTGCCGGTGTTTTGCCCTCCGTGCTTCCTGGTGGGTGAGGCAGTGGTGGCACGTAGCTCCTGTGACGGGAAGAGGTGATGACCCTGACAGGGACTGCTGACCCAGTGGGTGCGTGAAGCTGCCCAGTGCATGAGCTCAATACAGCAATAAGCAAAGCATTTATAATGATAGTGCTGCACTGCCCCATGCTGCGTTCCTCAGTGGGCGCTCAGCCGGCTCCGGACACCACAGCCATGAGCGAGACGGGTGACTAAACTCGGCACGGTCCCGTGGCTCCCCTGAAGCTGAGGTGGCGGGGGTGGCAGTGGGGGACCAAGTGGGGGGGGCGTGGAGGGGCGTCTCACTATCCCCCTCGAGAGAGTAAGGGAACCGGGGCAGGGACATGTTTAAAGCTCCCTTTGCAGCGCAGTACACAAAGGCGGGCACACATGACCTGAGCCGCTACTCCATGCGCCGAGGACCACCGCACCTTCTGCCCACGCTCCAGCTCTGCGGGGTCGATATTCCTGTCCCTGAGGCGGCCCGGAGGCGGGGCGGGGGCGGTGCCAGCGCCAGCCCGGACGGACGGGGCCCTTCCGTAAACACCACCCAGCCCATCCCCCGGCCTACCCCCTGCACGCCGGCACGGCCCATTGCCAGCGCGGGGGAGTCCGCCGAAGCGTCTCCCCGTGTCCCCTCACCTTTCTCCACGCTTAGTGCCCGGTCGCAGGCAGAAGAGGAGATGCGGGCAGCTTCTACGGGGATAAGCGGAGGCTGGCCCAAGCGCCTCAGATAACTCGCCGCTGGCAGGCAGGAAAAGGTGATGCATCTCCCCCCCTCCACCGTCAGAGATGGACGAGCCCGAGGAAGACACTAATAGTCCGGGCTGGGTCTTTAAATCCGGAGGGGGGGGACTGGGGGGTTGTGTGCGGCCCCGGCGAGCGCCGCGCAGGACGGCGAGGGGCAGCGGTGAGTGACCGGCTGGGGACAGCGGGGCAGGGCAGGGCTACGCCGGCCGGCCGGCGGCGGTGACACGCGGCGGGGTGTCCGGGCACGCACGGGCCATGAGCCGCGAGGTGAGTCCGGGTCAGCGCTGGCTCGGGGGCTGCCACCGTCCTGTGCGGTGCGGGTGGCAGGGAGGTGGTGAACTGGCCCGTCGCTCTGCTGCCCCGGTGGGGCACCAACTGCAGCAGGTGGGTTTCGCAGTTCCTGCGCTGGGTCCGTAGTGCTCCCCTTGCCCCGTGTTTCCTGGGCTTTTGCCATCTCTTAGTGTCCGCCGGGACGATCCGCCCCGACGGGCGCAGCCTCAGGGTCCCCCCGCTGCAGCCCCGGTCAGCAGGGCAGGGGCACCCCGACCCCTTCCCGGGGCATGGGGGCCGGGGCGCTTAGGGGGGGGTGCCCGGGCTCGCCTTCTCTGAGGCTGACAGGGAACGTTCCCTTCTTGCTTCTTCCCCGGCCTCCCTCCCCCCAGGCCCGTCCTTGGAAACGCTGTTTGTTTTGGTCGGCGAGTGCCAAACTCCTGCCTTTGCTAACTGTTAAAAACATGGGGCCGGGGGAGGAGACAGGCAGCGAAACAGATGGAGGAAAAGGAGGAGCCGCGGCTCCCCTCGGTGTCGCTTCCCCCGCGGGGGAGGGGAGCGGGCAGGGCGTCCCCGGGCTGGCTTCGGGGGCCGCGGTCCCTCGTCCCGTCACCGACCTGCCCGGGCGGAGCTCACTCCCGCGGCAGCGCTCGGGGCACTCGGCCGCATCTCACGCTCGCCGATACAGCTTCTTAAGCCTTCACGAAAAGAAGTGTCTATTCAAAGGGAAGAGCTGTGGAACTAGAAAGCTAAAGGGGAGAAATGTCGGCTGTCAGCTGTGAAAAATGAGGCCGGAGGAAATGCAAGTAACTCTCAACAAAGGCTCTTTTCTGTTCTCGTGTCGTGAGTGCTGGCAGAGGTGGAGTCAGTGAAAGGGAAACTCGAGACCAAATGAGATTTAGTCGGTGCCAGCTTGAAGATAGTAAGAATGTGAGCCCAGCAGAATAAACAAAGTTAAGACCTTCATAGTGGTAAAACTGGACAGAGCACTCATAAGTCTCTGTGTCCATGCACACTTCCTTTGAACAAAGCAGGGCTGTGGAAAACCTTTCCTTGAAGATGGTTATCTGAAGAAAAAAACCAACAAACTGTGAAACTGTCTTCCTCCCTCCTCCCCCCAGGTGCTTCGTAAAATAACTTCTAAAGCAAACCTTCAGGAATAAAAGTGTGTTCGTGTCTTCTAAAACTGACCTGATCTTGTAGTCTGGATAAGTTATAAATGAAGAATCTAGCTGGGTGATGTGGTAACCGATTAAGAGCAAGATGCCTCTAAGCATCTGCAGTTTTGTATTTATTTTCTTTTTACTAAAAAGAATGATCCCCACCTGTCCATATAGCAGAAACGTGAGAATTTATTTCTTCATTGTTAAATTACCTAGAATCTTGGGGTTGGTACATTTAGAAGATACTTTTAGCTTGGTCTCCCATAGAGTTTATCCTTAAAAAACCCTATGAGTAGTACTGATTGAAAGAAAGCAAATGGTGTGATAAAGCCCACTGTGATGGTCTCCAACCTAATATAAATGTAAATGTGGGTAGTCTTTAATGCAGCAAAGTAAATAAAGCAGGTTGTAACCCCAGGCTGACCCTTTAATAGAACAGTTTGGGTATTAATCTGTGTATTAAAACAGCAGACTAATATGTAATAACTAATTAGCAAATAAAAAAATAACAAGATGGTATTGTTTATCCAAGATGGTGAGTTGCAAAGAGTTCTTGCAAGGCTAAAGGGCTTTTTGAAATATTTTATATGGCCATTATACTAATTTAAACTTAAAGTTCTGTATGAACTTGGCCATTAGTTATTAATGAGAACGTTGCTGTCTGCAAAAGTGTAAGGAAAATCAGCTCTTCCAGTGTATACCATAAAGCAAGGACTAGATGACTCAGTTGTCTATTGTTGTAACTAATTAGAAATGCCATTTTTGGTTTGTACTTACCTTTCATATGCTCAGTGACTGTACTTTTGCCTAAGTGTTTTAGATGGTACCTGCCAGTTCTCCTTGTATATTCTAGTGTGTTTAGTTTGATGTGTTTATCTTTTAAACTTAGAATTTAGCAATAATGTTCTGAATCTGCAGAGTACACCCATTCTTGCTTCCCAATGTGTTTGAAGCATTCTACTAGGAAATGTATTTAGTGTGGCAAAAGATTGCAGTGTTTTTGCGTGTGTCATCTCCTGTTGCGGTGTTGAAACTTCTTACTTAAATTAAGCCTTCTGAAGCACTCTACTGACAGCTCTGCTGTCTGTATGTGTGCATATATTGTAGGAGCAGGTATGGTCTTGATACATCAAAATGCCGTGGGCCTCTCTGAAGTGCAAGTATTTGTTGCCAAAAGATCATTTGCTGGGACTAGTGCTTAAGGACTTAGTGTATATAGAGCTCTAATTCTACCTTAACCGCTTGATCTTCTTGGCAGTCAGGATCAGGGTGGAAAATGGCAGTGCTGACTTGCCTTCATGGCTGGTTTAATGCTTCTCTCAGGAGCACCTTGCAAACCTGAATATTTATTAACATTATCATACCTTGAGGTAAGAGGAAGTTCATTAAATGATGGTGTGTAAGTTGTGTGAGAGTATTGGGGTTTTTAAATGGTCATTTACCTTCTTCCATGTTCTTAACACCTGAACTGAAGCAGTAGAGACACCTTGAAGTGCTCATACTCAGCAAGTGATTTGCAAGGCTTTGGGCCACTACACTGCTAACAACGTTAATCAAATCCTTCGATGGACCACACGCTGCAACATTAATCTTTTGGAGGTCAGTTATTTGTATGTAAATAAAGAGGTGTTATACAAGATTAAAGCCTGGAAATACAGTGTTCTTATATTGATCAAAAAAAATTAGTTGGAGGGGATTAAAAACTTTTCAGGCTCTGTAAAGTGTAACTGTATTTGAGTGAGCAGCTCAACATGAAGAACCTCGAGTATGTTCTACAACTAGTTTCTGGTCAGCAGTAACTTTGATATCTGTAACACAGATTTTATTTGTAGGAATAGTTTGCCTCTTCTCTAGTACTAACTAGTGACTCATTTCTAATTGTAACTTAAATACAATTTCCAAGCCAAAATATCTTTGCGTTTTGGGTTTTTTAGGTTCTCTTACAACTCTGTCTTGTTTAGTCAATACTGTTTTAAATATTTGCTTGTTAGAAATTATAAAATTGTTGTTCTAATAAAGTTATGATGCTCAGGATCACAGGTAATGCTGCAAGTCTTGAATGCATGACCTCTGTGTTCTAGTCAGGTGTCTGTTAATGGCTTCTCCAGTAAAGTGATAAACTGTTAGCTGTGTTCTTGCTAATGTGACCAATTCTTTTCACAAAAAACCCCAGCATAAAGTATGACATAAATACGGTGCTCAAGTGCATCCTCTTTCCTCTTGGGAGAGGAGGAAGAGTAAACATACACTTAAGAAGTGTTAATCATCTCAATTAACAGGGGAGTGCTCATCAGTGTAGTGGCTCATCAAGTTATAAAGGCCTATTCAGGATGAGTTGGTACCCAAAAAATTGAATGCTTTAAGCTGTAACTAGGTGCCGGCATAAAGAAATCTTCACTTTTACTACCCTTTGCCTGTCCCAGGACCCCAAGATATGTTGATTCACATAAGTACAAAGATCATCCTTTAATTGCCAAAAGTGGTTTCTTTCCAAGTTCAGCAGTTGCAAAGTGTGGTATTCCCTTCCTACTGAACTTGATGGGGTTTAATCGTAAATGAAGTCAACGTTAGTTAAATTTGCTGATGGAAACCATTGCTGCCTGTGTGTCTTCATAAAGTCCACTACAGAATGTTTCATGGCCATAGGCAGAGATGGACAGCTACTTTTGCTATCTGGGCCAAATTCCTTTGGTAGTAATTACAGGTGGCTTCCAGCTTCTCATTTTAATATTATTATGAACATATTTTTCACTTCCTGTCACGCAGTTGTTAATCATCTGTATCACACTGTGCAGCTGTCCGCATTTTCTGCAATTGCTGATTATCTGCCTGCGAGGCAGTTTCTTTGCATAGACGGAAACACTGTGAAGCACGGCACTTCTCAGTGGAGGTTGTTGTCTGTACTAAATAGAATGTCAGAGGCTCAGAGTTGCCATTTGACTTAAACCAGAAAACTTATCCTCCTTCACCCCTAGGAGGAGTGGTTTTTGGGTCTGTGCCATTGTTGATCTGATTCTGAGCACAGACCCAGCTAAAGCAGCAGGCCAGACTTTCAGCTACACCCTGTCAGAAATGTAATATTCTGAATTACTTGCCTGTTCTCCCCCTGCAGCTTCTGTGTTTGCTTCACAATTGTTACACTCGGTGCAGCCTGTTTGTGGAAGGAAACTCATTGCTAAACACCACTTCTTGGTGAAGTCAGATGGGGGATGGTAACATCATGAGAAGCCTTTATGGACATTGAAAACTACCAAAATTCTTGCAACAAGCAGCTTCAGGGGTTCCTGTGGGTAGTCTTTCATTTTTAAAAATATAACCAATTTAGGGACTGTTTCCAACATAATCATTAAGGTATGAAACAGCTGAAGGTACAAAGCTTTCTTACAGAACAGGTGTAGTTTGTTGATAACTATATGATTCTGCTTGTCAAGCCAGATCCTTTCCTTTGCCTTTCCTGTTTAGGAAAGGCAACTGTTTGGTCTTCATTCACAACATAATGATCAGTAGCTGACTTTTGAGAAACAAACAAAAAAAATAAGTGCTGGTTTTATGGGAATTGTGTTTGTCTTTCCAGGTCTTGTTCACTGTGTAAACAAGGTAAAGGGAATCAGAATGCCTCTCAATGATGACCAGAACAGTGACTCAGATTCTTCACGCCTCTCAGAAAGCACAGCTTCTTCCAGCGACTCGGAATATTCAAGGCAGAGCTTTAACAGTGATTCTTCAAGCAAGCCCAGCTCCCCAGCGTGTAAGCCTATTTCAGCCTTACTTGCATTGTGCATGGACCAATAAGGCTAACTTACCTTGTTTCTCTTTGCTGTTGTGGGTAGAACCTGGGATTCTGAGTCTGTTTAAGAGTATTAAGAGAGATCACTCTGCTGTGAAGCAGTGCATCTCCTGTGTGTGGAACACCAGCAGCAGCTGTATCCATGGGGGTCTCCCTGTGCACTCCTTCCCTTCAGAAAGCGTAAGAAAAGTGTGCCACCTTGGTCTTCCTAACCTTGACATTGGTAGCAGCCTCCCACTCAACCAGATATGCCTTTGTGTAAAGGGTGGGTTTCTTGTTTGATCCCTGCATTTAAAAATTAATTCTGTAACTTACAGATTTGTAATACTATATCAAGTTACATGTAATTAATCTTGAATTCACATTTTTCTTTCATAGATATTAGAATCAAACAGAAAACGCACATTTGCACAAGGAAGATAATTTGAGTAATGATAAATCTTGGTTAAGATGTTGTTCTTGTGTGTTTAAGCATTTGCAGACCATGCATACTTCCTACATCTATGTAAATGAAGTCTTACATTTAAAAAAGCTTGTTAGTGGAGCTGCAGTTGGCAGCTGGCTCTTTGTCTCTCTTTGTTACCAGTCTTCCAAATACTAAATTAAATTACAGAATTTGAGGATTTAGAAACTTTGGGAATTTGCTCTCCAATGTAGAGTTTGTTTTGTTGTTACTACTAACTCATAAAAAAATGAGTATAACTTTCATTCCACAGGAGATGAAAGATCTGCTGATCATAAGTGGGGGGGGTTTGCAAGTCAGTAACTTCAGAACCTTTTCAACAGGCAATACAGCCATCATGTGCTCAGAATTATAATCTACATCTGGTATCTCTTACTGCCCATGCTTTTGGTTGGGTGGCTTTGACAGAACAGTCAGTAGGAAATCTGTGGAATGCAAGATCACATTTTAAAGGAAAAAATATATCTTAGTTAAGATGTGGAAATATGAAAATGCTCCTCAAAATGTTTTGAGGCTTATGTGGTATTTCCCCGCAAACACACACACCCCTGATAAGCTGGGAGTTTCCTGAGTTAGTGTTTTAAGAAGATACAAAGACTTGGTAATCTTGGGTTGTTTCTTCCAGAGTACTAGAATCCAATTAGCCAGCAGTAAAATTTCTGAGGTAGTATTTTCAATTGCACTTATCAGCTGTAGATATTTGGCTTGAATTGATCTTGTTTGTTCCAGCAGCAAGCCCTCCCAAGGTTATCACATTTGATGAACTGATGGCAGCTACAAGAAATCTGTCAAACTGGACTCTAGCTCATGAAATTGCTGTAAATGCAAATTTTTGCATAAAACATGAAGACTACCCACAAAACAGGTAAGAACCTGAATTTTGCAAAAAGCAGCACTGGTGTTGGAAAGAGAGGAGAAATGAATGGAGCAGTCTAGACCATGTTTTGGGAGCTGATGATCCACCACCCAAGAAAGATGTGGTTGTGGGGCATAATATCTGAGGAGGTGTGTTTCCCAACAAGTGATCAGTCTCATTTAAAACAGTTACAAGGATGAAAGCTAGTTGGGAGTCTTTTCTGTAGCTAACTGACTTACTCCACAGCTTTGCAGGCACAGTGAAACAAATTGTACACAAGGCATTTTGGGATCATTTGGAATCGGAACTGAATGAAGATCCTCCAGAATACGAACATGCTATCAAGCTCTTTGAGGAAATTAAGGAGGTAATGTTCTTCCTTCTCTATATTGTTTTGTCAGCTTAGCTTTAAGAGTCCCTTAGTTCACTAAAGGGTCTGCTTAACTTAGTTGAGCCAACGCCTTCTAGTTCTTCCTTTTATTATATGAAGCCATGATTATTCAGAACTGAAAATAGGTGTCTGTCTGCAGTATATTTATATTAACCAGGAATATGGCCACAAACACACAGTGGCATGTTCACTCAGCTTCACTGCACAGTGAGTGAGCAGTTGAAAGTCATCTCTTTTCCCAAAGCTTCACATCTCTACTAGCCTGTTTCCAGAACCACACTGTGAGCTTAGGGCATGAACAGGAGTATAAACATGACTGCACCTGCCTACTTAGACTTCATTGTTTGATTATCGCACAGGTGAGCATACAAACCTTCAATCCTGGCACAATACTAAGTCTTTCAGAAATCTGAGTTAGTAAATGTTTGTTTTACAGGGTAGCCTCCCAGCTTTTGAAGGAATCTATTTGTTGACTTGCTTTTTGTTTCACTGACTTTGAGCATTTTTGCAGAATTGTACTGGTTTTTTTTTTTCAACAGTCCTTTTTTCCCCCACTACCTTTGATAATGTTCAGTCTTAAAATGTCTGGTTATAATCTGTTAGCTATATACACCTGACATTAATATTAAAATTTCACTTAAGTGTGTTTATTAAGTGGTTTGGTTTTTATTGATAAGCTTTTCCTTTTTTTCCCCCTTTAATTTAGATTCTTCTTTCCTTCCTGACTCCTGGAGCAAACAGGATTCACAATCAAATTTGTGAAGTTCTAGATACGGATCTTATAAGGCAGCAGGCAGAACATAATGCTGTTGATATTCCTGGGCTAGCTAACTATATCATCAACACTATGGGAAAGTTGTGTGCTCCAATAAGAGACAACGATATAAAACAGTTAAAAGCAACTGACAATATTGTAGAGTTACTGAGGTTGGTATTTGAGTGTGGTTTTTAGAGAAAAAAAACTCTTCTCTGAAAGTGTACTGGGCAGTAGAAGAGGGGGAGGGGTAAAGGAAGTCTAAAATTGTGTCAGTTTGCATAACACCTGTTCTCAAACTACAGGAAAACTTACTGAAGCATTAAAGGGGAAGAGCTCTGACACACTAGCCAGATTGTGTATCTTACTTTGTAATGAAATGGGTAGGATACCTAGATGGAGCCAGGCAGCTCTGAATATCTAAGCAAACAACTCTTGCAATAATCTGTGTTTCAGAAACCTTTTTCTGTCTTGTTCATTCTTACAAAGTGTAAGTAGCAGACTTGTACTGTTCCTTTTGAATTGTTAATTGCATGCTTCTTCTGGAAGGCCAAACTTTGGGTTTAAAAGCTCTTTAGTTAAGATCTTATTACTTGAACTTGAGCAAAACATTTGCATAACAGGGCAGAAAACAATGCTCCTTAGGTACACTGAAATATTAATAGTAAATGGTAGTTGTTCTACTATTCATATACAGGGATCAAAGCAACTAGGTCAGAAGGATTGCATCTCTTAATGCAATCAGTGACCAAAAAGTTAAAATCTGTTCATTAAGGCTGAAATGTACCAATTCATACAGTTCTTGAAAAACTTATTGTTACAGGGCTGTAGCATTTAGTGATGCTACATTAGTCCTGTTCTCTCTAACTTAGACCAAGCCTTACATACACTACTCCTTCAAGAATTCCACATTATAGGTAACATATCTGTTACTCTGAAATACCAGTGACGGAGTTCACTTCTCCCAGAATTGAAATTAAAGGGATATTATGTACATGTACTTCACATGTGCTGGTGAAAATCAATAGACTAAATTAAATCGGAAAATTTTAAATTCCTCTTTTCAGACAAATATTCCATGTTTTGGACCTGATGAAAGTGGATATGGCAAATTACACAATTAAAAGCCTTAGACCATACCTCTGGCATAACTTGGTGGACTACGAAAGAACAAAATTCCAGGAAATTCTTGAAGAAACACCAAGTATGTACCATGCTATATTTAATTTAAACTTTTCTTTTAAAAGAAGACTATTTAAATACATGCTGTGAAAAATCTGTAAGTTGCAGTTAACTTAGAGGAAAACTTTAGTTTCTTGTCTGTACGTAAATAATGGAAAAGTTTTTTGACAAGCAAGCGATCGCTGGGTGACTGCTTAACTTGCTATCAAGTTTGTCTATCTGGGGCATTTTCAGATAAACTTACATTTGCCAAATCAGTTGGTGTCTGAAAAACAAACAAGTGGTGACTCCTGCTGTCTGGATGCAGAAGCCCTATGTAAGATGAGACTTTTTCTCTCATCTCTGCAACAGTTCTGTTGTTAGTGTGAAGTAAACGTGTAAAACCAGTTAGTGTGCCTGAAAGCTGGAAGTGGTAAGATCAATTTTTTAATAAACTAAAGGCAGGCTCTGAACAAAATTTCTTAGATGATGCAAAGTCAACTTGATGGACTATTACAGATTCTGTGTAATTTGGTTAAACAGTGTTTGGAAATATTTCTTCCAAAAAGAATAAATAAGCTTGCTAACATCTGGAGCAGGGGCTTCCAAAATGGGAGCCCTGAGCCACTGATAGGACCTGCAGTGTTCATATATGCAGCCTGAGAAAACTCTACTGCAACAAATCAAATGTTTTAATCTTCCTTCACCTCTACTTTTCAGTCTTATGCCGAAACTGCTAAGTGGCCTCTCAAAAAGGGGAAAACAATCCTTTGGGAACTCAAATTTTGAGACTAATACCTAAAAATCTTGTCTGAAGTCTTAACAATTTGTGGCTGGGTTTGTACAAACTAGGTAGAATTTAAAGGTGATCAGTGGAAGAAAGTAAGTGAGAGAATCAACATGTGTGAAGACTCAGCTGTCCACTATGTTTAAGTCTTCAGAGGTTGAATTCTCCTATGTATACAACCTTTTTCTTAAGGTAGTGCTTACTTTGATGAAGGCAGGCAGTAAATCTGTGCTATTTTCAATGCTTAGGTGCCCTGAATCTCACAACAGAATGGATAAAGGAATCAATAGAAGATGAATTGTCATCTGTTCCTGACGAGTCTTCATCATCCCCTGGTGCTGATAGTAGTTCAAAACCAATTATTAGTCCTACACTGGTGCTAAACAATGGCTACTTGAAACTGTTACAATGGGATTATTGCAAAACAATTCCAGAGGTAAGAAATATATTTTGGTGTCTTCAGATTACCAGCTATATGAAATAATTGGTGTGATATAATAATCCTGCTATTGATGACAATAAGTGAATATTCTCTTGCACTCCTTAAATTTCTGCACAGTAAATTTGAAATTTGGAGATAATATTCTAATCCAGTTTCTGAAATTTGAGATGGGCAGGTCAACCACCAGAAAAGAACAAGGTAAAGGTTGTTTTCCCTCTTTCCAATTATAGCTCACCAGCTCCACCCTAAGAGCAGTCTTGGCTGTGGTCAAAGGCTGGGCCTTGTACTGACAGTACTTGGCTTTCTATATCTTTGAAAGAACTGACTGTAGCATCCTGTTTTCGTAACAGCAGCAGGAGTTGGTGGGATTGCTCTTTAGAATAGAATTAGTAAAAACTTGAAGGCCTCTAAAGTAGGTATTTACCCTTTCTCAGTGCATGTAAACTATTGCTTCAAGAATCAGTGTTCAGTTTTCCCCTCCAACTCCTGATTACTGACCTCTGCAACTTTCCATAAAGCCAGTGTGAAATTTGCCGTCAGACAGGGCTAAATTTTGCATTTCCAGGGAAGGCCTTAGCTACACATAGGGTGGCCTGGCAGAGAATTTGCTAAATACACGGGGATGCTCTTGGTGTTCTCAGTCAGTGGACAGAAGGGAAACCACTTTCTTCCCTTTCTGTGAACAGTTTTGGATACGAACCACACACAGGTATCCTCTGGTGGATCTAGCTTGCCATACTTATGAAATTGCTACCAACTACAGCTGGATGTTAATGCCCCTGTGCTGCTCAGGATGAACTCTTTCTAACCTAAAATTAACTCCAGCTACATCTTGCTGTGGGAGTTACTTATGTTCTTGGTATGATCAGCTGGCTTTTTGCCTGGAGCAGGTTATGTGTCACTTGCAGAACCTGCTCTGGTGGTTGAACTGGTGGTTGTCAAGCACAGTTGTTCATCATTATCCATCAGTTACAAATCCTGGCATTTTTCTTTAAAAGACAGCCAAATCCAGAAGACTATTCTGTCTGTAACTTGGTCATTACAATGTTCTCTGGGTCCTCTGAGCGTTCCATGTCATGGGCTGAATCGCTGGTTGCAGATTTGTCAGCAGTGATGAGGAGTAAGATGCAATGTCCTCAGTTTCCTCATTACTTTTCTTCCCTCCACAGGCTTACTTCTTGTACTTGTAACATAATGCCACTTCATGCTATATTACATATTTAAGGTATTTCAGTTGCTGTCTCTTCTGGCTTTGTGTATTTGTGATTAAAAATAGTAATGCTTCATGACTACATCCTAGATCTGTCCTTTTCTTGTCTCTCTCCCTCCTTATTCCTAAATTAGTATTTTTGCTTCAATTCTAGACTCTAATAACAGATGAAGTTCGTCTTCAGGAGTTGAGAGAAAAGCTCAATCAATTAAAAATCATAGCTTGTGTTTCTCTCATAACAAACAATATGGTGGGTGCAGCAATTGCAGATGTGCCTGATTTTGCTGACCAACTGAAAAGGATCTCCCTTCCTCTTCTTGAAGGCATGAACAAGAAGTAAGGCCTTTTTCTTACTTTTTTTTTTTACTCTTACTTTTTTTGACAGGAAACGGTTGGAGGCAATTCTAGTGTCATAGCCAGTGCTTGTTATTAATAGGAAGATATCAAATTTTAATCTATATATTCCCTTTATAATACAAGGCCACTATACGTTAGACACGTGTTTTCAAAGCTAGATTTAAATGAAATGCCATATTGATATCAGTGTACAGATTTTGGAGCTTAGTGGTAAAGTTCATTCATACACTCCTAATACTGGAGAGACTGTGGCAATACATTCACTAAATCATCTTGCCAGTTGCTTCAAACTTGTAGGTAGTTCAAGTTACTTGGCTGCCTGTTTCTTCAGCTGCTTGTACTACAAGCAAGTCTGATGTATGTGACTGTCTTTTAAAAGTTTTCCACTCTGCTTTTTCTCACGAAATGCTATGCACGTGGCCCAGAAAAAGACCTAGGCACAAGGATAAAGTGAACTGGTGTCACTGCTGCACACTTGAAATTACTTTTCCCATTTGAATCACAATTAGGTCCTTATTTTATCTTCCACACAGAGATTTTCCTGTATCTGTAGATTTACACAAATCTGCAGCAATGGATGAAAACTTCTCAAAATTCTCTCATTGCAGAGACCAGGTTGAAAATAAAAGGGAAAGGAGAAGTGAGGGCACTTTACAACCTATGCTACAGAACCTGCAGAATTTAATGCTTTTCTGTTTCTTCCAGAAGTTTTGACTTGAAGGAAGCTCTGAGTGCTATTGGTGTCCAGATTTGCAGCACAGTGAACAAGTCTCTAAGTGAAAGAGGTCTTCCCACTCTTGGTGAAGAAATGCAGAGCAATTTAATGGGTCAAATAGCTCATATTGTTGAGAAGAATAATCCTGTCTGTTCCTTGATTGGTTAGTAAGATACTGCATAATGGTCATATTGTATGTGTCTGTTTATAAACTTACTCCTAGCAAGCTTAATCACCTAATTATCTTCTAAAAGCATTTTCTTATTGCAGTAAAATACTGGCTCAACTAAGACTAAGGAAATGTTGTTTACTTAGAGATGGTGTTCTTGGTATGCTGCAGAGCATGGTTAGTCACAGCTAGAAATAATTCTAAAAGTGCCTGTAGAGACAAGCCTAGGCAGCCTAGTATTTTGGAGAAGAATTTAGAAAAATGAGTGCTCTTCAGTCTCCTTTGTGTCTGTTCTGGGTTTAAACCTAGTGTTTTGGTTTTTTTTTCCTTTGAGTCTGCTTCATATTAGTTAATGTAACTTGTTGCAATAGGTTTATGCTGTGTGCACCTTGCAGTAGCCAAATTTAAGAAGCTTAAGTATCGTTTCCCACCCCAACACAGTCTTGCGAAAGAGTTGTTGCTTACGTTGTTGGATTTTTTGCTGTGCTGATGTGCAGGGTGCTTACAAAGTGACTGTGGCTTCCTTCATCTTGGGTTTACATTTGTTCTGAGCATACTTTGTATTCCATTTCAGACAAACGAATCCAGCTCTTCATGAGAAGCTTGCTTGCTCTTCCGAGTTTTCAGAAGTGTATGCCTACTATGCCAGGAGGCCTTTCTGTGATTCAGACAGAGATGGAGTTGCTTGGATCTCAGTATGCAAGCATTGTAAACTTCAATAAAAAAGTGTATGGACCATTCTATGCAAACATACTTAGAAAACTGCTTTTTCCTGAGGCAGCAATGGAGAAAACAGAAGCAGAAACATCTAGCAATTAAAAAATGTACCCTTTTTTTAATCTTCCAAGACAGTGGGGAAGTCATATCACTAAGAACAGCCTACTCCAGTGACTGCTGATGGAAAAAGGTCTTGTAAAATGTATACAGATAGTTTCTGAAATTCACTGTAAAGAAATTAATGTCAAAGTCATATATATATATATTTAAATAGAAAAATATTTGTTTAATGGATTGTCACTTGTAATAGCCAGCAAATTATTAATTCTAATGGCAAACATTTATTATGACTTGCAGTGGGAAAGAGCTGGCAATGGACTTACTGTTTTGCCACCATCAAAACAATGTTATTTTTCAACTCAAATGTATTTACATATAGCAATGCATATTATGAAATGACAAAACAACTGTAGATAAAATGTACTGTGCTTACATTGTATTTTTGTAGAGTAACATCTCAGACAACAATTACGTCTCTGAAAATACTTTGAAGAAAAAAGTATAGCATAACTGCTTTAGTAACCAAACCCAGGTTCATACTGGGCCAAGTTCACATACTCCTGCAATTACTGGACCCAGAACTTTGCCTCTGTTACATTAAGGAATGCCAGTGTTATAAACTGTTTGCAGGGTAGCAGTTACAGAAGCAGCATTCACCACTTCAAGTAGGAATCATTCAGAACTTCTCAACTGTAATTGAGATTAACAATAAACACCTAAGAAACATGATGTTGGGGGGGTGGAGTAAATTTCTGTATATAATGTTTATAAAGCATTTCATTTATTCAGTGGAGGTCATACAGATCTTTAATACGTGTATGTACTGATCTTTGATCTTAATGGGTGGGTATTAAGTATTTTTAAGTTAGGTCTTTCTAACCTTTATTCCCAAAAGCACTTAAGACTGACCTTACAGTGTACCACAGAACAACTACCCCTTTCATGCCCTCATCCAACAGAATGTAAGGTTTTCACAAGATATTCTTAGGCCTGAAAGCAAGAACCCAAGTAATTAGTTGTTTTTGAAAACATCATTAGATTTCACTTTTTCATGGAGTCTGTTTCCTCAAATTCCTCAAGTTCCCTTGGACTGGGCCCCAATACTTAGTTCCCAGTTAAGGCATTGGGAATCTTGCACACAGAAAATGAATAGGATTGAAATTGAGAAATGTGGAAGTGAACTTCTTTAAGTTTACACAGGCTTTATTTTGCATATTTCAGATTACTGGGATTAGATAGTGCTGGAATACATATTATAGACATGTTCTTGTCTATGAAATTGAATAATTTACTTGAAAGTGATATTTTAATATATTACCATATAATACTCTTTTAAAGATATATAGAAAATGTCAGTGTGGTACAAGTTAGAGCTTGTTTTTAATATTTTATATTGCAATCTATTTTTTATGAAGAGACAAAAATTACCTGTAAAAGTTTAATGTGTCACACAAATTCTTTATGTACATTACTGTGTCTATCATAAAGGTCTAAAAAAACCTGGGCATTATTAGCACTGTGGTTTAGTAGTCCATTCTACAGGATTCTGTACCCTTTATAGCAGGAAGGAAGGAAGGAAATTACTTCTGTTCAGTTGTTCTTCAGTGTCCAAGGACTTTGGTCACATGTACATGTTAAGGAAAACTTTTCTTCGAAATGCCTTTTTAGAGAAATTTCTCTAGTGCACTTCTGTTCTATTCCTTGTAAAAATATTGCACAAAATAAAGAGGAACACATATTTTAAAGGGAACTGTTTCCTGGAAAACCTGAGAGAGAGGAGCTCTTAGACTATAATAACTGTGCCACTAGGTAAGCCAGGCTTGCTCAGACGAATATGAAATTTTGGTAGGCAATCCAAAATCAGTAAGAGAATGCATTTCAAAAGCAGGTACGGGGGATGAATCTTAGCAATTTGCTACATCTTTAGAAATACCTACATGATTTTGAGCGTCAGCCAAAAGAGGATTTTATGAACATTTAAAGGTGATTGCTGACATGATTATGAACTTTTTATTGTAATATTTTATACGCATTCTATTGTACAAATAAATATCAAACTATAGCTTTTTAATGAACTGGGAAAACTGTCATACTAGTTTTTACCAGTAAATACTCAAAAGATAGCATTTATGGGGGGGAGGGGTTGGTGATTAAGGTGACTTGCAAAGGGCATTTTATAGCATGGCCTGTGTTTCAAGTGATTGTTTAATGTGTTTTAATTTAATGTTTCAAACATGGACATTGCATCTGTTTAATGTCATGTGTTGCATGCTGTTTATGCTACTGTGGCTGAAATGCACTTGCCTCTACTCTGAAGTTGTCCTCGTGAAACAAGATGCCGTTCTGTAGCAGCTTTGTTAAAAAACAAGTATTTGAGGGTTTGTATGCATTAAATCTTGTTTGTGATACCATCAGTGGTGAAAAGTCATTTGTACAAACTTTATTAAATGCAGTGGATTGTTAAATGCCAAAGATAAATGACTCCACTAATACTCTGTTGTGACCGTTTTTCTGTTACTTCTCAGGAGCAGCTCCACTGTAGGGTAGCAACTTCAACCCAGCTGTAAAAATAATACTCAAAACATTTGCTTGCTTAAATCTGACTTACTTGGAAGAAGGATGTATTGGGTGTGCATGGCAGAGTTGGGGGGAACAGGCAACAGCGGTGGCTTCTGTGAGAAGCTGCTTCAAGCCTTCCCCCTGTGTCCGACAGAGGACTTGCATGGATTAAACACGGATTGCCACGTATTAAAGAAATTCTCCACTGACTGTGCGCTTTAGGCAGGAAACCAAATGGAAGTAGTCTGAAATGTTACTCCTCTTTAGGGCAGGGGCCTTAGCGTCCAGGATGGGTGGAGCTCAGACCCAACCCCGTCCATGTCCTTTACGTGGAAACTGAGCCACAGCAGCCGTGTGTAGGTACTGTTCTCACACTCTGCTTTCAAAACTTACCAATTATTACTATATCTATATATCTTTATATATGTATCCCAAAAAGTTACTGCCACAGGAATCTGCAGCGATCCCAAGTTGTTTCATCTTGAACTGAGGCAGATGAGTAGCTCCCCATTTGACTGGGAGTTTGGTGTCTCTGTAGCACCGACCCTTGTAAAGGAAAACAAGTAAGTTTGTAGGTGATTCAGCCACAGCATCCAAGATCAGAAGGCGGCATTAATAATAAAAATGTTAAAAGTTTATACCCCGCGTTGCTTTACACGCTAAAACTGCAGGAAAGCCGTTTAAAACCCAACTGCTCCGTGTCCCTGCCGCCTCCCGGCGTCCCGACTGCGCCGGCGGGGGGCAGTGACCGGCTCGGGGATTCAGGGGGGACAGCCGGGCGCTGCCAGGTCAGCGGTGCCCCGGGAGCGGCCGGGCAGCGGGGCTGCGGGGCCGCGGGGCTGCGGGGCCGCGGGGCCGCGGGAGGGGTGGGCNGCGGGGCCAGCGGCCGGGCGCGCCTCGGGCTCTCCCGGAGCGCGGCTGGGGTGGGCCGGGTTGGGGTGGAAGGAGTCGCCTGCCCGCGCGCACGTGGAGCTCCCCCCTGCCCGTGCTGCGGCGCTCGGTGGGTGTGTTTGGGGGGGTGCCTGGTCCGAGCTGCCCCCGAGCAGCCCCTCAGGAACCCGGGCTCGGCCTCCTGCGGTGCCGTCCCGTCCCCAGCCTGTGCCCGGCCTGTGTCCCGCTCACAGAGTCACAGAATGGTCTGGGGTGGAAGGGACCTTACAGCTCATGTCTTTCCAACCCCCTGCCATGGCAGGGACACCTCCCGCTACGCCAGGTTGCCCGATGCCCCATCCAGCCTGGCCTTGAAATATTTACTTAAGATTAAATTCATTAGTCTCGTCCCCAGGTCATCAGTTTAATTGCACTGCTATTTAACAGATTAACCCCCCTTTTTTAGACATAACATTTAAATCATAAAAACCTGAAAACAACTGCTCTTCAGCTTTCCAGACTGTAAACACTACTGCATATAAACCACAGGGGACGAGCAGTAAAAGCTACACCGTACTGCATGTGTCTCTTTTTACTGCATTAGCTTTGCCATTATTAGATGTTAAAGTGGGATCACAGGCAAGATTAGTAGATTAACAAACAGCAGCAGTGAAGGCTGGAAACCAAGAGCACCGTCAACATTTCTGTTGATATAAGAAAGCTAACAACTTTTTGTAGGGTTTTTTGGTTATTCATTTTGTAGTATTTTTAAATGGTAGTAGATGGAGAAGTGTCTGAGGACTGGGGACATTCATCCTAAGTTAAGAGGATTTTGTCTCTAGCTAAAGATACATGCAAGCTTTTGCACTGCCATGGTGGGAGAAAGTGGGGCTGGTGTAAAGAGATGTTCGCTGTGATCACTGAAGATTAGAAATAAGGGAAATTTTGTAAGAACCTTGATATACTTAGCACTTGTCAGTACTTTTCCTAAATGTTTGTAGGATTTAGGGTCCTGGTAAGTGTTACAGAGACTTGTATCTACAAGTTCTGCTGCCAAGACTGAGGTTCTTGCATGTATTTTGTAAAGTAAAAGTTGTAGGAAATCTTCCCTTTGTAGAAATATAATTTACAGTGTTAACAAAAACACGTTAGTTGATCTTAAATGAGGACATGGTAGTAAGGAATTTTCTAAGAAAAATATATTTTCACATAAGTTGCACTTAGGAAAGGCAGTGTGCCATTGCATCCCGAGTAAATACTGCACTTAAGGTTTACTAAGATGATCCAGGTCATTTTTATCCATCTCTGTTGGATTTAGACAGTCTTTATTTTTTTTCTAAATGGGTCTGATTTTAAGTAATGTTACTGTTTAAAAACCAACAATAATAATAAAAGATGCAGGCAGAAAAGCTCAAAACATCTTAGATGTTTGTTTATCCTTGGAAAGATATTTCATACTGCTTTTTGTTTTCAGGAAAAATGGAGACTTCTTCCAGCATTTCTGAAGGTTAGTGCTACACACTCATTTCATGGTGTGACTACTTCATCTCCTTTCTAACTTTACATTCCCTTCTTCTAGCTTTTGCTGTTTCCCAGAATACCTGTCCTCACTTTTCTGGGGATTTTGCCTTTCTTCTAGTTCCCTGCAGTTATCAATAGACTTGTTCCATAGATTGTTTTCTTGATTAATTTACAGATTATTTTGCTGAGACATCCTCCTAGAGATTTGTATTTTTGTATGGTTGTTCTCAATCCATGCTGTATATATGTAATGTTTCCAGATTATTTTCCTGTTTTACTGGCACTCAGAGACCCTATCCATGCTCTTTATATGACAGCTCTGGTGTAAACTTGGAAGTGTAGTGTAGAACCAGAGTGATTGTCCAGCCACTTCCCAGAAGTTTGTCAACTGGAAGAATTTAGCACAGTTATCCAAAAGTAGTTAATAAATGCTTATATCCTAATTTCTGCCTTGTGTGATTAATGTTATTGAAGCTGATTTTATTTGCTGCATGCATGTGTTTTTCAGGTGAAAGGACTGGTGAAGCAGCACATAGACTCATTCAACTATTTCATCAACGTCGAGGTAGGCTCTGTTGGGGGGAGGAGAGTGGCTCTTAGTGCTCAGAAAAGGCATGTGGTTCCATTTTGTTCTTTTTCTCCTCCAGATAAAGAAAATCATGAAGGCCAATGAAAAAGTTACAAGTGATGCTGACCCAATGTGGTACCTGAAGTAAGCATGAGATGATTTCCATATCAGCAGCAGCATCAGTACTATCTCATGGGTTTGTTATCAGCTATAAAGAGTTTATAGGCACTTGTGTAGGTATAAATCCAGCGAGTATTTTCCATGACTTATCTCTCACTTTGTGCAATGAAAGATGGGAAGATTTAAAGGTTTATTGCACATGCAGGCTAAATTTTAACTAATCAGACCACAACTCAAATACAGTGATTTACTTTGGGAAGAATCATTGCTTGTTATTAATCAGCTTGTGTTCATCAAAGTAACTTCATTTTTCAGTGTATGTAAAATTTTGCTTCCTTCTGGTTGCCTGAAAAATATTTGACTCATTGCTTATTTTCAAACTGTATTACAGGTACCTCAATATCTATGTGGGCACCCCAGATGTGGAAGAAAGCTTCAATGTGACACGACCTGTATCACCTCATGAGGTATTAATGTTTGCATCTGTCTTGTTTGGTTTTTTTATCTTGGGAATGTGTTGGATAATAGCTGCATGTAATTTTGAGTACATGCATGTTACATTAGGTAGTACCATGCATTCCACCATCACTGTAAAAAGAAGCCTAAGAGATTTAAACATCATGGAATAAAGCTTTTTAATTTTATTTTAAATTGGTGGGTTTTTGCTGTATTCAGTGTTTTGTGATAGCTGAATTTGAGTGGGTTTCCATTAAAGTAGTGAAAAGTACTTCTCTTGCCAAATCTTGTGGCTCCCCTTATGACAGAGCTGAAGTCCTCATGCCATAATGTAGGGTGCTTCAATATTTTTATTAACTTCTTTTTAATACTAGCTTTGCTACTGTCTGCACCATAGGTCACTTCATTCTCTGCTTCCCTTCCAGTCTTCTTTGGGAATGTATCTCTGATTTTTTGCTTGTATTTTTTAAGTCTGACTCAGAAAGCAAACATGGAAACTTTAAGCAGAAACAGATGGAAATTGTTAAAATTACACGAAGCTGCAGAAGAACATTAGCCTTCTGGGGAGTATATTTAATTTCACTGCAGTGCTGTAGGCACGTAGGTTAACAAATGGATTGTGTACTTCTGGAATAAAGATGTGTGTTGGAGGACAGATGCTGCTGTGACTGAAATCAGAACGTCTCATTGGTTTTGACCAACAGGATATAAGGTAGCTTCTGTATGTATGAGAAAGCCATAAACTAACATAACCTTTGAACTTTTTAGGATGCTTTCATGTATCTAGAGCCATTCAGTTCCCTTCAAAGTGCTCAGGAACACAGTATTTCTCTCCTGCTGCTGTGCTTTGAGATTTATACCACTGCAACAGAGGTAGTGGCCGCCTCTTTTTGGCCTCTGAAGGGGGAACTGAGCTTGGAACTTGCACTCATTTACCTGCACACAGCTTGTTGTCAACCTCATAACTCAGTTCATATATCAGATGCTTTTTGCCTTGCTATATCCACTTGATATTTGAAGTTGAAATGTCTTTTTTGTCATCTCATCTAGACTATCATGAAATACATTCTGTGCTTTGGAGGAATTCTGTAAGAACCAGCTGTCTAGTGGCTGCCACTTGGGTGTAGCCACTTTCTCATTGACCTGACTCAAACTTCATTTGGTTCGATGGAAAGCTTTGAAATAAAGCCATTAACTCAGCCAGATGTCATACATGATAGTTGCTGCATCCCACAAATGTGTAGTTAATGTTAAATCAGTAGATGTGAACATGCCCAAAATGCAACAGGAAAGATTTCTTTCATATGAGTGAAATTGCATGCAAAAAATTGTTCGTGGCCAAGAACTCATATTCCAGAATTCAGGTATTCAAATGCTTGCTTACTTTATAACTAAAGTGACTGTATATGCAGAAGAAGGCAAAATAAATGCTTATAGAGCATATTGACCTTGAGTTTAGTATAAGACACTCTAGTATCTCAAATATATTCTCATTGATGTTTAATGCTAGTGCATCATTTCTTTTTATTTTCAGTGTGCTGTACACACATGGAGGCCACAGTTATTTTCTTAAATAGGATGCTGCTCAAGTCAAGCCAGGCTGCACTTGGAAAAAAGAAAAGGATTGGATAGTTAGGACTCTGCCATTATATTTCTCTGTTGAAGGCTTATAAAATTCCTTTCCAAAGGTGCCTAAAATGATCAGATTTTTATAAGGGTCTGAGTATATATCACGTCATGTCTGTCTTTTACCTTGAGGTGTCTATAGTAAGAAGTTAACTCAAGGAAGGTGATACAAAAATACACATGCTGGAATATTATATTGTAATTTGTATTTTATATCTGTGTCTTGTGTTAAAAAAGCACACACACGGAGAATCCCAAGGTTTTTTTTCCCCCAAGTAGTACTAAAGAGGCTGTCTTAACTCTTTCTCCTCCAGTCCTTACAGGAGTTTCATGAACTATTCATAGAGATGAATTTAAAGTAACTCAAAAATGGAAATACTCTCAGTTACTTTTAAATTGGATGAAGTTGCTGGGAGCAGAATGGCACCTAGTTTCCTGCAAGGCACAGCTTGAAAGCTGCTGGTGCAAATCTGTGTTTTATTGCTAGAGAAGTGCTTTACTTTGTAAAGGGGAGAGGAGGAACATACAGTTTGTGATGATTCTTGAGGCGTATTTTTCCATACAGTTGCATCTTCAATGCACAGCACAATCTTAATTGCCTTTTATTAGTACATAATCAATACACTGAAAGACTGCAGAACCATAAATGTGCAAGTCTGAATACTGTTAAAGCTGTAATCCTGGAGATGAAAGGAAAAGCATGCTCAGTGAGGTCACGAATGACCTGCTGTGAGTTGCTCTGTTGTGTTCAGCAAATGCAGTCAGGCCTGTCTTGCATGAAGATACACAATACCTTAAGGGCTGGCAACATCTTAGAGTGAGGCTGGGGAGAGCAGACCAGAAAGATTGGATTAGAAATGATTGCACCTTGAGATATCTGATGTCCTAGATATGTTTATTCTGCTTCTCTTGGTCTCCAAGGAATTGCAGACAAATTCTGGGAGTCTTTACAGGAAGTGATTCTGTGGTGAGCCTTCTGTAAGTCATCTTTGGAAACAGTACCATACAGTGAGGTTTGCTCATTCTGCTGATGAGGTAGCATGGTGTCTCTCTCAATCCTGTGCCTTTCCATTCTGTCAGACTTCATATGGCAGCACAACTCTTCAGCTGTTGAGAATCTGCACATAGAAACGTCCCTGAGCTGAGCACTGCTCAGACACACTGTGGTCTTTGTGTCAGCTCTGCTGATTAGACCTGTTTGTTTAATTAGACCTGTTTGTTTAATTAGAGAGTTTAGAAGTTATGCTCTGCAGTGGTGTCTTCTGAAGGCACAGATCTGCTGGCTGCTTTTGAAAATCACAGCAATTGTGTTTGGATTTTCTTGGATTTTGTTTTAAACAGGAGAGTCTGTCCAACATTCTTCAGCTACCATGAAGATCTTGCTGCTGCTTTGCTTTGCTTGATTTCTTTGTGATGATTTACGGGACACAGGGCAAACACAGGATGTTTTAAAAGAGATTCTTGAAGTCAACACCTGACCATGTTGTCCTTTCAGTGCCGCCTGAGGGACATGACCTATTCTGCGCCGATTACTGTGGACATTGAGTACACCCGAGGCAGCCAGAGGATCATCCGCAATGCGTTACCCATTGGCAGGTGAGACACCACGTGCTCAGCTTCTGCTCTCAGTTTTCATTTGCTGCCATGTTGGGAAGAGTTTTTCCTGCGAAACAGATGCAGGCCAACCTTGCTTCCTTGTTAAAAGAAACAATGAGCGGGCAAATCTTCATAAACAGCTGTACAGGATTTTTAGGTTCTAAGATTTTGTTTTGCAAAAGCTTCTGATAATGTCTGCCTCCAAAGAAGGATGGATATAAGGATGAATGTTGTCTGTGATTCTAGTGATATAAAACCAAAGAGGAAAATGCATGCCTGGAGCTGGAAGTTGCATTAGTGTAAAATGAAATCAGGTATATTTGCTTTGTAGCCAAATTACTCAGTCTTTCATACATAATAATGTAAAGTAGCATCTGTGGAAGGGGAATGGTAAAACCAGTAAAGCAAGCATTAGTTCTGCTGCACAAGTTAAGCTTTCATTTAAAATTGCTTTGGTTAAAAACTGAAGTTACGTTATTAGACTGGCTTTAAGGGCATACATGCAAAAAGTTTTGTGCTGTTAAGAACTGTTAATACCCAATTATTATTTCCATGGGAAGTAATTTTCCTCATCTGTCCCTGGTATTGTACTGGTTTCCTTTGGCCAGTGCTCTTGTTGGACATGCAGGTCAGACTGGGACAGATGTTTTACTGGAGTTTTCAATAATGACATTTGAGTATTCTGTTTTGAGTTACCTTATGCCAACTGCTTCCTGTTTCTGATATAAACAGCCAATGCATTAAGCTTATATTGCACATGATAGAAGATTTTGCTTGTCATATGAAGCTTCTTATCTCTAGGAAGCACTTTCTCAGTGAAATATAGTGACAAGATAGCTTTTCTTTTTTTTTTTTACTCTGCAGAAATACAGAATTTGAGTTCATCAGTTTTCTTTTAAGATATAAGAATATGAAAACAGCAAAGAAATTAAAATAATTTATAAGATTTAAATACAAAAAATATAGCCTAGTCATGTTTTTTATTGAAGTAAATTTGAATGAAAAATCTCAAAGGTTGAAAATAGTTGTATAGTAGGACTCATGAATAATTTTTGCCAACATATGTCTTAGAAAAGACTTGGAACACAGGTCTTACAAAGGCTGTCCACCAAGGCGTGAAATTCTGTAAGCTGGATCAAAAGCCAGCTTTTTTGTTGAAGAGGCTAAGGGGCATGGAGGTTTTTTGGTAAATGTAGTGGTAAACTCTTTTTATCTTTTGCAAAATACAGCTTTCTCTTTGCAAATAAACTGTGCTCTCTTTCAAAAGTTTTAATGGAAAATCTGAGAGTGAAAAGGTACGTTTTGAAGCTGACTATAAAAGTACGCTTTTCAATAATAGCTGCAAAATCATTGCTGGTTACTTGTTGAATAAGACAAATTGAAAGTGAACATTCCCTAGTTTATCACAGGGTGATAGAATAATTTGAGTTGAAAGAGTACAGTCTCCTGCTCAGCCTCTAGTACAGCCTCCTTCTCAAAATGGGTCAGCTCTGTGATCAAACCAGGCTGCTCAGTGCTTCATCCTGTCAGGTCCTGAAGACCTCCATGTATGGAGACTGCCCAGCTTCCCTGTGCAGCTTTTCTACTCTGACTGTCTTCATGGTGAAGAAGTTTTGCAGTCTGGGCATCTTTAGTTTCTCTTTTTTGTACTTCCCTAAGCACTGAATTTGTTTTTAATTTCTTGGAATTCATCTTTCCACCACATGTTGGTTCACAAAATGCTTGCTTGCAGGCTTCTCTGCTAGGACACCAGAGAAATCAGAGCTACTACTGGGGAAACTCCATGCTTAGGTTATGAATTAGAGGCACTATCTCTCTGCAGCCAGAAGGTGTCATTCCTGTGTGGGAAATGAGATAGGAACTAACTTTATCTAATAAAAACTGGTAACAGTGGATCTGCAGTGGCATGTTCTTCACTGCAGACTGTTTTGGGGACCGGGAATCTGCACCAGTTATCATTGGCCTTGGTGACTCTGCTTGTCAGGATGCCTGAGTAGCTGCATAACAATTAAATAGGAAGTCTGCTTGTAGGTGTCTGGTTTCAGGTCTCTTTTCAATTACATGTTCAATGAAATAAGGTGGGCTTGAATGAAAACCTGTTGGTCACAGCATGCATGAGTTCTGATGACCTTAAATGTGTTTTCTCCAGTTTGTTCAGCATCGTTTTTGTTCTGAATTTGACTATTCATATTTTTCTGTCTGAGTCTGAAGTAAAACTGTAACTGGTTTTCTTGCAGAATGCCTATAATGCTGCGTAGCTCCAATTGTGTACTTACTGGGAAAACTCCAGCAGAGTTTGCCAAACTAAATGAGTGTCCGTTAGATCCAGGTACATTTTCACTCGTGTTCTTTTTTTTTTCCCATCTGTACTTTGAGTTTTAAATCTTTTACAGCAAAGAAATACCCCTTTGGTATGTTTCCTGCCACCGTGAAGTCTTTGTGGAAACTTCTCAAGTGTGTGCTTGCAACTAAAAGAAATTGTCAGGCTTCTGGTTGAGAACATGAATAGTTGGTATTTGCAGACAAAGTTTTCAACCACAAAAAACAACACACCAACATTTTGAATATTTTATTTTGAATTTTGTATCTAGTGTTGTACAGTGATGTGTTATATGAGAAAAAAGATGGAGTTCATTCATTGAAAATTAAATAGATCAGGGAAGAGTGGAGTATGATGTCCTCCAGAGTGGGAACTCCCATTTGTCATTGCCTTTTGTAAAGCAAGAATAAAGTGTTACATGTTACATGGCAATATATGATACGTAGAGAGGAGATGAAAGTTTGTAACAAGCAACTTCTTGGGTTTTTATCTGTCAAGTTTCTTCTTTACGCTTTTAAGGGAGAATTTACTGTCCCATTGTGTACTTATGGTTTACTTTCTAATAATTTATATTCAAAGGCATATTGGAGGAGGCAAGTAAGGTGCAAGGGTACTGACATGCAAAATATTTCTTTTCTATTAACTAGGTGGCTATTTCATTGTTAAAGGTGTAGAGAAAGTCATTCTCATTCAAGAGCAGTTATCCAAAAACAGAATCATTGTGGAAGCTGATAGAAAAGGCACGGTTGGTGCTTCTGTTACCAGGTATGGTAAATTCCTACCATTAACATAAAGGAGATAAACCCAAAGATTTAGAACTTCATTGTTGTAGTTGAAATAGCTGTGGAGGTTCCTTCCTGGTATAGTCTAACCAGAAAAAGTTGTAGACATTCAGTGCTCCTGTCTTGCTACTGTCATTTTGTGTGGTAAAACTTCAATCCCTAAATAGTATAGTATTCCCACAAAAATCAGTGAGAGTTGCTCATGTGTTTCAGGATTCATCCCAGATTAGGAAAAGCAAGTTCTAATTTTTAATATAACAGAGTGCACTTCCTAATTGATGGTATTTGGTCTCAGTTTGCAGCAAGTAACATGAAGCTACTGCAGTGGAAATTGGATATAACCTTTTGTCTGCCTCTCTACATGAAATTGGCATAAAAACTTTTAAAGGCAAAGGCAGCTGAGGAGGGAGCAAATATTTTTGTGCTACGCAAATTACTGAAAATGGCAAGGTCGTCTAAATTTGGCCTTTCCTCATTGATCAAGTTTTGTTTCTCTTTTGTTCAGCCTTTGGTTGGTTGTTTCTTATTTTTTAAGCTGCATTCTGGTATAATATGGTGCTTGTCACTGTTCGGTGTGAGGGCTGGTTTTTCTTCTCCAGAGGCCTCTCACATCTCTTCTAACTACTCTGCTGTCTCCCAGTAAGCCTGGGTGAGGTTAATGTACCACCAAGTACTGTTAAGTCATTACCACTGTTGCTGCAGTACTTGTTCACAGTTTGACCTTGCCAGTTACATCAAAATTGATTATAAAAGCATGCAAAGATGATTTTAAAAAGTACAGACTTCTACTTGCTTAAGTCAAATACTCCAAATAGTCCTCAGCACAGGTGATAATACCCTATTACCTTGGAGTTACAGCCTGATCTCTGGCTGGTTTAATGTAATCTTGAAAAGAAGAGAAAGTAGGATTCATTCAGCTTAAAGATTGTTGAAGCTTGCTAAGTTCCATACAAAAGATTCTAGGAGTCAGTGCAAACACTCTGTTGGACATGGTATTATTTTTATTTTAACTTCAGTTCCACTCACGAGAAGAAGAGCAGAACAAATATGGTTGTGAAACAAGGAAGATTTTACCTGAGGCATAACACTCTGTCAGAAGATATTCCCATTGCTATCATATTTAAGGTAACACAGCTGTTTGTTTGGAAAAGAAAAAATAAAAGGGGAAAAATGCTGTGCTGTAGCTCAAGAATGAAGATCGACAGCAACTCTCAAGTTAACATGTACAGAAGGACTTGGCAGGGCTTAGAAATTGCAAGCTTTTTTCCCTTGGGAAGTCATCTTTATTGTACAGCAAAAAGGAGAATAAGTGCTGTATTTTTCTGCAAGGAGAGCATTGCTCTGCCAAGAGAAATACCTGCCACCCCCTTACTGCCTTGTGAGGTGTCTGTGCTGCTACAGGTCAGAAGGATCTTGGTTTGTTAAGGGCTATGTTGCAAGTTGTGTTAAGGGTCTTTGTTTCTGTATTTGATCCCAGCCTGTCCCCAGCTCTGACTTGTGCAGTGCTGAGTAGCTGGATGTCCTTTGTTTCAGGTTCAGGGACATGACTCAGCCGTGAGCTCATTTATGCGTGACTTCCAGTCCTAACTGTCAAAAAAACTGAGAGCCTCTGGGGAAGTCTGGTAATTCTTAGACCTATGCCTAAATCCTGTAAGGTTACTAGAGTGGCCTGCATTTCTTAGCAGTTTGCTTCCTCTGTGAATGAGCCCTGCCTCAGTCCAGATAGCTCAGAAGCCCTGCCTGGTTCAGGAACACTCACTGGTATCCTGAGGGCAGTGAAGGCTTGGACAGGCATCGCAGCTGTGAGGTGATCTCTGGTGGGACTGACAGAGGGCTCTGAGAGGCATCCACTCCTGAGTCTGGGCGAGAACTGGGGTGTATTTTCCCTTCCAGTTGAGCTAGTGACTGTCATGCCTTAACCCTCATCTCCTGTGAAACTGCCAAACTGCTTTGACTCTCTGCTTCTCCCTTTCATTTTAATTCACTCGAGGGTGCACACGCCGAGTGTGTGATCAGTGTGACGTAAGGATGACTGCTCCCCAGCAGGACCAGAAGCAGGACCAGAAGCAGGCTGGTAGCTCATCTGTCTGTGGAACCAAATGCATGGACTACAGCCAGGAAAGGTGGTGGGTGGACATGCTCTGTCCAGCTGCTGGAGAAGACAGTAGGACATGGCCAGGCCGTAGGCTGGGACCTGTCCTGCCAACAGCTGGGAGCTCCTTCCTGTCCTGTGATGCTTTGCTGCTGCCTGTGGGTTTACAGCCTGGTACATTGTGTGTGCAGGAGGAAATTGGGCTGCGTTCTTGGAGGCCCAAAAAAGCCTCTGAGTGGACGGATCTAGGCAAAACTCCCTTTTTGTATTCTCTGTAGTGGGTTACAGCACAGAAGGTTTGGAGCAGTGGGCAGAGTAAATGACGTGCCAGGAGAGGGCAGCACATGCTCGCAGCATCTGAGCTGGTCGTGCCCGCAGCGCCGATGGTATTTATGGCTTTGTCCATGTTACCACAGCGCTTGGTGTGCCTTGGTTCTAGAAAATAGTTTAATCATTGGGTTTAGACTTGAGAAATAAATGGCTGTTACCTCTGATTAAGCAGTCTCTTCAAATAAGAGAGGAGATCATCTGTTTTTAGTGACCAATGTTAAAGGAGTTTGAGAAGTTATTTATGAATAGAAATGCACATAAAAGTGCCAGGATTAAGTTCACAATTCTTATGTTGCAGAAAGTGTTAATATGGCTCTTAATCCGCTTGCTCCAGTACCAAACTGCTGGATTCCACCTTCACTTACAGACTTTTATTACATTTTGTCAGCCTGTGCTGGTACAGATAAATACGTGCTCACGAAGAGTAACTACTCTGGGTTGTTGTCTGAGGAGATGGTTGTTGGGTTGTTTTTCTAAGCAGAATTGTACTGACTATTTTATTACCTTCCTACAATGCTTCCTATAATTATCCCCCTCTTCATATGTATCTTTTATATTTTATATAATGTTTCTTGATTTTTCATTTTTTAATTGAATAAGGGGTTACAGTTGTTAGAAGCTCTTGGCTGTAGTGCTTTTCAATGATTTATATTGATTTAATACAGTAGCAAATTAGCTACACCCACTTTAACTGTTCTGAACATTCCATTCCAGCTGTTTTCATGAGTGGTTTTTTTTTTACCTTTCCTTTAATGACATGAAATTCAGGGATCTTCTGTCTACTTCTGATGAGTTTCCAGCTGGAAATGAAAGCAGTCACCAGTCTCTGATTTTCCTTTCTTGGGCACTGCTGTAATGTGGTATTGCTTTATTCTATTTAACTACTAGAAGCAAGATTAGTAATGCAATAGCCCTGAACCTGGAGAATCCCAAACTTAGGGATGCCTGTCTAGCTTCAGCTCTCTCACATGGCAGTATTATACACAGGAGATTTGTTGGAAAAGCAAGGAGAATAATTCCTTTCTGCCAGCACCCAAGCCTTGGGCATGAAGCATGTGACTTCCTTATTACTGGTAGATGTTCTGCTTCTTGTGATCCATATCTGCAAGGGACAAAATTAAGCTGTATAGACGATCTAAGGTCTGAAGTTTTGGCTGCCTTTGAATCCTTAACTTGTACTGAAACAGCTACATGTGTAATTTCTAATTAAAAACTAAAATGAGAAAGCAGTGGCAAAAATCTATTGCTCTGCATTTCCTCCCAGACCAGCATCCAGGCTACCACCAAGCTCCACAGACCTCTGTTTTGACTAAGAAAACAAATATTAATTGGTAGAGGGTTGCCATTCAGTGCATGGGCCAGCTAGAGGGGGTAGTTTGTCAGGGACTATCTGAGAGACAGTGAACAATTTTGGATTGTCTTTCTAGTCCCAATAGCTTTAATTGACCTGGTATTCTATATGTGACTTAAGAAATAGGTCAGGTGCAGAAAATCATTGTAGCATTATAGAATAGAGAGCAAATATTGCAAATCTATAATCTAATGTAGATTTAAAGCTACTGCAACTGTAAGGTAGAGGTGTACTAATATATCCTCTAGACATCTTTGTCAAAAGCTGTGGAATAGAGAGCATTACAAACACCACCAACTGACAGAGCTGAAGCCTAAAACTCCTAGAGCTCCCTAGACTAGAATCTAAGGTCATCCTTGTGTTTCAGGTATAAAGTCATGGGCAGAGCTGCATGCTAGGACAAGACCTGAACACAGTGTTCTCCATCCTTGCTTTTGGTGAGGAATGAAGCCCAGGCACATGGGCTGCAGGGAGCAGTGGAAATAGAGTGGATCTAAAGGTCCCTTGATCTGGCTAGACAGGGACTGGATTGTGTGGGGTCACCCTAAAGGAGGCATCTGCCTTTCAGTTCATCCTTACCCATAACTGCAAGCCAGAATGACCTTGTCCTGCTGCTTTGTTTTTTCTGCCATCCAGGCCTGTAGGGGTATTCAGGATGGGCATGCTCAGACGTTTTACAGCCAGTTGTGCCAAACACATGGAAGTTGTGGTTTTTAGCACATTGTGGAATTTAGCACATTGACCACAATTAACTGAAATTCGATAGGCTGCAAAAGGCATGTGCCTGGCACTACTCTAGGGCAGACTTGGGGTATCTGCTCTTTAGATGCGGGGGCGTTAGACCTTTGTAACTGTGCTTGCTTAAACAGTTTTCCTAACCTGTCTTCTTACAAGTCACAGAAGCATTTGTGCAGTCCCTAGATATGGAAATGCAACTTTACTTTTGAAGTAGTGACATAAATGAGACAATTTTGCCCCTAAATTATGTGCTCATTGCAGTTTTTAAAGGGCTGTTAACTGCCTTCTAATGGGAAACAAACACAGCTAATTTGCTTCCTGCTTATTTAGTAACATTTCTTCATTAGTTAATATACATATGCGACCGCAGGGGTATTTAGGGTGTCTTGAACTGACTTTCAGCCCTGGGAGACCTTTCTTTTAGCTATGTCAGTTGTGCACAGCTCATAGGGCTGTGTGAACTGTGCACAGTGGCTCTTCTGAGTATGTCAGGCTAGGAGGTACACGTGGTTTACCTGGGGGGCTTGGACAGTTTTAGGTAGCAGTGAGCACGAGAGGAGGTGTGGAATATTTGTGCACTATGTAAGGGTGTTTCTGTTCTGAAAATCATCTGGGTTAGAGGTAAGATGGTGCCCCTGCTTTTGCAGGAAGCTCCCTACAGTGCAGGGAGTTAGAGCTGCTCAAAGGTAAGGGCTATTTTTCTTTTTAAGTTTTTGATCTTTCTGAGTTGGTGATCTCAGTTTGGTAGATTTGAGTGAGCCCTGGGAGCTGAAGTAAGTGAAGGTTGCATGGTGCATCAAAACTGGTTGGGGAAAGAAGAGGATTGTAAGTAACCTACAGGGACTTGAGAGTTGAATTTTATGACATGAGTCACTAGATGAAGAATCTTTAGTGGATGTGGGAGCTGTGAGAAACTGCTCTAGGACCTGCAGCAAAAGATTTGAACAGCAAGTCGAGTTTCATTTTTACAAACCTGTGTTAGCCTTGGAGCTGTTAAGGTGCAGCTCCAGAGGAACAGCTGGATGGTGGTCTGACTGGATCTGCAGGGTTATGGGTTCCCATGGCTGTTGTTTCATAGCTCGTATCTTTTGAATTATGAAAGCTCCAGACCAATTCTGTCTGTGATGTCAACCTTGAACTTCCCTGACATCTTTTTAATCCAGTCATCTGCCTGTCTCTGTGCTGTAATTTAGCCTGATGGACTGCAGAACTACATTCTAGGGAAGTGCCATGGAAACGCCTACACATCATCATTAAGACTTGAGCTGGGGGAGGAAGAGCTGGGCTCACACTCTCATCTGTACGTGTGTGTGTGCACACACAGATGGACACACACACATTTGGGCAGCGGGAAGCTCCCCAGTCCTAGGAAGGGGTTGGCACCACTTGGATCACTTTCTCCCACTTGAACTCAGGATCATCTGAATATTCTGAATGCTTGCTTTGCCTTGTCTGTTTTATGTCCCTTGACTGCTCCCCTTCATCCGTAGTCTTCAGCTACTGTCTCCTTCCTCATCCTTTCACTGCCACTGTTAAATTATGTTTTTACAATGTCTCCTTCCCCCCCACCCGTAAAATTATCCCTTTGTGACATTGCCTTCCAATCAAAAAGAAACAAGACATCTTGTCTACTGCTTTGCTTTCATGTTAATTCCCTTTCCCTCAGCTTTGTCCTACGACTGCAACTGTTTTAAGTGTAGGGCCCATTCCTATATTGCACGTCCTCAGTGTTTCTGTAACACAAGCAACAAGGAATATTTTGTCACTGTCCTAATGATGATATGGGCTAATTCTGGAGTACTTCTTTCATACTGGTTTGGTTTTTTAGTTGGTTGGTTGGTTGTTTTTGGAAGGGTAACATCAGGGCCGAATTTACTGAAAACCAAGGTGTTAAGATTACAAATCTGTCTGATAGCAGCATGGGCCTGCTGCTTGTCCTTTCGCTGTTGCGTGTAGGTGGATTTGTGTATGCACCTCTGCTCGGGATTGTTGAGAGTACAGAGGAGAATAAATAACTTTACTTTTAGGCCGTTGTGTTAGCACATCTTTTTCAGTCATTTGCCTGAGTTTTAGTCATTACTCATAAATTCATTTCCTTCAATTTGCACATATTTAACAACACAATTTATGTGGTTTGGTGACAGATCCTAGACTTTCCCACTCAGAAATTTAGAATTCTCAGGTGATTTTGCTGCTACAAACTCCAGCTAGAAAATCTGCATGGGCTTAAAGATCTATCTTATTCTCATCCTTTTGCGGTAAGACTTTTGATCAGAGAATTCATCAAGTTAGAAGAAATCATCAACCCTCTTTAATTTACTGTGGCTTTCCAGTCTTTAATGGATGAAAAAGCATAGTAAAAATGCAAATTGACTTTTTCCCCTACTTCGTATATGACACTTAAGATTTGGTTGTCATCCTAGAATTAACCTGATGGACAGAAATAGGGTGATATCAGCTTGCAGTTGATGTGCTTTAGATAAGTGTATTTGTGGTATACGTGCCTAGAATGGCACAAAAATTTTGTTCTTCTAAAAACTTCTGGACTAAGTGCAATAATTGTATGAATCTAGTTGTCATTCCTAAACTAGTTAGCTGGTCAGCTGTTAAATCCTAGACACATGGAAACTTACTGTTGGGAAGCTTTCATGCTTCTGTAGACTTATCTTGTGAGTCTGGCTCTCAGGTCATGAGGGATTTTGTTAACTTCTCTGCTGAGGTTTTTTAACTACTGTGTGACCTTATTTAAAAGGGTGGGGAAGTGTAATAATATTTGAAAAACAGAGATCTCAACCACGATACTATCACATGGCCAACTTCTGGTTCTGAAAAGAGCCTTGAGATCAGAGGGGTGACTACTTAATAGGAACAAACTGATGAAACACTCTTACCTGGTGAGTAACTGTATCTTGATTTGGCACTCAAGTCTGTCTGAGATGGTGAAATTGTGGTCTGGACTTTGGATTAAAAGACGAGAGTCCTTGCACTGTTACGGATGTGTGATACTTCTGCAGTGCTGTTAATTTCTAATAAACCACAAGGTGAAAAGACAGAGTTTGAATTTAAAAGAGCTTCAACTACTTCTTTGTTCAAAAAGAAAGAAATGAAAGAAAAAAAGAAGTTGAATACTTCACAATTAGAGCAATAGTTTTGCAAGTGAATGGCGTTAGCTAGGTGTTAAGCAAAGTGACACTCCATGAAGGCAATAAGAAGGGAAGGTATTTCTGCATTTTTGAGGAAAATGTGACTTTTTGGGGTACTGCCAGTTTTTAATGAGAACCAGAATACTAGAGCCTACATAGGCCATTATTTACAGTGGTCTTTGTGGCAGGCACTTTGGAGAATAATGTGAATGCAAACGTAACTTCCTCACAAAGTTCTGAGAAACATATTATAACTCAGCCAGAAGAGGTTTAGTGAGATTATTCCATTTCTTGATATGGCAGAGCTCCAGGCAAATGTGTGAAGCGGGGGGAGCTTTAGCACCATCTGGAATCCACAAAAGCCTTCACTGCTGGCTGCCACCTTGAAACACTTACTGATAGAGAGATTTTTCTAAACCTGTTAAGCGCTTTCTTAGTTTATTAAGCTTTTTCCGCGGTATAAAGTCTAACAAGGTGTCCAAGGATCAGTGAAATAATAGAATGTCTTTCAAGTGGAACTGTGTAGTGAAGTCATCTTCTAAATGCAGAGAGCTGCAAAGGGGGTAAATTGTAAACATTTCTCAAATACGATGAGCTACATCACAGTCAACTGAGTTTGCAAAATTGCTTGTGGTAAGAGACTGAGTACTCCTTTAAGAAATTTCACCTTCGTTTCTTTATTGTAGATTCTGACTTGGTTTTCATTGTTACGCACTTTGGCTTGTTTTTACCTAGTATTTACTTTTTTCTTAAGACAAAAATCACAGAATTTAACTCCTGTCAGTGAAGAAAAAAAAACAAACAGCAACAAAAATAACAGCTCTCCAAAAAGTGTGTGTGTGTTCCTGCTGCTTATCAAGATTTCCATTTAACGTTCTTCCATAGCTGGAATATGTGCTGCCAGTGCCAGATGGCACAGTTTCTTAGAGAAGAACTAGCTCTTGCTTAGTAGTAACGCAGACAAACAATACCAAATTAGCATAAGCAAATGTCAGTGAGTTAACATAAAGCCTGTGTTATTTCTGTCTTTTCTTCTTTTCCTAGGCCATGGGTGTTGAGAGTGACCAGGAGATTGTACAGATGATTGGCACAGAGGAACATGTGATGGCTGCATTTGCTCCTAGCCTGGAAGAATGCCAAAAAGCTCAGATTTTTACACAGATGCAGGTGTGTCTTTTCACACGGCCAGAGGCCGTAAAAATCTAGACAGTGGGTATTGACCACTTTGCTGTGTCAGCAGTGGACATACACTTTGTGTTTTAAGGTTCGTTTTGGGAGGTTATTTTAAGCTGAGGCTTTTTAAAGGGTCAGGACTTGTCAAACACGAGACTTTTTTCTCATTACCTAACTGGAGAAGAAAAAAATCAAGAGTCGAGAAATGCTTTGTTTTCAGAAGCCCAGGGTTGTATTTTAATGGCATAACCCTGTAGCAATGTCCATAAAATTAGGGGGTTTTGTTGAAGACATTTTTTAAAAAGGAATTGCGTGCCCCATTTTGCAGAAGCCCTGTTGATGTGGCTGTGACCATTTCATCAGGAGTAGATGTTCTATTCTAGTCGCTTGTATGAAGCCTCCAACAGTAGCCACCCTCTGTCCTGCAAAAGACTCAGCAGAATTCTCTTAGCTCATGTACTTTTTTTAGTTAGCCAGGACACAGGCCATTTTGCTGGAAGCAAATGGCAATATATTAATCTGCTAGAAGCAGCTTTTGGAGATTAACTTTATTTCTGCTATTTCATTGTAAATTTTGTCAAATCATTCCATGTGTGATGTTTAGTGTTTTAAAGTGAGTATTTTTCTGGTTTTCATCTTTGGGGGCTTTTGAGGGCTCCAGTTAGCTTGAAGAGCTCCTAATTCAGAGTCAGATGAGTAAAATGGTGAGCTGGAGCAACATAGAGGAATGCAAAGCATCCTGGAAGGTAGAAAAACAGAAATACAGAAGTTATTGTGCAAGAAATGTCAAATGAAGTTAATAGAGAGATAGCTCTTTGTGGAAGAAGGTAACAGATGGAAAGGATAATCTGTCATTTAGTGGAGAGGGTGATTCTTTCATGTAGCTTCATGGCTTCATTTCCAGGCAGGAACTTCCTGTGTGGACTGGGAGTTTCTTGACTCATCCGACTAGGAATTCTGCAGATTGATTGAAAACTGGTAGGAGAGTAAGAATCCATTGCAAGGCGCTCCTGTAGACAGACGGGGATGCCACACAGTAGCTTTTGGGGATATTAAACAGTGAGTGCCACCTTATGGTTTAATATCTGAATGAAATTTAGCAAGTACACAAAAGAACTGAAGGTGAAAATCCTAATTAAATAAACTAGATATCTTTGGAATTTATAGAATCCTTTTTTCCTGTGTCTCTGCCATAGCCTTTCTTTTAATATCATAGTAATCATGGATTTTCACCAATTTCCACTCCAAATATTATCAACCTGTAATAAACATATATTTAGTCAATTGTGTCAATTTTCAAGAATTTTTTTCTTAGTATCACCTACATGTTTGTTATTTTGCAGTTTGTTTGGAGTTTGTGTCATGCGTGGCTGGTGAGATGGCACTGGTTGAGGAATACACACATAACTCTATGTGTGTGTGTATTTGTCTAGGTTACAATTCTGATATTAACTCAGGTTAATTCCCCCCTTCACAGGCATTAAAGTACATTGGAAACAAAGTACGAAGGCAAAGGATGTGGGGAGGCCCAAAGAAAACAAAGATGGAAGAAGCCCGAGAGCTGCTGGCATCAACCATTCTGACCCATGTTCTTGTATGTAACGTTCTGGGGGTTTTTTAAATTGGAGTAAGCTTGTATGGTAATTTATGGTGTGAGCTTTGTTGGCAGGGAAAAATGTCTTTGATGGCTTTGTAGCTGAGATAAAGTAAATCATCCTCAAAATAAAGGGGAAGACTTGGATGGAGTCAAAAGAAATCTTTGTGAAATGCTGTACCATTGAACTATTTAAACTATGCTTTTTTTTTCTGCATAGCCAGGCAGTATCAGGTGAATTAACATTCAGGACTTTCATCTCATGACCTATACCTTTATTCTGATTTACTTTCATTTGCTATCTGTTTCAAAGTCACTAGTGTGTATTTTTTGCATTTTTAAAGAAAGTAAAGCACTCCAATCCCTTTTGTAACTATTCCATCAGCCCAGATTAACAGTGATTTAAATGGATGTGTTCATCTGAACAAGAACTAAGGAGCTGATCCCGAAACATTGGTTTGTTTTTGGTTTGTTTGGTTTTTCTGGATTTTTTTGTTTACAGGTGAAAGAATTCAATTTTCGTGCCAAGTGCATTTACACAGCAGTGATGGTACGCAGAGTAATTTTGGCTCAAGGAGAAAATAAAGTAGATGACAGAGACTACTACGGAAATAAACGTTTGGAACTGGCAGGGCAGGTGAGTTTTTACTTCAGAGCGAAGTGTTTCGGGGTTTTGTTACTGTCTCCTTTTAGAAGATGCAGAATAAGGAGTATCCCTGTCTTCTCAGTTGAAGTGTTTTCCCTCTCATTCTATTTTTGTTGGCTTTTCTGTGTTGACTCATAGATCTGCTTCCATGATTGAGACTAATACATTATATCCTCACTTCTGTATTGCCTCTTCATGCCAGATAAAAGGACAGAGCAGTGCAAATACAGCATCAGTTCTAGCTGTGATATAACCCTGTTATTGTCAGGAAGGCAGCAGTAAGAGCCATCCTCCAGTGTTCCCCTCTAAGCAACTGGGTAAGGGAGTAAACTGGGACAAAGGAGGTGCCCGCATGTCAGGCCCAGGCTGTCCCATTGTGGAGAACCCAGCTTGTGTAGCAGCTCACAGAACAGCCACTCAAGCCTCCCGTAATTCAGTGCCCATAAGATTGTTCGTTTGTTGTCAGCTGCCTCTCTGGCCTCTAGAGTACCATGAATTAACAAAATGAGTGGTTCAATGTTAACTTGAGCAACTAATGAAAGTGGATTTTGTGGCCTTCTCTGCTTGCAGAATTTTGGCACTGGAGGCAGAAGCAGTAACAAAGGGCTGTAAAGGAGCGGACGGTTTGAGGTGTCTGGCTGGCACCGTTCATTTGCAGAGAAGGTGGCAGTTCACAGCTGTTGGCCAAACTGCATTCTCCTAATTCAGTGGGAATTTGCCTGTCAGGTGAAGGAGCTGCTTAGCTAATATGGCATGGATTTTTCCTTGCCATATGTGCTTATTTGGTTAAACAGCTTCTATTAGGATTGGACTTCCTTGCTGTGCTCAGTACTAACGTAAGTTGGAGTTTCAGTAGTTGGTATCGCCTCTGATTATTGATCATCCATCAGAAGTTCAGAAAAGTACACAAAATGCACTGGATTGCAGAAACTGCATCTCTGCTGCCCACAACATTTGTATTGGGATTTCTGTTGCAGCACATATAACAATATATGTTCCTTTTTGTTCCTGTCCAGTGGAAATTCTGATTTTATTTTACTTTTTAAGATGTGTGCTTGCATGTTGTCTCATACTCCTCCTTTGCATTCAGCCCTGCCTTCCATGTGCATGTGAACACACACACACACGCACAAACACACAGAGAGAAAACAATCATTTTAGAGTAAAAACCACATGCTTTTGCTTCCTGGTTTTCTGAAGAAATTAAGGTGACATTCGAACACATTCAAAGCACAAATACAAGGGAAAAAACCTCTTAATTTGTTAGGATAAGAAAATTCTTTCTTCAAATCAATATGTTCACTGTTCATCAAATTTTTACTCTGGTGCTGAGGCAGAATATATTTCTAAAGTGTAAGGAGTAGTAAGTGGACATTAGTGCAATATTTAATGTGATAAATATTTTATGCTGTAATGGGTTTATTTGGCTTCTGCTATAACGTTGCTGTAGTTCTGTATGACTGTAATCAGCAAAATTAGTTGGTTGCTTTGTCATCAGATTGTTCTTATTTAATTGGATTGGAGGAGTAGTTTGATTTTTCCTAATACTTTCAGAGGCAGAAAGTAGAGCAGGTCAGGTGTTTTCTACAAGCTGTAATAAAAAGACCTCTGCTCACACAGATGTTAACAACCAAAGTTGTATTAAATTTTGTGGGAAAAGGTTTTAAATGTAGAGGATCATCATAACAAAGCCAATGCATATTTTTTCTACATCAAGGAGAACTATGCACAGGGGTTGTAACAATTGATTAAGAGCAGTTCTTTCTCTCTTGTGGTATTTTAAATAGTTATTTCAAGCTGAATGCTTGATTTGCCCTCTGCCAGTTTATTGGTGAAATACTAATTTTGTTGGATTGCAGACTAAATAGCGTAGAGATTTTTTGCCAGTTTCTAGATGTTTGTGTTTAGCTAAAGTTTGTGTGGATAAAATGGTTGGTGGTGGTTTTGGTTTTGTTTTTGTTTTTTTAATGCCAGCATGTTCCTGGAATAAAAACCCTGTTGATTTAAAATTTGAATAAATGAAAAAAAAAAAAAGAAAAGATTCCCATGTGAGGAGAAAAACATAGCAGTCTAAACAGTGTAAAGACATAAATGACATTGTGTTTATAAAAATGTGTGAAAACAATAGCTGCTAATTTCACACCCCATGGGACAAGAGAGTACGAAATGTGCTTTAGCTTTAGATAACAGAGTTGTATCCACTAGCCAAGCTGGTTTACAGAGCTTTCTCTCAGTCTGTCTGCCACTAGAGGCTCGGTAGGCCAGGTGCCAGCTGAGGTGTTAGCAAAACCTACCGATTTCAGGCTTAATCTTTTCACCTACCTTTTCTCTTCCCTTAATGTGTTCATTATTTGCTAAGCATTACTCTGTTCTTTGTCCTCAGGTTTTTTTTGTTTCTAATGCAGCTTGCTTTGTATGGGTGAGATATGGAACAGCACCAAAATCCGGCACCCTGGAAAGCAAGGGATTTCTACCCTGTGACAAAAGAATACCGCCTTGACTTCAGAGATTGCCTAATCCCAGCTGTTCTGATAATATAATTAAGGCTGCCTAATGTCTTTAATTTTGCAACCAGTTTGTGTGAAAGGGAGAATTTGGCACTCTAAAGGCTTAAACGCTAAATAGCAATCTCAAGGCGCCTAATTAGAATTCTCTGACATTAAGCTAATTGCTGAAACTGTATTTCAGCAGCTTAACTTCTTTATTAATTTTTCTTAGGATTTTCAATGAAAATCAATTGATGAGCTGTCAGTATTTTTTTTCCTTAAATATAATTTGCTCTTTAGTGCTCCTCTCTGAAGCAGGCTGAAAGGCCTTGGACTAACTATGAAATCCATTGAATATTATCAGTGGCATTCCATCCTTTTTCTTTAATCTCTTGCTCTTGACCTAAATAATGTGGTTGTTGTGAGATTCTTCTTTGCCAGATAGTCAGAGCTCTTAGAGAGTCTTTGAGTGAAATTAGCAAAGTATGAGGCTTTCCAGACTGGTGAATAGTAACAAGTTGGTGTACTTGGGGTGTAACTGACTTTATTAGTTGGAGAAGAGGAGAAGGGTGGTGTGGCTTTATAATCCCCATGGCATATGGAATGACAAGATTCTTGCAGTTTTTGATCAAGAAATCAAATATGAAAACGTGTTCTGAGTAACTTTTTTAAAGTGTTTAGTTAAATGTTTCAATCCTGCTCAAACCTGTTGAGATCAAATGTTTACTGTAGTTAATTTCAAAAGAGTTTAGTTCTTATTTAACATAACTATCAGCCATCTTAAAACTGTTCACATTTCTTCTTACTTTTTCCCTACTTTTGAAATTCTTCCCTCATAATCTTATTTTTGGGGACTCCAGTGGGTTCTCCTTCCTAATACAATGCTTCATAAAAGTTACTTTTATTTCTGGTGGAAATCTAATTTAAATTAACTGTGACATCGCAGGTGGGTTGTAGGTGACTGGATTTCTTTTGACAGTGGTGAGAGGGTATGATTTTGTAACTGTTAATGGTATTACAAACATCAGGAAGGGAGAGGGTCTACAGCACCTTCCTCTCCTGCCAAGGTCAGGCCTAAAAAACCTGTCTGTCCAGCATGGAAATAGGATTCCACTTTTGTAAAGGGTTAGCATGCAGTGTGTGTTGCCACCAGCTTTACAGTGTCATTTGCCAAATGCTTTGGTCAGCCCAGCTGGAGCATGTAGGTAGAGGAAAGCAAATGAAAGCTAGTGGCCTATCCCAGGGACAGAGGAATGAGTGGGCTTTACTTTCCAGTTTCCATAAGGTAAGGAAAGGTGGGGGCGGTGTCTCATGGAGACAATTAAAATTCAGTTTAATTCTGCATGTACAAAAATTATATGGCACAAATGACTCCAGAATGTCTTAGCTTGTGATGGATGAACATGTAACTTGTTCAGCCCTACAATGCTTTGTGCGCTGGGAACTACCATTTCTCGCACTGGTAGCAGCTGCATTTTTGGTTCTTCTGACACTTGGAGCTGTTGCAGACTCAAGTCCCAGGACAGGACTGTCAGGCTTTAGCATATACACTGCTTGCTTGCAAAGCTAATCATTGTGAACACTTGAAATGTATCATATGATGGAGATTTAAGTGTTTTGGAAAGCTATTAGTGTTGCAAGGAGAGGCTGAGCAAACTGGAGGAGCAAAGCAGATTGGAGAGCTCAAAAAGTCAGATCACAGACTTTGGTAGCCTTTTCTTTTTATGGCTGTTTTAAGAACTAGACGTAATTAATGTACATATACAGGAAATAATTGTCTTAAAATGCAGCGCTTTTGAATGGTTCTGTTGCTGGTTTGGTTTTGGGTTGTTTGCTTTAGGTTTTTCTCCTATTCAACTGAGTTACGGAGCTTTGTAGACTTTTTGGGTTGTTGGTTTGGTTTTGTTAAGCGAGAGATGTGAAGAATACTGTACTTTCCAGATAGTAGCAGTTCTAGAAAACAGTGACAGATGTTGAACCAGGTGAACTTTCTGTGGGTGTAATTGGTTTTCCATAGATTGTGATTGGCAGCAAGTAGCAGGATAGAAGTGTGTATGAGTAAGGAAGCTGCCTATGAAACCTGAGATACGTATTAGAGTAAAAACTGGTCTTACCTTTAATCCTGTGTGTAATTCAGGGTTGTACATTTAGGGTATTAAATCTTTAAAAGAGTTTGTGACTTCAGGGAGGAAGAAGTAAATCAGGTGGATTGTAATGTAGCAGATTAGGGAAAATAGTTGGATAGTGTAGAGAAGTACAGCTGTGCTAAAATATTGTGAAGGAAGGATTAAAGCAAACCGAAAAGGGTTAAGTGCCTAAACTTAGAACATTCTTCTTAATTTCTATTATGAAATAAGTTGTCTAATATTGTACTTTAACAAGGCAAAAAACTTGTGATAAAATTATTATTTGTGAAACAGAAAAGTTATGTTTTAACTGACAAGATGCATAAAGGTAGAAATATTAAACACGTCTCCCCTCTCTTTCCCCATTTCCTAGACTTAAAAGAGATATAATTTTTCCCTTAACTGTTTTGTATTTCCAGCTTCTTTCTCTTCTATTTGAAGATTTGTTCAAAAAATTTAACTCTGAGCTGAAAAAGATTGCTGACCAGGTCATCCCCAAGCAGCGTGCAGCTCAGTTTGATGTCGTGAAGCACATGCGGCAGGACCAGATCACGAATGGCATGGTCAATGCCATCTCCACAGTAAGTATTTGTGTTCTCATTCTAGTATGCAAACCTTTTCCACCATAGTGAAAGATGGAAATGTGAACATTTATTTTTGATGAATCTTCTGGTTTTGCTTTGAAAAGCAAATCTATTTCGTGTTTTTTATAGATTAAAACGTCAAAACTCTGTCATGAGGCAGGGTGTTTGAAATTCACTGAAGAATCAAGTGAATTATTGAAGAATCAATAATCATCAAGCATCTTTTATTTCAAACTGATGGTTTATTTTTGAGAAGGAATGGTAGAAGCAGACAAATTTTAAATAGTGGTCATGGTTGTATTTATCCAACTGACCGTCTTCTAGGTTCTATTTGACTATGTGGTTTTTTATTATCTGGATTTAGCTGGGGTCAGGTTACATCATTTGTACAAAAGATTTTTGAAAAACAGCAGGAAAACATCATGAACAGGAGGAAAAAAAAACCCTCAACTTCAATTTTGAGCTCTTTGAGGGCAGTGCCTTTTTATTCTGAAGTTGCTGGAATGAACAAATTTTCAGCCTAGAAGTTAGTACTTCTTTGCTAATGATACTGATCTGTTTAACAGGGAAATCTGCTGCATGCCATAATATTAAAAAAACCCTGATAATTACCCTTTAAATATTTGTCTTGGTTGGATTTTAGCCTGTTTCTGCCTTCTGCTGGAACAGATACTTTCATTCATGCCAGCGGACAAGAACAATAAAAGCTTCTAACTTTGTCTTTCACATCAGACATCTGCAAGAGCAATTTGTGAGATTGCTCCTGAAATCCAGCTAGTAGCTTGTAAAAGACTTTGAAATGCATGATTTTTAAAAGAAATTAGATTAGACTTAAGTATTTTAGGAGCTGGTAAAAATTATGGAACTTAATTTTTAATCTTTGGTGCTCTTGAGAGGGCTTTTCTGCCTAGCGTGAAACTGAGGTTTTTCTTTGGTTCTTGTAAACAAATTAATTCTACATATTGCATCCAAAACCACCAACAGTCTGTAACTTACAAATCCCAGTGTTAAAGCTTATCACTGTTTAATTTTATGAGTGCCTCAAATGTAGTTAAATCTCTACAGTGCACGTAACCAAAACAATTGACAGATTTGTTCCTCTAAATGCTAGTGCTTTCTTCTAGCTTGTGCCAGTTTTTCCATTTGGACTGACAGAGATAAATCTGCAAATATTCAGTCCATATTCAGTAAAGTCTTCGTTCTTCCTCTGTCTTTGACTTTTTTTTACTGCCACATAAGCAGTTAAACACCATCTGCTCTTAAGCATTGAAAAATAATTTCTGAGGAACAATGCCCAGTGCATACTATTCAAGAGATTAAGCAAATACCATAAAAATCATTCTTGGAAATGACAATCTCCAATCTCACCAGAATGCTTCAATGATAGTCTCAAAGAGCATGAAATAACTGAGCAGATTCATAATTACACCAGTAGCATGCAAAAGAATCCATAGCCCTACTGCATCAGCTGTACACTGGTGCTCAGTGGTACTTGCTACAGGTCCTCTTCTTACCCTGGAAAACACCAGAAGAGAGGGTAGGGCAGGCAGTAGTGCCGCAGGCCTGATGGACATTTCAGCATCTGAAGAATCACCTGATGCCGCTGAGGGGGCAACTTCCCTTTCATAAGAGTTCTCAGTAGGATGTTCTCATTTGGGGGTGGTCTCACAACTGCCCTGGCCCCATTTTGGTTTTCTTTTTTGTGGACAACTTTTGAAGGATCCAGTCTGTTCCTTCCAAAGCACAAAGAATATTTTGTATGACTTCTTCAGGCAGCATTTTTACCTCCCTTTTTTCCCAGTCCTTTCGATTTTGGGCAGCAGAGAAGAAACCATGTACTGATTTAGCCTACAGATGCAGTACTTTCTAGTGTGAAGAAAAACTACTGATTTATTGTATTCTTCCACTTAAATTCTCATAACTTCTAGTCTTTTAAAGAATGAAATGGTCAATGAGTGAACCCTTCCTGAGGATGTTGAGCAAATGAAGAGGATACTTTTTCTTTTGACTAACTTGCCATTGGTCATTATGTCTTCCCACTTGCTGTTGAGAATTTGAGACTATTTGATAGTCTCTCCAGCGGAAGCAAATAACGAAATCATTTGTATGGGTGGTGTTTTCTTCCTGTTGATCACTAAATGCGATTGTGCTGTTAAAAGTGTAAATAAAAAAGCCAAGCAAATCACCCTTTAAAAGGATATTGCAGTAGTACAGCAAGTGAGCTTCAAATTATTTGTTACTATTGGTGAGCTGAGTTTGTCAAAAAGGCTACAAGAATTAGCAGAAGGCAATCCTTGGGAAAATGTTATCTTTGGACTGACCAGTAACATGGTGCCTGGGGTAAATAGTATTTCAGACAGAAATTTACTGTATCCACTGACTCAGGTTCTGAGAACTGGATATGGAGTTAATGTCATGAAGGCAAAAATTGCAGCACCAAATTCCAAGCTTACAGTAGAGATTATTAAATCTGCTTGGCATGGAAACATATTTGTGTCCTAGCACATGCTCTGAGCTCCTCTGTTCTCCTAATTAAAACCACAAGTGACAGTGCCTGTGACAGTCCTGGAACACAAAACCTCTGAGATGTGCGTGGATCTTGCATTTCATACGTGGTGTTATTCAAAGAGAGGTTGGGTAGACCTACTCCTCCCACACACACACTCTTCTGTGAGAAAGCACATCAGTGTAGAATCCTCTGGATTCTAAAAACAAAAGGCTTCAAGAAAGTACAGAGGGTTTTGATGTCAGACTTCTGCAGCATAAATGTCTGTGTTTCCTACAAAAGCAACAAATCATGGAAAAGGCAAAACTTAAAGCTTGTGGGATCTATTGTAAAAGTGTTATATCACACAAAAGACCTTTTTTCTTTTTTAAATACTCAAAAAAATTCTATAAAACAAAACCAGAAAACCATTTGATGTAGCTAAATTTGAGTATTGATTTACCTATGAGGGACAGATGAAAAAGAATGTTTGTGTGATTGAATATGTAATAGCAAAAGTATCCTCTCATCTGAAAGAGCAGTCCTTTTGTTTCAACTTCTCTTTAATACTCAGTGCAGATATACTATAACCTGGAGTTCATATGCAGACTGGTGGTTAGAAACTTGATGGATGTAAAGGAGCAACATTTGTTTTGCAAAGCTCCTCAGGTATCATTCTGTATAGATACTGGAAAAAGTCAAGACAAGGACAAACTGCACAAATTCTTTTGAAACATGAATTTTATTCTGCAGGGAAATTGGTCTCTAAAGAGATTCAAGATGGACCGCCAAGGCGTGACACAAGTCTTGTCCCGCTTGTCGTACATATCTGCTCTGGGAATGATGACCAGGATCTCTTCTCAGTTTGAAAAGACCAGGAAAGTGAGTGGTCCTCGATCACTGCAGCCATCTCAGTGGGGGATGCTCTGCCCTTCTGACACTCCTGAAGGAGAGGTGAGGAGTTTCTGTTTTGCTTTCTGTGTTTCTTGTCCTGAGGAATGGAGACACTGTTTAATTTGAAGCAGGTGGTCCTCCATCAGAGGAATAATTCTGATGAGGAGGTTTCTGGAGAGGCTATCTTCAGCCTGATAACACAACTTGTGTGTCTTCTGACATCCTACCTGCTTACATCCTGGTCCTCCTTACTGTATTGCTTTTTTTCTCCTGCATGGACTGTCTGGAAACAGTTCTGAAATCATTTGGCTATATGAGAATGACATGAGGCCCCCCATTTTTGCAGTGGAACTACTTGCTCTCTTTTGATGAGAGCAGCAAGAGAGGAGTCCTAAACCCCTCTCCCTTCGTTCTGTAATAAACATTCTGTTTTGAAGTTGCGGTATCAACCTGCAATGTTTCTGGAAACATGTACTAGTATTTCTTTAGCCATTAGCTTGAGGAAGAAAACCATCTTTGTATGTATTTTAACCAAAGAATTGATTCTGACAGTCTCTTTGTTTTGTTTTGCTTTCCTTTTTGTTTTCTTTTTTTTTCTGAATAGAAGATACTTGGGAGGGAACTCTGAACTTTCTGGATAAATCAATATGAGCTAGTCTCATTAAGCAGCTGAAATAAAATTGCACTGTATAAGATACTTTTTCATTGAAAAATGTTAATGTTTGTGTTAGAACATACAGGATACCTGGCAAATTGATAAATAGACTGATTTTGTATTTCCATTATGTTGCTGAGTAGCTGAAGAGAGAAATACAGGTTTATACATGGTTGGTTAACTTAAACTCTGCTTTAGTGCCTGTATTTTTTATTAGTTTGTAAGTGCTAGAACATTACATTTTAGTGTGATACAGAAAATTCTTCTTTTTTCCCCTCCAGATTTTCAGGGTAATCAATCTGTTTAATTTCTTTCACTTTATACTTCATCATCTTTTTGGTTTTGTCAGTCATAAGTACAGTTGGGGAGGAAAACGTAAGTATGGTATTAATACATAGGAAGAGAAGGGATAAAATATGTGGGTTTTGTATTTGTTTTTTCCTAGGCCTGTGGTTTGGTTAAAAACCTTGCCCTCATGACTCATATTACTACGGACATGGAAGATGGCCCAATCATTAAATTAGCCAGTAATCTTGGAGTTGAAGATGTCAACTTGCTCTGTGGTGAAGAGCTTTCATACCCAAACGTGTTCCTGGTTTTTCTTAATGGTATGTTCCTTTTCAGCAGTCCTGACTCTGATTTGTTGCTGATGGAGAGTTAGGCTTCGGAAACCCTCCAACAGTTCTTGGAACGCAGTCAACTGCAGATGCTGCTTTCCACGTGCAGATAATTTCCTCTGTAAATATTTTGATAGGGTTGGGCAAAGTAGACAGGCCAGATGATGACACTTAGTTGCATGAAGTTGTGTCTTCAGAACTCTGACTGCAGATGTGTGTAGCTGGGAAATTGAAGCTTTCTCAAATTTCAGCCCTGTTTTTAAGCCCACTTGTGTAAATAGGCACAAAAATATGCACATTGAACTACAGGAGTTTTTTTAGTTTTTCAGATACTGGCCAAAGGAGGTGCCATTCATAAAGTACTTTTAAAAGAAAATAACTGTTAAATTTACAAATTCAGATCTTCATTTACAGGAAGTATTTAGTTTTCTGTAATTTTTTTATGTTTTTATATATATTTGTGCATTTTAAAGTGCCTTTAAAAACAGAAAAGAAACATCAAAACATCAATTGTTTGCAAAGTTTAGCAGTGCTGTTTTCTTTAAAATTACCTTTGAAGGAGCATCTTGCTTCGTGCATGATTAGAAAAATTAGACCTGGGAAAACAGGCCTTTCTTCTTTGTTAAAGGGATGATTTGGCACACATGCTTTGCATCTGCACATTCATGTTCCTTTTACAACTGATCTTTCAGTGTTACTAAAACAACAGGTACTACGGTATCAGATTTCAAAATACTGACATTTTTAAAACTACAATTGTGATTTCAAAGTGGCCGTTTGTCAGCAGCATCCACTTCCAGGGACTAGTGTGTAACGTCTGTCACCGTGAATAAGTTCTCCATTTACCCCTGAATTAAACAGCAGTTGTTCTTCGACCCTGCCCTTTCCCGGTAACATGAAAGCAACACTTGACCAAACTGCATTCCTTTGCTCTGCTTTTCTGTAGCAGTATGTTAAAGATAAGGTTCAGTGAAACCACATGCCCTCTCTTCTGTCTTGTTTTATGGTCCAAAGGGAAGTGCAGAGCCAAAATATTGGACTCTTCCTTCACAAGCTCAGTTTGCAGTACAGAACAAGATAGTATGTTCCCAAATGTAGATGAATTAGTACTAAGTGAGGCAAGCCAAGTTACTGTTCATTCCACTGGTTTGTGGGTTTAATCCATAAAAAGTTCAAACTTACGGATAGCTGACTTGATCCTGATTTAAACTTATGACCTAAGAAGGCAGGTAATCTGTTAAGTACAAATTCTTTAAGCTGTAAAGACCTTTCTGTTGTCTTGTAAACTCCCTAAACTATCACCCTTTGTCTTCTTTAAAGTTTTTAAAATGTGACCACAATTATTTATTTTATATATTAAGATTACTTTAGTCAGATGACTCTTTAAATGAATTTTACTCTCTTTTTCATCATGCATCAGAATACTTACATATGAGCTAAAGTGCCCTGCAAAGATAGCTGAGTTGAGCTAAGTACCTGAAATAGAAATTCTGGTGCTGTTGTGAGTGATCACATATATCAAAATATTAGGACTTTCTAAAATTTCTGACAAGGCAGCAGGGTAGTTCCTTGGTCTCTTCTTGGAAACCTTGAATCCATTTCAGTACAGGTGAAATTGCAGACTTCAGAGTTGTTAACTTGTGCACCAACTCTTGAATGGGCACCTCAGCAGAAACATACTTGAAGAAAGCTGTAAGATGCACATCATTTGGTTTCTCAGGCTGTTTGGAAGCATGCAGGTAGATGACTTGTGAAATTCTGACAGTTTTGAATTGAGAGGAAAAAAGAGGACGAATTCTTAGTCATGTTAGAGAAGGGAAATTTTACAACAACTCATTATTTGCAAGAAGCAGGAAGTACTTCTGTGCATGCTGCACATGATCAGAATTTGTAAATAGAGTTTTGGATGTGCAAAGGATGCACCAGGTATTTATTCTCTCTCTGAACAGGTAACATCCTTGGTGTCATACGTGATCACCAGAAATTAGTCAACACCTTTCGCATAATGCGTCGAGCGGGTTATATCAACGAGTTCGTTTCCATCTCCACAAATCTGTCTGACAGATGTGTCTACATTTCCTCTGATGGAGGGAGACTGTGCAGGTAAACTCCTCATCAGAATTACCTCACTACTAAACTGGTTATAAACACTGTTCTATGCACTGTAAATACACTGGGCTAAGACTTTCACACAAACAGATTTAAGCAAATTGAGTAAGATGTGAGCATCTCTTTTCTCCTTAAATTGCCCTGATTCAAAACTGACAGAGGTTGGAAGAAGCAGAACAGCTTAATGAATATATACATATTTTAGCATTGACTGGCTGTGTGCATATTCTGTGTGTACTTCAACACAGCAGCAGTCACTACTACTGGTGGCATTCCACTTTATTCATTAAATGAATCTCAGAGCATGTTGAATGCAGTTTGAGGCATGTCGGAGGCTCCAAAATAGTGGATGTACAAACCATCAATTAATCATACCTGGTCAAGAGATCCAGACTAGGGGCATATTCAGTGGCAGAGAAATCACTCTTCCAGTCAGGGCTAATATCTGTAGTTTGGGAGATGGCAGTAAAGCTTCCAGTTTTTAAAATAAAAGCAAGGGAAATCATGTGGATTTGCAAGGCTTTACCAAGTTTGCTTTGTGGCACCCCTCACCCTGCAATTGTTCAGATATCCCTATTAACCATTTAAAAGTGCTTATTAGTCTTCTAACAGTTATTTAGACTTCAGAGGGGACTCCACAAGTATCTTGTAGCTATTTGCTGCTCTTTATAAAGCAACTTGTCCAAATAGCAACAGCCCTTGACGTTGCCTTCTTGCATGCCATCCTTTGTGTCAGTGTTTTTGTGTGGTAGGGAAGCCTTCAGAGATCCATGCGCTATTGAAATTTATGGATTCATCAGAGATCACCCATAGTTAATGCCTGTACTTTACATCATATAGGCAATTGCAAAATGCAACCTTGCATGTACACACTTGAGCACAAACTGTTCACTTAGTGTTCTATAAAATCCCTGCAATAACCGTGGTGCTAAATGCTGTTCTTAGCTTTGTAGGTTGGGAAATCTCAAATCTTTTAAAGCCATCATCAAAATCTGTAGGTAAAACTTAGAAAATTATAGCTTAAAGATTTAAAGGGGAAAAAAAGGCTTTCACCTCAAACTTTAAGTCTTGATTTTTCTGATACACTTTTTAAGTTATATCAGACTGAGGTCTGAATAGTTACTGATTGTATTTATGTGGATTTATCAGTTAAAGGTCGATGAATTTTATAAGTAGTTTATAGAATAGGTTGATCATAGGCAGGGTTCTTACTGTAAGTATAAATTAAGTTACCTGTCTAAGTATTTGCTATGACAATCCTCTTTTTCTTTTTTTTTTTTTTTAAATTTAAATTCAGGCCTTACATAATTGTCAAGAAGCAAAAACCTGCAGTTACAAACAAGCATATGGAAGAACTGGCTCAGGGATACAGGTACACAATTCCAGTAGACCATATTCATTTTCACCAAGTAAATACTCTGTGGAGATACTTCAGTCAGTCAGTCAGTATTTCGCAGTCTTGGGGTTAGCTTATTAGAGAAGTCTGCTCTCCTATATAAATTCATAATCTCTGTATTTGAGATTTTCTGTTTAAAGTCAAATTAAGGCCGGTGGTCTTATTTTGTTACTGCTGTGAGATTTGGTAAGTACGCAGAATAGACACATCTCACAGCCTCATCTTTCTGCAAGTGGAAGGTTTGAGGCAGTATCATCCTTCTCCTGATTGAAAAATCAAACACTTCACAGGAGTATCAGCTTGACCACCCTAAATTAGGCACATTCAGAGTTTTTGGAAGTTCTTGCAAATTCTTAGTTTGTGTATTTTAAGAAAGGCACACTTAGAGAAAGGCATTTAAATTTAGCCTAACTAAATTTCACAAAACCATCATAAAAACGTACCTGATTATCCCTATATTTGCCTACATCTACAGTGATGATGAGTACATATGGGAAAATTTTACTGAGTTGTTTAATTAAGTAACATTCTTCTGTCAGACTGTGAAGCAGTGAATGGGCAACAGGATTAATTTAAGAAATACATTTTTCTTCAGTATGTAATATGCACAGAACTTTACACGTAGAAATATTTATCTGGTTTAACTTTACATATTACATTCCTTTAATATATGTACTAAGTATTTTATGTTTGAAGAAGAATGTAGAAGTACTACAGTACTTCTAGTGTAATTTTTAATTTATCTGTAGGAATTTCGAAGACTTCTTGCATGAAGGCCTCGTCGAATATTTGGATGTGAATGAAGAAAATGACTGTAACATTGCACTATATGAAAATACAATCAATAAGTAAGTATGCAGTCAGTAACTGGTTCAGGAAAAGCTTTCATAAGGTAACTCTGAAATGCAAACATATAAATAATGTTACTGTTTCCACATGTACACACTGCTCCCTTGCTAATGGTTGAAGCTACCCCAGATGAAAGCTAAAGAAAGAAATCTGTCTGCACACATCCTAAATTATCCATGGCAAGTTGCAAAAAATGGTTTAGGTTTTGGGAGATCTGTTCTTGCTACTAACTCTCAAAAATATTAAATACTTAAAGGTATATTATTTCTTTCTCTGGATGTGGCTTTTTTTTTTTTGTTCTGATCATTCATAAGTAATTTTATCTAATAGGTATCCAGAAGGCAAATAGTTCCACACGTTATTTGATTATCTTAGCATATCAAGGTTGTTTGGAAATTTCTCTTCTGGCTGTACAGGGACCTTAGACACCCACCTTACAATAAATGAAGTGCTGGAATGAGACCTTCTCTTTGACTTTTGGATGTATAATAAGCCCCGATAAAAATGTCTGCATCGTTCTGTGTATTCTTTACCACATGTCTTAAGACCATTTTTCGTATGTGATTTTAATTCGGAAAGGTTTCCAGATCTGTTATGTTTTCCATGTATCTGAAGGACCTGCTTCTTTTTTTTTTTTACTCTTGTCTTCTGACTGTGATTAAAGAGCTCACCTTAAAGGAAGGATTCTTTTAAATTTTTAAGTCCTCCTATCTTTTTACTGGTTTTTAGTGTTTCTCTGATAATATCCTATAAACTGCAGGCTGCATGTGAAATGCCAGAAGTTATCTCCATGAAATGTTTGATCAATAGATTTATGCAGAAAATTCTTTTTCTAAATAATCTGCTCTGGTCAAGTACACCTGGAAGCTAATAGAAATACATCATTGATTTCAGTGGAGCTAGATGAGACCTTCAATTATCTTTAACCTTTGCTAAATGTAATGCATTAACTCTGCTAATTAAATTGCATTGCTCTTACCCAGGCTTTTGAAGACTTCATCACTTTAAGAAATTACTCTTGCATGCTCTTGACTGAGTTCTGTATACATGAGCAAAGAAGAGAGCACACAATTGCTGTCATTTGTGCCAAAATTAAATAACTTCCACAAAGCACCAGAGCTGAAAATTTAGGTTACAGGACAACTGACTCAGCTAGGAAGGTTAATGGGAGTATATCATATGAAATTACTGTTTAGGCAAAAAGAGGAGGAGAAAGTGAACTTCCAATGGACCAGTGTGAGGAAACGACTCCACAACAACTGCCAAGAAGCTCAGAAGATTCTTGTATTGACCATTAATTGTTTTGAGTGTAGCTTCAGTGCTAACAGTGGCTAACAGTGACATAAGTATCTGAGCTTGCATGGTATGAGCACATTGCTCCTTGTGTTTGGTAATGATATTCCCTACATGCTGAGTGGTTGAATTGTGTACCCCCTTTCCCCAGATGATCATCTTGCATTTTAGATGTTGTGACCATTTTGGTACAACTTGTTCTGGTAATGCAACTGATACAGCCCACTATTGTAAAGTATCCCACTAACATTCCTGCTTTTGTAATATAGGCTTCTTTCAACTACAGTATCCTCTCTTTATTTTTCCAATCTAATTAGAGGGGGGTTTTTTTGGAGTATTTGACTCTAATACATTCCGTTTCTTCCTTACGCATTTGTAACTCTGCTTTTCAAACTCATGAGGTTGCCTTTCTTTCTTGGGCCTTGTTCCAGCAGTGGCATTTTTGTCCTGCAGAAATCGAACTGCTCCGTAAAGTTTGAATGTCTCCCATTGTTGAAGTGGAATACTTCATAAGGCAGTAGGATCTGTGTAGGTTGCATCATCTTTGGTTGAAATAGGATTGACCTCACTGGAAGAAGACTTGTGTTGAATACTCTATATGCAAATGTATATCTAGTTCCATGCACTTGTACCCTCTGAAGAAATTTGCAAACTTCACCATCAGTAAGTCTTGAGCCTCTGATTTTATTGTTTGAAAAGTGTCAGCAGTTCTGTGAAGTTCTGCACAATGGGGGAGCAGTCTCTGCTTTAAGTTCGCTACCAGCTCTTGAGACCGTTTTGCAATTACTTGACTGTAATTTGGATTCTCCCATTAGTATTTTCTTAAGACAGGCTTTAGTTAACATCGCAGCTTTTTATCAAGTGGAGGAAAATAGTGGCTGTCCTCTGGCCAGCAGGTGATTTTTAGGTTGCTCAGGCATATTTGTGATTTATAAAGATTTCTAGGACTGGTAGGTAGCTTTGTTGGCTTACTCCTCAGGATTTCCAGATCTATTTTTTTTCGGCTTTCAGATTTCATTATTCTTCCAGTAGTACATATATTGTTTATCCAGGTTCCTGCTGGCACTTGTCTTCAGTCTGTATGTGCTTGTGGGTAATTCCTTAGCCTTTGTGAACTTATGGTGCTTGGCTGTCTTTTGACTGTTGCCATAATAAAGATTTTTGAGTCACTTCTGTGGCAAGATCCTAAAGTTTAGTAATCGAATTAATTTATTTAAATAATTAAAAGAAAGTCTTCCAAAAGACTTCCAAGAGAAGTCAAACATTAAAGATGGGATTTTCAGAATGCATTGAGTTTAGATGTCTGGGAGAAGCAATGTATGCATAAACCCAAATTCTCTCTAATAAATCCAGGACATAAAAGACAGGCTTTGAATAGGTTTAGTTATAATCATCTGTATTTCGTAATTCCCCACTTCCTAATTACTTATCTTGATTTAAATTCATATCTGCTCCAGCCAAGCTTTATTGTACACTTCATCCTTAGTTATTAATCTCTCCACTTGCATCCCAACGCATGCTATGATTTGTCTTTATTGAGCAGGACTTTGTCTTCTGAAGCTCATGCCAGGTAGAACAAATTGTCTCTCTGTCTTTACTCCTTTTTCCTGTCTTTTTACTTCTCATCAATACTGTCTTTTAATAACATAATCACTTCCAAAATATTTGCAGAGCTTTTCAAATAGTGTTGTATTATGTCATGTACCCATGGCACTGGATTTGGTTTGCAGACAGATGTTTTCTCTTTAACTGATATAGATGACTTTGGAAAACTAAATAGTTTTTTTTAATATGTGAATTTGTTGTGCTCTTCCTTCTTCCATCTCCCCAGTGGATTTCTGGATCTCTGAGATTAGTAATTTGATGCGGAGGGCTGTCATTACATGAGAAGACATTCCTTAAGGCATTTTGGGTCTTACTGTATGAACTGATGTTTTATTGTCTTACCAAGCTCCCTCAGGTTGTCGTTATCTGGAGGCTTTTCCTCCATTATGGAATTTCATAAATCCTGATTTATTTCTACTTCATTTCTTTTCACGTGGAAACACTTAAAGCCAAAAGAAAGTTGTAGGGTTTTTGTAATAAAAATAAAAATCTTGTAGTGAACCCGTGTTTTGAGGTCCTACTGACTTATATTCTCCTGAACAGAATTGAATTTGAAGTGTTATGAGATACTGCTACATTAAATAAATTCTACTGAAGTTGTTTGTTCACAAGCCTGCCATAATTGGTACTCTTTCTTTTAAGAGATACAACCCATTTGGAGATTGAGCCTTTCACGCTTCTGGGCGTCTGCGCTGGGCTGATTCCATATCCTCACCACAACCAGTCCCCAAGAAACACTTACCAGTGTGCCATGGGGAAACAAGCCATGGGTAAGACTTCATTTTTTATTCCTCTTCGAAGTGTTATGTAGTTTTTTAAGCTATGTAGCAAAAGTGCCATACAGAGAAAATATTTCTTTCCTGGTTCACAGAAAAGCTTTGCTAGGAAAAGGAAAAGAGCACTTCTTTAGCTTTGAGAAAAAAAGAATTTACCTCTGAAAGTTGAAAAACTTAATTTGAAAAGTACCAGTCAGTTTTACTTAATGAAGATCATATCTGCAGGTCTTAGCACATAAAAGAAAATTTTAATAAACTGGGATGCTTTCACTTTTTCTGTTGGATTTTATTGGAAGTCATCATGACTCAAGTTTTCAGCATATCTGCATGTTTGGCAGAGTGGGGTGTTTTTTCTCTTTATGCTGCAATGTGCTGTGTGTTTCCAGACAAAAAAGAGTTAAAAAGTGTTCTCACAAAGAAAGAGCACAGATTGAGGAGCATTTCCTTGACTGGTTGAGTAAGTGTTGTAAAAATAAATATATCAGTAGTTAACATTGACATCAGAGAATAAGAAGAATCAAGTGTGAAAGAGAGTGGTTAGTTATTTGAACACTTTCTGCAGCCATAGTTTAGATTTTGGGCTTTTGCTGTTTTGCATGAAGAGGGTGAGTAATGCCTCAGCAAAGTGACTGAAACAAAATTAATTTTCTGATCACTTATTAGTTCATTTGACAGTGTCATATCTGGTCATTAAAACCCAACCGTTTTGTAAATTTGCTGTTGGGGGTAATTGACAGCAGTTAAGTTCTAATCCTTTCTTTAATACTCAGCTAAACCAGCATTAAAGTGTCCAAGTCTATGGCCTGTGATCAAGGCAAAGGAGCCTGAGCAGTCGTACATCAATTCAGACAGCTGCATTCAGGCTGGTGCTCTACATGCCAGTTTCATGCCTTGAATTGATGGCTTGCTTGCAAGTTGGGAGCTACAGTAGCACAACTCTGTGTCATGAAGAAACTGCCATTTCAGTTAGGTTTACTAAACCATTTATTTTGTGCTGTGTGTTCAAAGCTGAAACACTGCACCTTTTGTGAGACTCCTCCAGCAGAATTAATAGCAAAGTAACTGCCTTATGCTGAACTGTCATGTTGAGCGCATGAAAACAGCAGAAAGTAGCAAGATGCATGTCCTCTGTTTAATTTTTTTTTTAAAAAGGGTTGATGGGTGGAAAGAGGAGCAATGCAATCTTTTTCCTTACAGTTCTCCCCCATCCCATTATCTTTCCCCCACCCCTGAGTCTCTATTTTATGACTATTAGTCTCAGAAGGTTTGGTTAGTTACCACACACAGTTAAGCAGGATCAGTGTGTACAGAAAGCCAATTCAGTATCTGTGGAGTTCTTTTGTAGTTTTCTGTGTGAAGGTTTTTTTCCCCGTTTTGTTTTGAGTGTCATTTGCAATTCATTGTCTGTGTTTTCTGAGGTTGGTGTATTCAGCTGCTTTGACCCTAGGTCTTGCACATTTAGCTCCTTGGATACAATCCTCTGACGTTCCTGCTGACGCTAGGAACACAAAAGCCATTGAATATCTTGAGCAATAAAAAAAGCCTTTGTTTCAGTTTGTTATGACAAAACACCTGACTCAAAGAATAAGCAGCTAGATAAAAGTAAATTTTAAAAGTTGGCACATGACTTGAACTATATTTTGCTCTGTCTGAAGTATCTGCAAACACCTGAAGCTTTTTGTAATAACTGGTTAAAAAAAAAAGCCACCATGAGTGGCAATATGTAGGGGCAGAGAAGATTTTTCTCTACACTTACTGATCAGATGAGTACTAGAGGGTATTCCTGAAACATTGCACATACTTTTTCCTGGGTTTTTTTGTGAAGAGATGTGATGTAGTGCTTCAAACCCCAACCTTTAAGTAACCGTCCACTTTTTGTGCTTTCTTTCCCCATACTGAAGTTGCAGAGCAGCTCCTTGTCCAACACTGCCATGTGGAAAGTCTCATGTCCAAGTCCTCTATGTCACTCCCTCGACTGTCAAAACCTGGGGTGGTGGAGGGAGCCCCGGGGTTCAGGCTGGGAAAGGAGAGCCTTGTGCTTGTCGACACTGACCCAGCTCCTCTGACCACATCACAGGGCTCTGCCAGCAGCTTTGGACAGTCTTTTAAGTCTCTTTTTTAAGTAACATCAAGCTAGGAAAAGGTGTGAAAGCACAAGTAAATGGAGAGTGGACAGCAGAGATTGCAATGAGGTCTGTAATCCAATGTTCCTGACAAGTGTTAAATCCTAAAATATTAATGTGTCTTCAGGATAGCATTACATAGCCTGAAAAATACCTCCCTTTCATGGGTAGATGAGTCATCTTGTTGGAGGACTAGGGCTGTGCTGAGTGACCAAACTGAATTTCAGTAAAATTAAATTGAAATTAAATCTCTCACTTTTGGCATAGATAATGTACCATATGTTGCAGGCTGAATTGTAAGACTGAGAGGAAGTTAGCTGGTAAATACAACAGCAGCTGCAAGGACCTCAGTTGAAAGTTCACATTTCAGTGCAAGGTTAACAGTTGTAGCTTAAAATCTCAGAAATATTTAAGATGAAAATACAAGAGTCTGTACTGTTTGCGTTTCATGTGTTGGCAAAATAATGCTTAAGAGGATCAAAGGCTTCTACAGTTAGAGAAATAATTCTAAATTGAGCTTTTAAATTCCATTAAGACATAAAAAACCAGTCAGTTTTATACATTGTACATCTGTGACTGTGTAAAAGCCCAATATGAGGAATGAAAACTACAGTTTTACTGCCAGTAATGCCCCATATCCCACGCTCACATGTGCTGCTGTGAAAGTGCTGGTGTGGGTACACAAAGCAAGCTGTACACTCACAGCCCAACTGTGCACTGCAGCTTCAACCCAAATGACATAACACAAGTCTTGACTAAGGAAAGGGAGGTTTGGGTGTTGATTGTTACTTTAACCTCTGAAAGAAAAGGAAGTATTTGAGGGGGCAGACGTAAGTGGGTGAGAGCTTTGTTGTAGAAGCTTATCGTGAAGCAAAAACTTTGATATTACAATGAAAAAACCTCTTACTCTGTCATGTACATTCTGCTTTGCTTCTGTGAAGTAGGAAAGCCCTTTATGTACTGCTCTGCCTTGTACTGTAACCAGCGGAATGCGTTAAAATTGAGTTGAGAAGATAAATACGCTTCAAGGAACTTTTTCAAGGAACGCTTCAAGGGCGTTTTTGACAGTTGTGAAAGTTTTCTGGTGGACTGAGAGCCAGAGTCCTCCCAAATTTTTACAGCTGGCCTAGAGGCAGAGAATCTAAACAAACCTCAAAGCAAAACCAGCTGTTGCTGGTCGTCACAGCTGTGTTGCTGGCCACAGCTCTGTTCTGCCACTGCTCTTTGAGGAGTGTTGGTGCTCTGCGACACGATCTCATTTTGACACCTCTCCTCTCCTCGGTAGTAGGCACAGTAGTGCTGAGGCAGAAATGAGCCAAACTACTTCCCCCCGCCCCCCCAGTTTACCCATAATCTTTTTAACCCACCCCTTAATCTTTCTACTGTGAAAGGAGTATTTCTAATACTTAACATCCAGATCACTTAATGCATGTACTGTAACAATCTGTCTGACCTGAGCTGGAGTCCCCTCCACAAGGTTTATCGCAGCATTTAAAAACTGTACTTCTTCTTCTCTTGCTTTGTGCTCATATGAAAGGACAGAATCATAGAAAATCCATGGTGAAAACAGAGGAAATACAGAATTAGAGCAATTCTCTTCTTGGCATGTGCAGTAATAGCCCTTTTGGCTCAAGTAGATTAATTTCTGTATCCTTGTTAATTTTGATAGTACAGTTTAATGTTGCTGTAAGTAATACACCAGAGAATTGGATTAATGCTTATTTTAGCTGGCTGTTTGTTCTGGTGAGTTCTTAAAACTTTCAGCATCAGGGTAACAATGCCTCATTTATGCTAAATATCAGTACATAGTGGTTTTATAGTGATTATTTCACACTAAAGGATATTCAAATGTTACTTAAAAGGAAAAAAAAAAACCTGTCAGGAAACGGGAGAAAAGGAAAGAATGCACACGTGCATTCACAATATATCAAGTACTGAGAAAAGCAAGAAAATGATCCTTGTTGTATCCAGGTCAACCTTGTGTGTTTTGCTTTAACCAGGGCTAATTACCAATGAAAAAAATTGGTTCTTGCTGTTGGGATAATTATAAATGCGAGTCATTGTGAGCAGGGTTTGTTATGGTGAACTTTAATTATACTTTACTTTTGCTTGGTTGTTTGGCTGGAGCAAACAAGGGCTCTGTTCTTTCAGAGAGAAAACAGAAATAAAGCTAGAGACTTCCTTCATTTCAGCGCCCACACAGAGGGCTCGTCCCAACACACCAGTCCTCTGAAGAGGGCTGCTGCTTTATTTTAAATAAGCAGATTGTGGTTTGAGGCTGTGGTTTGTTAGCCTAGTTTAGAGAAAGCATTATTTGTATAACCATTAAATCTTAGCAATTAGGAATAATATTGCTGATATATGGCATGCTTTTTGGCTAATTTATTTCATTTGTGCTCTAGAATCATTCTCTAACCAATTTCTTTCCTGCTAGGATATCTGTTTATGATATATATGTGTATGTTTTCCATTTGGTACAGCATTCACCTCCTGAAAAATAGCCTGAATACAGTTCATTATTGAGGCTCAAAATCTCAGTAACGTCAGTTGCTTCTGGCTCCCAGACAGTAGCAGTTCAGGCTAATCTGAACCTCTGATAAAAGTGCCAGTTTTGAAATACGTGAAACATCTGAAAAGAAATCATTTGCGTTACCTGAAATATGTAAAAGTGTCATCTGAAATCCTTGATATATAGGGGCCTTCCACAGATTGTTACTGGGGTATAAAGGACACCGTTAAAGTGTAAAATATAGATAAAACTGGTGCTCCAGACCTCATCCTGTCTTAGCATCCCTGACCGGTAAACCATAGCGGGTACAGCATCTCAGAGGAGAAAAAAATTGCAAGCATTTTGAAAGTTAAGTTTGGCATGACTTCCTCTTGGAAAGATTTCTCTCAACATCAGGAAAACGTACCTATCTGTGAAACATTTAAGCTGGGCTTCACTGCAGCCTATCCTGAAAGCACACAAATTATTCATTCTAGATGCAGAGGGGGAAAATGGTCTAAACCTCTTAAGTTTTTAATTTGGAAGTACATTTTCCTATGTATACTGGGAAAACCAGGGGTTTTGAGTCAAAAGTACAATGGGAACAATGTCTAACTGAATTCTCAGAGTGTATCAGAAATAGTAGGGCCTTCAGGGTGGGACTGCAAAGGGTAGTGGGCATTGCAGGGTGGGACTGCAAAGGTCTTCAGTGTTGAGGAATCCCCGCCCCACCAGCTTGTGTCTTACTGGAGATACTTTTCAAGGATGGTTATCCAAGAAAAAGACAGAAAAGCAACTGCTGAAAAGCAAGAGACAAGTAAAGCCTGTCAACTCTACCAGATTTTTGTTGTCATTTGAAAATGCTGTGCCCATGTCATTGAATCTACTTTCTAGAACCAGGGAAAGTCCAGGCCAGCTGTAACAGTTCATTTTCAGACGGTAGCTGTTGAGCTATCTCTCCATTCTCGTCCTTTGGAAGGGTAGACCTGGTGTGGTTTAGGAGAGAGAGCGTAGTGCCAAGGGCAGGATAGGTCTTTGGAAATGGTTTTAGAGTTAGGTTTTCTAGACATTTTATGTAAATAGGAATTGCAAGTAGATGCATGAGAAATGTGCAGCTGACCTCCCCAGTGAGCAGATCTGTGTTCAGTTGTGCTTCCTGGACATGTGAAGTCTTCCTTATACACTGACTGCCTTGACCTTTCCAAGAAAGCAGCCAGACTCTGAAACTGCAGGAGAAAATGGAAGGGTTTTGAAAGACTTACATCCTAAGCACAAGTACTGCAGAATATTTAGCACATAAAACTTTAAAATGTTAACTTTTCAGACTGTAATTTCTTAATTGCTTAGAGACATAGCATAGTCCTGGTACAGCAGACTCCAATAACATATGATTGCCTTAACTTTTGTTCTGCTACACAACGGTTTATGTTTCCCTGCTGGGTGTTAATTATTTTTTCCTCAGATTTCAGGAGTCACTTTGGCATTCCGATGGGACAGGGCCAAAAATTTCAGTCTCAAGCTGGGAGGTCTATACAAAGGGTTGAATTCTGAACTGTAAATTTAAAATTAATTTCATGTAAAAAGGACAAATATATTATGAGTGGACTTCTACTGTAGTCTTTCTATCAATGATGCTTCTAATTTCAGAAAATAAATCAGTCTTGGCTGCTGCTAGTGGTATGCTTTGTTAATACTTTGTCACATTCTAACACAGGCTGCTGTTGAACTAATAATTGCCCAAAAAAGGAAAGAAATATGATGTTGAAGAGCTTGAGCCACAGTTTCTCTTGAACTCAGTGATAGTCTTTCTGTTGATTCTCATGAAATTTTGGATCAGGTCTCTGAAACACAACTTGAACTCCACAAAAAAACCCAAACCCGGTGGCTATGAGAACAATAAAAGCAAACTTCGTACTTGCAGGATTCAGTGTTGTGATTAAAAAAACCCATCTTATTTGCATTTAGTCAGATAGCTTTTATTTCTTTTGTTGTTGTTCTTTTTATATTGATGCTTAGGTTTTCCTTCTTCAAGAGAAAATAAATAATTCTTCTGGAAGCTCAAATAAGAAACTACTTGTTTAAATATAATAATGCAAAGTTGTTTTGGTTTAGACTCTTTTATTATTTTTTCCCCTTCTTTTCTTGAAGAATTTCTATGTGCTTTTAATTAATTTGCATTTTGGTAATTTTCTAGCTAAAACATGTCTAGAAAACTCACTCATGTTCACTGCTTTTGTTTTTCTTTTACATGCAGGTACTATTGGATACAATCAAAGAAACAGGATAGATACTCTGATGTATCTCCTAGCCTATCCACAAAAGCCAATGGTAAAAACAAAAACAATAGAACTGATAGATTTTGAGAAGCTCCCTGCTGGACAGAATGCCACAGTCGCTGTGATGAGCTACAGTGGCTACGATATTGAAGATGCTCTTGTCTTAAATAAGGCCTCTTTGGACAGAGGTAAGATCCATCAACTCTTTCCCACTTCTCCAGTGTGTGTTCCAATATATATGCTAATAAACTTGTTTTCTCATAGTGTTATCCTGTAATAACTTTTATTGCAGTTGTGAGCATTAGATCTCCAGTTAAGAAATTGAATTGCCAAACTGCTTTGAATGCTTTTGTTTGTTTTCTGTATGATTAGTGATTGTAACTCCATGCATACCATAGGGTGGTGAAGTTGCCAACATGCATATAAACTTCTGAGTCTGCATATTCTAAGAAAAAATGGCTAACTTCTGACCTCAAATAAAAAAGTGTAAATACTTAGTTTACAAAAAGCATAAGGCATGAGTTAATCTGTTCTGTTGGGCTTGCTTTTTAGATGGTTACCTGAACCTTTGTTCATTACTAACAGAGAAGTCTCATTATTTCCACCAGTAACGAAAGCAGTAGATGAAATTAGACCTGTAAATGTATTTAGGAAAGGAATAGAACCCAAGGCAGTTTGTGTCTTTGGGAGCTTGGCGTTCTGAGGGGGCAATAGCAGTATTGCCTACTTTCTGAGAGAAAATATAGTATTGTCTAGAGCAAGTAATTTAGTGTTTATTCAGAGCTAAATTAATTAACCTGCTTTCTTGGAAAAAAAAAAACGAATCTGAGGTGCAGTGTTTTAACTAAAAGTACATAAGCACCAAAGGGAAGGTTAACTAACAGAGACCCATGTTTGTGTAGGTCTGCCCTGTCTTGCTCTCCCTACCCTTCAGCACTTCGTGTTAATGCTGCTGAGGGCTGGAGGAGAGTTGCCTGTAAACTTAGTCTCCCTTCTCTCCCTTTTCTAAATAAATTCCTTTGAGAGCAGGCATAGTGCAGTGATCAAATTGGTTTTAGTTTCGGGTGGCCAAAATCAGATTCTTCCATCACTTTATTCCCCCCCTCCCCAACTCCCTTCCTCCTAGTTGCTAGGCAGCAATAATAGTATTCCTAGACATGTATCTTTGGCATTAATGTCTGCTGCATTTAATTTATGCCTCCTTTTCTAAAACAACAACAGGCATGATTTAAAACTGAATGTTTTCTTTTCTGGTAGACTGGTAACATTTACAGGGAGAGCTGTGGTGCTTGTCAGGAATTACTTGACATAATCTAAAGATATAGATGTACTGTATGTGGCCACAACTATCTTTCAAATGAACTAAAATAATGCAGAATTATTAGCAAGCCTTGCTCTTGGCTCTCTGTAATTCTAAATGTGATTAAAGTCTTTAGTATTGTGGTTACTTGCTGTACTTGGAGAGAAATTCCAGAGATGCTACTTTTCTCATCTAAAGCCCAAAACCCACTTATTTTATAACAGTATATGTAATTCAGAATTCTTTCAGCTGAGGAAAAAAAGAGTAATGGGATGGTTATACTAAACACTCGGTTAGTACTTTCCTGGTAGACTAGCTTATGCCAGCTACAAACATGAGTAGAAGTTCAGGTTTCTTAGACCTTATGAAAGGAAGACGCGCTCCTCTCTCCCTGTTACAGTCTCTTCTCCCATGTTACATCTTCCTGGAGACCACCAAAATTATTCAGGAGAGTCAGTGATTTCAAGAGAAATGATGTGTGTGTGTGTGTGCAGAGATACAGGTTAGCACAGTTCAGAATTAGACTGCAGTCCAGCGTCTAAAAAAAAGTAGCATACATGATCTGATGTTTAAATTGTGCACCACTAGGTATCCATGTACAACATGGAATAATCTAATGAATAATCTAACTAATGAAAAATATTTCATATGCTCTAGCTCAGCAGGTGGATCAGTCTTCTTGTTTTATTCTGATCATGTGTTATAAAGGATGTTTGAACTCCTAGGCAGATGAGTTTGTGTTCTATTTTAGGTTTTGGAAGGTGTCTTGTGTACAAGAATGCCAAGTGTACACTGAAGCGTTACACAAACCAGACGTTTGATAAAGTGATGGGGCCTATGCTGGATGCAGCTACCCGTAAACCAATCTGGCGCCATGAGATTTTAGATGCTGATGGTATCTGCTCTCCAGGTAGGTCAGACTGCATGTTCACTCATGGCATGTTCATGTCTAAGTGGAAATTAATGTTCTGTCAGTATTTCCCGTGCACCTTGTTTTATACCTAGCGTTTTGGACGTTTTTTTGTCTTGAAGATGACAGTATTGTAATGGAAAATTTTAAAAAGTTAGTTGCTGAAAGCAGCATGTTACCAGTCATTGGGGGCTGGAGGGGCTTATGCATGAAAAAAAGTAACTTTATATTTAAGTAGAAGAGCGAATCTTTAATAATGTGAATCTACTGAAGCTTTAGAATTTGTATTCTTATATTCCCAAACTTTCAAGCTTTTAGTACTGTAGCATTATCCTGTTTGTCTGTCATGTACAGTTGTTTTCTTAAGGATAGAGATAGATTCCTTATTATTTTGATTTCATGCATCAAAATCTCCTAGCAAGATATCAGTTAATGCAGTTGTTTGAAAGTAAAACCTTACGGTTTTAACACTTTAGAAAGATGTTTTGCGAGAGATAATAAATAAACAGAAATACAAAGATAGGTGTATAACTTTCTAACAGTAATAGATTTGAGAAAGAATCCTCCCATACTGTCATCCTTTAGTTAGAAAATGGCTTAATAGATCTGCTGAGGTCTAGTAAGAAATGTGTTTTAAAGGGCACTAAACTTAATTCCATTATAGTAACACAAATGGGTCAATTTTGCTCTTCAACACATCACAATGGAGCTTTCAAAGTTAATTAAGAAAAAAGGCAAGAATCTTCTGAAGTATTGGATAGATAGGACTGGGCTTGACTCCAGACTGGGACTGTTCTCAGCATGTAGGTAAAAACCTATTTGAGATAGTTCATGTGGACAGAAGAGAAACAGGCTGAAGTTCAGTGTAATTTAGTGGAGGAGGTGGGAGGTAGGTACTTGGTGTGCAGTTGTTTCATTGGGCATCTTAGTGATCTGGTTTTCAATGTAAAGGGCAGGATAAGGGAATGGAGCAGGGAAAAGCTATGTATGACACCAGTATCAATAGAAATATGTAAATGCAAGGAGAGACTGAGAGTAGTCTTGCACAGCTCACTGTGGAATGATGGGCTGTCCCAAATTTAGGTGTGAATTTCTAAAATTTGTCATTTAAAGTGTTCCCTGTTAATTTTCTCCATACTTAGAGCAGATGACTTGAGATGCTTTTGTGCAGTCTTTTGACCCAGGGTATGTGGAATAGCTGTTCTCATAGTGCACCCAGCATGCAAGCTGTTCTGCTTTGGTTTACCAAAGAAAGCTGGTTTAGTGATTCTCTTACCATTCAATATTTAATAAAACAACAGAGCATACTTCTTGCATGTTCCTCCCAGTTTGTCTTCCAGCTTACTTTTTTTTTTTTAAGCTTAAAATATGTTTCTAACACAGCCAGATACATTTTCATGGTGCTTTTTCTTCTTGTTCTCTGTAGGTGAAAAAGTAGAAAATAAGCAAGTCCTTGTGAACAAATCTATGCCAACTGTGACCCAGACACCTCTGGAAGGAAGCAGTGTGCCTCAGCAGCCACAGTACAAAGATGTGCCAGTAACGTATGTATCAATGTAACTTTAGAGCTGGGCAAATTACATGAAGGAGAGGTGTCTGAGAAAATACTTAATTCTAGAAAACTCCCTTCTTCAACTTTGGCTTTTGTTTGTTTAATTGAAGATCAAGAAATTTGCAATATATCAGGAAGCTTTTCCTGTCAAGAAGAGCCCAAGTGAAAAAAAAATACATCTTATTCTTTACAAGTTCAGCTGAATTCTCCCTTAATTTCTATTGTAGCTCTTAAAACTTTTCCAGAAACATGCTATACTCTGGAACTTACATGTAAACATATATATATATTTAGATAGATAGATAGATAGATAGATAGATAAAATCTTTTCTCCCCATGTATAAGTTCCGTAAAGAACTTACAGTTTGGTCAGGACCTTACCAAGATAATATAATACAGATAGTTGTCTGTAACTTGTGTTTGGTTCATAGAAGTGAAACTAAAGTTTTGGCTTCCTTTACTAGCTACAAAGGCGCCACTGATTCTTACATTGAAAAAGTAATGATTTCATCAAATGCAGAAGATGCTTTCTTGATCAAAATGTTGCTGAGGCAAACCAGACGTCCAGAAATTGGAGATAAGTTTAGCAGTCGTCATGGGCAGAAAGGTAAAGGACACATTTAATAAAAATAAATTCATGTTGTATATGCCTACTATAAGTACATAGTGTATGTTTCCATTGATTGGTTCAGACCTTTTATGAATACAGTGATAGAAGGCCATATCCCTTTTTTTTATTAAGTTCACCTAATTTAGCAATGATGTTTCTGAAACAGAGAAGTATTGGCAAAAACAACTCTCGGTTGATCTGTGAATCTGGAAAATACAGTAGTTGCCCATTTTAAACAAGAACAGGGTTTTGAGGTTTGGTTGGGCTTTTTTCCTAAGCGAGAATTTGGGTTTAGGTGATAGATTTGTCAATGAGTTATTAAGAGAGAGATTGGAGAGATGCTGAATGGACAGAAAAGATGAGAGATGAAATGGGATGTTTGGAGGTCTGTGCAGACATTCTGCTCTAAAGACAAGACTGCAGGTAGATAGCTCAGAACCATGGTGTAAAAGGGAAGCAAATCAGGAACACAACTAGGAGTGCACCAGCAGAGAGCAGAAAGAAAGGGAGAATGTTTTTTAAAAATACACCTGGGACATGATCTGGAGCACCTCTGGATCTTCAAACCAAAACCTGAAAATGAGTACCTACTAGGAAGCTGCTTGGTGGCATGTAGTTCTCAAGTCCTAATGTTACTAGGAAAATGAAAATCGGGAACCTACTTCCATATCGGCTGGAAAAAAAGCAGTGATCTCCCTTTGATCTGAATGTAAAAAAAAATGAGTCTCAGATCATCCTCTGAATCTCAAAGAGTTGTAAGGTGTGGAAAGGGTGTTAAGAAAGAAGTGACTGAACACAGTCTGACTGTAACCAACTTAAAAGCATGTTTTGTTCCCATTGGTGTCAGTGTGGGACAGGTTTTGACATGTTCTCATCATTCTGTACACTTGGAAGACCGAGATTTGTAGTATTTGCAGCATGACCTTCTGCCTTAATGTATGTGCCGTGCTATTACATGAGTGTCGTAATCTTGTTACATTTTTAGGTCTTATTTTGGCTTGAGAACATTGCTTGGTCTCTTGTCAGATGTGATGGAGAGGCAGAGAGGTTGATATTACCAAATCCTTTCCATTGCAGCCCATACACCCCTTGTGATCCTGTGTTACTAACTACTGGCCAGGTGTAAGTGCAGCAAAAGGCTGCATCCCTGTCGTGAGATGCAGAGCTAACCACAGTAATCCACATTTCTGTAGCATCCAGGTTAGGAGATCAGGACATCTACCTGCAGCAAACCTGTCAATCAGAAGAGGTAAAATGGGTGCAAAAGGCAGTAGCTGATCACAATGACAGCTGTTACCAGATGTTGCCTCAACTTTGTGTGTTATCTGTAAGAGTACCTAATACTTGCTAATACTTCCTCAGTACCTCCAGCTCTCTCTAAGATCACCTGTAATTCTGCAGTGTCTTTCCATAGACCCACAAAACTGGTCTTTGAAACTCTGTATTCTCAGGAAATACTTCCATTGTTTCTGTTGTTATTAAGGAAGATAAACTCTTCCGATAAGCATTGAAACATTTTTCCTGATTGTATATTCAAGATGGTTTTTGATCTAAAAATACGAAGCTGTTCCCATGGAGTGTCCAGGTGATTTGGAAACCAGTACTGTTGAAGGTTTTAAAAAAGTAAAGAAGCAGCAGTACGTACTTGACTTTCCTTATAAAACTGAGTCTAGTTCTTGCCCTACAGCCTTATAGGATAGTTTTGGTAAGTGAGGGGAGGAAGATCATTAGCTTCAGAGGCAAACAGAAAGAGGTGAGCAATTGGAATGGTTCAACTGACCCATTCTTTTCTTTTCTCAAGGAAGATCCTCCTTCAGGAAGATTTTGTATACATTCTCTTTCAAATACTTATTTAGTCTCTTACACAGTGAAGTTGTGCAGTGCTTCAAAGCCTATGACTACTGTTGGAGCAACACCTATTTCTTGATGTAGCTTTGTCTAATTGGACCCTTCTCCTTATAAGTGGTATGCAGCATTTTAGCAGCAAGTTATTATATAACAATACAATCAGTACTGTGCAGGACAAATTTTCTTATTAGAATTTTTAAAAAAAGTCTATGAATTATATTAAAGAAGTCTCTTGGTTAATCATGATAAATATTTATAGGGATTTGCATGAAAAATTTAAGCAGGTTAGGTTTTTCTCCTAGTGTAGGCTATTGAACTGCACCTATTGAAATAGTTGAATAGAATGTAAGTGGAACTGATTTTCATATCCCTCCAAAAATTAATAAAAAGAGGGCTCCACAAATGTAGAACCGTGTGTGGAAGCAGAAGAATGACAGAAGGAAACAGAATTGTGTCAGGTAGGCTGCAGTATGGCTTTAGGGTGCTAAGGATGTTCCATATGACAAAATGAACATAAGACACCTAACAGTCTAGAGCAAGCAACTACCTGTGGAAATCCCAGGGTAATGAAAAGCAATATCCTGAATCCTGTAGGAAACTTTGAGGGCACCCATAATTGTGTTCGGCATCAGGTTAGAATGACTGATCCCCCTATATCTGTGCTTGGGACCTATAATAATAATATAAACCAAACCCACCAATTATTTAGAATATCCCTTTCAGCTTGGTTTTGGAGATACGAGCTGTTACAGAGTTTGCAGGCGTGTGCCTGTAGCTGTCACATACATCAATCTGTAGTAATCCCTTGTGATCAGGGGAGTGATCATGTTCTAAATAATTTTATTTTACTAGGACTCATTTACTAGCCTTCCTGGCAATAAACCTCTCAGTTCACTGGCTTGTAGTGCATTACAGAAAAAGATGTAACAGTAAACGGGAGAAAGGAGAAATATGGAGAAGATGCATTTGATAAATACTAAGAAAAAAATACTGACAAGAACAGTGGAGTTCACTGTTTTGCAGCTTAACTGTACAATGAGGAAACCAATACTGACAATAGCAGAACTGGAGAAAAGGCATGAAAAGGAAAGGGAGAATCTCCTTTGAGAGCTTTTTAACATTACATCTAGTATCATCCTCTGACATCAAATTGGGGAAGAATCAATCATATCAGAAAAATATAGACAATCATGAAACAGAAATCATAATACCAACAGTTTAACTTTTTCTATTGAGAGAATTTTTAATTAGCCCTGAATTTGTGCTCTCGTCTTGGTCTGAATGCAGGCGATTACCACTTCAATTTTAATTTGTAACTGTTAGCTTTAAGACTGTCATAGGACCATTTAAACATATAATGAGCTTAAACTAGCAAGGACCTTGGTTCAGTGAGAAGGAGAAAAAGCATATGTCTATCTGTATTGCAGTCTTTTTTGTGAAACAGTTTTATTTTCTAGAAGGAATGCATGAAGATGAGATTTGATTTAGTGGAATCGTAGTAGTAGTGGGTTTTAAATAATTAAATATGTGCAAAATAACAGATTGCACAAACCACGTCTCAAACTTTTTGATGGGCTTTTTCCTGTATTCCAAATTGATTTGTATTTCAAAGCTGTGCTTTGTCACTGGAGCAGAAGGAAGCAGAGTAAGGGAATTAGAAAGTGTCTGGGATACAACAGATTAAATCTCACAAACCAGCTTTAGCCTTTTGTTACAGAAAAGCCTTTCGTTAAATATGTAGGTAGATTTTGTAGGCCTCTGTAATAATACAGATCTATGTCACTGCCTCTGTATTTGCTGCCTTCTTTGTGTCCTCTCACATGTCAACATGGTATTGGCAAGGGTCACCACTTCTGGCCTGTCCACCACACCCTCTTTTCACGCGAGTCCATGTTTTAAGTACACTCCTTCCAAGATGCCTGTAAAAGGTTGCCTGTCCTTTAAAGCCTCACAAGAAAGAAATATATGGAGAGAAGGAAAAAAACCCAAACAAATGAGGCCACCATGTTGTGTTCTGAAATGCAAATATTTTGCTTTATTTTAATATTCATCTTCAAAATGGATGTTGCAGTAAGATCTTTGGGTCTGGGACTGTCTCTATAGTCTGTAAAGTCATTAAGCTTCTATTGTCTCACAGATAAATCCTCTCTAGTAGTTACGTGTTTGTCCTGAACTGCAGGACTTTGTTTTCACTATGTTGCATCATATATTTTTCCAGAAGGATAAAGAAACTTTTTTGGTTAATTATTTTGTTGTTTTAATCTTGTATTCTTCAAGCAAAGTCACTTTTCAAAGCACAGACGGCAAAAGGATTGTTAAGCTAAAGAAGCTTCATCTGAGTTCCATACGAAGTAAATTATTATATTTCCAGATTTCCTCTTGCTTTGCTACAAGTCACAATGAGGAAAAAGTTGGGCTCCTTTGATGTGAAAAAAAGCAATATAACACTTCTCTGAAAGAACATTTCTCAGTCTCTCATGTGAAAAAGGATTAACACCTCCAACAAAGGTCCTGTAGATCACAGAACTAAGCAGCAATACTGAACAGTATTCCTGAGGAGTGGAAAAACTGTATTTAAGCAAGAGATTGTTTGAACTGGCAAACAGAAGCTTTTTAATAGCTGAAGATCTAAGATAAAGGATTAAACCTTTCTGAAGTATCTGCACTTAAACAACTCTAAAGACAAGGAAGCAAGTTTAAATTCATGAAAGATGGTCTTTGTTTTCCTAAATGAACCATGTTCTTTAGTGTCAAAACAAAATCCATTCACAGCATTATCAACTATATAAACTTCATGACAATGCCACTTATCTGCCAAGGTCTGACCTTGCTTACTTTCTGAAATTTTTACTAGTTTGAGCATCTGCCATCTGCTTGCCTAACTTCATAGTGGAGATGAATTTATCTTTTTCCTTTTAATGGGCACTTGTACAGGATGGATAAGCAGAACATTTAAAATAAAATGTTAGTTTTAAATGGCTACTTGTGTCATTTCCCCCCATGTTACAAGTCAGACTTAGTACTTTATCTCTAATAGAACATCAGTGGGTTTATAGTAATTAAATGGTTGAAGTGGCATTAAAAGGAATTTGCTCTTAGTCGACTGCAGGAATGTGGGATGATTAGCAGTTATTAGGCATCAGGGAAGGTAGGGATTTCTTACCATATTTTTATCTTCAGAAGTGGAATTTGAGAAAATGTCAGAATGCCATTAAAACCTTCCATACTATTTTTTATATTTATTTTTAACAAAACTGCTGCTTAGCTCGCTGTCTTAAGAAGAAAATTACAGCATTTTTTATCTCAAGCAGCAAACAGGTAACCTTCTGACCTTTTCAGTAAATCCTCAACTGAACCTCTGAAATTAGGGTGATTTAGCATTTTATGGCACAGAATAAAAATCTCTAATTCTGTTTCCAAATAGTGTATCCTGAACACACATTTTATTAAGCTCTTGACTCATTCAGCCATGTGTATTTTGTAAAGTTCCTATGGTTATTGTTTTACAATAGCTGCTTCCAGAAGCATTGTAAGGGTTTCAATTAATCAGCTCTTTGTGTGCTTCAGACTATGCAAATTTATCACATCAGACCATTCAGCAGCTCATGGGAAAGCAGTGTACAAACTGTATTGTCTTCTAGCACCTCCTCTCATTTAGAGTGATGTTTTTAATAAGAAAACTAATCAAGTTTACTTATGCATTATTTATCTGTTAATTTTAATTCTGTTCTTTACCTCTTATGTCAAATGGGATGTAGCAAGTGATATGATAGATCAGTGAATGATTCAATACTGAACAAAGCTTATGTGATGCAGCACTTTTTTCTTCTAGACTCCTTTTATGCTTAGTTAGCCAACACAGTATGTAATTAGGGAGTTTTGAAGCAGCTGTACATTTTTTGTACAGCCTTACTAATTTTTGCAAATCTGTCACTTGTCCGTAGCATACAGCGCTGTGTTACAGCTACAACTTTGCTCAGTTATGTGATGTAGTCTTATTTCTCAAGAGTATTTCCAAATTCTGGCAAATCTGGCAAAGCTAAAATAGATGCCTTTCAAGTCAGTTTTAGCTCTTTTACCACCGTAAACAAGCACGTTTAGTAATGCGCTTCTTTTTATCTTGCTGATAGAAACTGGTATTGCTGCTGCTTCTATTCACGTCGTCTCCTTTGCTTCTAATGTCCCTCCTGCTGGTAGTAATTAGTTTTCTATATTAGGTTGTTTTGACTTATTTGATGATTTTTTTTTTTCATTTGGCATGTGTGTGTATAGAAGGCACCTTATCGTAGGCTGGTGAAAAACTTTCCCATACTGTTGTGCTCTGTCCCTGCCCCCTCCCGGCCGCCCCCCTTCCCCCTCTGCGCCGAACCGAGGTTTTACAAGTCTGGCTGTGCTCGTGTTTGTCAGCAAACTGTAAAAGCAACCACACGAAAGGTACCAGCTCTGGAAACCTGAGTTTCTCCTGATTAGGAAAAGAAACTCAGACAAAAGTACAGGGGGCGAGGGGCTCTTTATGCTGTCAGTGCCTTGTGGAGGTACACGGGTTTGAGATGCTGTCAGCATTGATGCTGATAGCGTGTGTGGGGCTGGGGGCCATCATGCATAGTCAGGGGGCTGTCATTTATTGGCTGCCATACAATAGCATTGAAAAACACTGCCTATGGCTGTTTTATACTTGCATGTTAAACCACTGTGGATGTCTGATTTAAGGTTATTCTAATTTAAACTGTTACCCTTGCATTAAGCTGCCATGCTTATTAATCCACTTTTTTTTTTTATATATAGTAAAAGAATTTCTCAGCATTTTCACTGATTTTCCCTCTAAGGTGACATTACAAAATTTATACACAAAAGGTTTTTTTCTTAAATTTAATTTTTTGTTCAATTGAAAATAAATGAAATGTAGCAAGTTGCTAGATGCTTTCTTGCTCAAGCACACAACCCTCTTGTTAATCCACATTAAAAAACGCATTTTGTTTTTTGTTTTGGCTGCAGCCTTTTCTGGTTGTTAATACTTGATTCTGGTCCCAGATGAGATACCAGAATGTATAGGTGAGAGCCATTCAGGCCCACTGCAGTCTAGAATTTAGTCTCAAGTTGTATTGCTTGATTTCACATGCAGCATATAAAAATTGTGAGAGGGAGGGAAGTGAATGAAACCTAATTATTTTGTATGTCCTCTTATGAATGCTGGGGATTGATTTTCATGTGATGTCTAAATCAGTAACAATTAAGAAATACTAAACTCTAGTAAGAGCCACAGAGCAAAACAGCCTCCTAGTTTGAGTGTGCCTTATTTATGAATATTGTATGGGGAGTAGTTGAGCAGCTCAGTTGTGAAATGCAGTTTGTACTTCAGCCGGGTTTGGAACTTGAGGCTGTTTTCAATCCAGCCTCCTCTCCTTTACTATTTTATTAGCCAGTTGCAAGTGATAATTCCACTTAAATGGATTAATTCACTTGATCACTTTTTTGCAGCTGTTGGCTTGCCTGGTACTGCTCTGCTGCAAAAAAAAAAAAAAAGAGTAGCAAATTCAGGAGCCTAAAGTGTAGGCCTGCAAGCATTAGTCTCCTAAAAAGCTTCTGAAAGTAAGCGATTGCAAAATAAAATCAGGTTTACATTTTGAAATAAATTGCAGTTACTTGCTTTTAGAAGCAGCATTGTATATAGGAAAGGTATCTTTCAGCTTTTTTAACAGTTGAATGAACTTTCTTAAAACATAGGGTAGGAAGAAGCTTCTCTCTGTCCTCTAAATACACGCAGACATGCTATAGATCTGTTACAGGCTCAGCAACTTCTTAAAATACAGAAGCTTAGAACTGAGGCTTTATAGCTTTCCCTTTTTTTCTTTTTTCCCTTTTTTTCCCCCCCCTCTGTAAGATAGAAACTTTATAAATGGCCTAGTGAGCTTCACATTGCTGGATTCTGTCTAAATATTTTGTTTTTAACGTCTAAGCTCATTATGCTGTCTTTGTGTTAACTTGTATTAAAATCTGTCAGCTATGACTGGTCTCATAACCACAGTCAGCGGACCAGAATAAGTTAATTATTTACTTGTGTCACTAGTGCTCTTCATCTAATGAAATGCACAGCTGTGTTAGATCTGCAGTTGGGTGTGTAGGTCCTATTGTTACACAAGTCAGCGGAGGGTAGAAGCCGCTATGATGGAGAGCCCTCAGTTCTTTCTGCTGTTCTGCCTTTCTGTGTCGATTTCATGGATCTTTTATCATTCACTTTCACACAAAACAAACAACACAGTGGCTGTCTGCTATGGGAACCAGCTTGGCATATAAAAGGTTTTCAGAGCCTAAAGTAATTTTAAGTTAGCTAAGATTTAATTTTTGGCTTACAGGTGCCGTGAAGTCCAGATGCAACCTAATGCTTTCTTAGAAGTAAATGCAAATAAGGCAGAATGTATGCACAATAATACACGTATAAGAGAGTATTTATGTATAAAATTTTAGGACAAAAAAAGCTGTGCAAGGAAGAGATAGTGGGTTGGTTAGAGTTGGGTTTTTTTTATTTTCAGCAAATGATTGCTGCTTGGCAGGGAGGGCTGGAAGGATGTTATTGATTTATCACAGTAGAACAATGAAAATTAGTTTCAATAGGTTTAAAAACTAAATACAACAGCACACACACCCTTGCCCCAGACGTTTTTTTTTCTGCTCCCTTCCCCCATACTTACCATTCTCATTCTATTAACTACTGTCCCATACACCTATCCCTGTCTTGCTTGGACAGTGGAAGAGGAGCTCCCTCCTGAGCAGACGCCAATATCCCCCTGTGAACTGGCTGGTCGGGGGATGCCTTTTTAGGGATGTAACCAGTACCCTCAGTCTTCCAGGAGCCCCCTCCACTCCAGGACTGTTCCCAAAGCGTGCTCTGGCACAGTTGCAGCAGGCTGATCTCAAATAGCTTGCAGACTTTTTCAGCTCTAAGGGCTTCTGGAAGAAATTGTCCAGCTGAAACAGTAGCTTTGGTTCAAAGGAGTATGGGCTTAAGCAGCTGCATTTTAGCACCTGAATTTGAATGTTAGATCTCTTGATCATTTATAGCAGCAGTATGTTGATCTGCAGAATTCACTATAGGAAGTTGTAAGGGTTGGAAGGAAAGTTTTGAGATGCATGATAGACCATTTTAAATGAGTTTTCATGTTTCTGTTTATTCTTTCTGCAATAGTTTTAGAGTTTGGAGGGTTTTCTTTGTTTTATATCCAATATTGATAGAGACTGAGAAAAGCTTCCAAAACTTTTAAAGGGACAGTTTGTGTTCATGGACTGACAAAATAAAAGCAGTCTGTGGAGTGGATTGTACTTTGTAATTCATCGATAGCAGTCTTTGCTCAGCAGACAGATGTTACCAGAAAAAAAATCTTTGTTGTTTTTTTATTCATTTTCCCCTACTTACCTCTTCTCAGTCCCTGTCAATGTCCCATTTGATATGTTTTTATTGACAGTATTTAGCAGGGATACATATGATAAATAAATTTCAAATCAATAATAATTTTGTTTGTCCAAAGACATAACCTAAGAGGCCAAATTTCTTAATTATTTTCTTTCAGGAAATTATAGCATCAGCTTTAAAAACTAGGTATTGAGATATTCCAGTCTGACTGGACAGAAGTTTCTAGTTGCTTCTGAAAACAGGATTCAAAGCTTTCTTCCCTAATTTGCCAACTCACAAATCACTGGGAGCATTATGTAAGGGTATGCTAATTTTGTCAGTCCTGTCACAAGGGCTCTCTTCTAGTCTGCAGTTTGGGAGTACTGGTCATGGTAATGAATCCGGGTAAAAAGTGATCCATGAGAAAGAGAGGAGGAGGAAAACACTAAAGAAAATCTGGTGATGAGCGTCAGCCCTGCTGGTGGTTTGCTGTTTTGTGAATTGAAATGTTTTCTCTTCTGCAGGGGTGTGTGGACTGATTGTTCCTCAGGAGGACATGCCATTTTGTGATACAGGGATCTGCCCAGATATCATAATGAACCCTCATGGCTTCCCATCGCGTATGACGGTGAGTGGTGCTGCTCGAGTCAAGAGACACCATCCCCCAAAAGGGAAAGAGAAGGGCATCGGCCACTGGAGACAAAAAAGCTTGAAGCATGATTTCACTGAGAATATTCTCCAGTCATCATGCCATGCACTTGCTCTGCTATGAGTAGTCAGTGCTCTGTTTGACTGTTTTGAAACATCCTCCTGTAAAAGGAGTAGGGTTGCAGGCTCTTTGTGCATCGTTCTTGTTTTGTTCTGTGTCAAACTAAGAGGAATGCAACTGAATACTTTACTTACACCCTTTCTGTTTGAAAATTTCTTGCTCTTCCTCTTCCTTCCCTATTGCCTTTGCCCACTAGTCTGGCTGGGGTAGACTGTGAGGTGAAGGTTGGAGAGGAACTTCAATTATAGATCCAGACCTATAAAACTTCTTAAATTATACACGCCTCCCTGAACTGAGGCGAGGCTTGCACCTGTGCTGCAGGGTCACACTAAATACCTCACTGCCTGGCCTTTGTGTGGGACATCAGTGCTTCCTTCATACAGCCTCTGATCTTTCTTCCTTTGTTAGCATCTTCCCTCCTGTTCCCCCTGCCGCACTGCAGCGAGTCAGTCTCCAAGGCTGCTTCTTACAGCAGAAGGCCATACTGGATCCTGCCCATTTTTCAGATAACTGGAAGAAGTGGAACTGCCTGACTTGGGACCTTAAAGATGTCCCCAGACCCTGTGATGAGTCCAGTTTTCCCCCTTCACACAGGAGTACTCCCAGTTCTTGGCCTTCTTCCACTCCTGTTGCATATAATAGCCCAGGCTGCCATCTGGGTCACTTTGCCCGACTAACTTGTGCTGTGACCAATCCAGCAATGTGCCTGTCCTAATGACCAGGCTGTTAACTCTGCTTTTCTTTCACAGGTAGGAAAGTTGATTGAACTCCTAGCTGGAAAGGCTGGGGTGCTCGATGGCAGATTCCACTATGGAACGGCTTTTGGCGGCAGTAAAGTTAAGGATGTGTGTGAAGATCTTATTCGCCATGGTTATAACTACCTAGGGAAGGACTACGTAACATCTGGGATCACTGGGTAAGAATCTGCTCTTTAGATTTAGGTGTTTCAGGAGAGTGGGGAAATCCTGTTGAGACACATCTGAAAAATCTTCTCATGTATCAGAGCTCGGGAACTTTCTCTTGTTTGCAAACTGCTCTGTGAGATTGAGAAGAGGGGCCGAAGTATAGTGTGCTTTTTTCTTTTTCTTAGAAGCATTTTGTGGTTCCACATTTTAAAAATTGCTAGTGTACGTTTGGCTGTAATGGGAATGGCCCTTGTGGTACATATGAAAATTTCCCAAGTTTTACTGCCTGGTAAAAAAGCTAAAATCAAGGCTTTCTTTCTGAGAAATAGTAAGAAATTTCAGGTTTCTGTCAGCAGAAAGTCTTACATATGCTTGGAATCAGATAAGCATGTTCATTTTGACTTTAATAGTACTGTAAGTATGGATTTGGAGGCAAGCATCTGTTCCTTGGGAATATTCTGTGTGTGCTCTTTTTTCCTTTTTTCTTTTTTTTTTCCTTTCGATTACACAATGTTTCAGTCTGGCATAATACTCTAATCTGCAAACTTCCTGCTGTGTTGATCAGACTGGCTTCTGAGACACAGAGTTCAAAGAACATAAGATAGTTTAGGAACAGGAAAAGGCCATATGGCTTCACATGCCTGCCCTTCCAAAATGTATCTTAATCCTACCTTCCTGCTATTTTTATTATCCTTCCAGTCCCCTTCTTCTCAAGGAGCAAGTTTAGGTCTCTTTCGCAAGTATTTTTTATATACTTTTTATTTTAATTGCCTTTCCTACCAACTTATTCCATATGTTGCTTCTCTTTTTGTTTCAGAGATACGATTTTATTTTCCTTATTCACTCCATATTCCATAAATTGTATGTCAAGTATCCTGGTGCTTGAAACACTTCCTGTTGGTATATCATGGTAGCTTTTAAAAAATCTGACTAATCATGTTCCCTAGGGAGAATAAAATCATCTAGCTCTAAAAATCCCCTGTCCCCAAACTTCAACTTTGTAGTGCCCTATTTAAGAGACTTTGCTTAAGGATACTGATACTTTTTTCCGAGCAAATGACACAGGCTTAATCTGTTTGTTATGAAATTTGAAGGCAGATTTCATAACAATGTGAAAGGTTGCAGATTTCAAATGTTTAATGAAGTTTTATTATTTCCTTCAATAGTCAGCTTTTGGAATAACACTGCATAATGTCAGTAATGACTCTGAAAGGGAAGTGCAATACTGTTGTCTCCTGCTTGTTTTTACATTGCACATACCTTTTTTTTTTTCCCAAACAAATCAGTGGCCATGCTGAGTCTGTCTGTCTGTGTTAAATCTGGACATTCTTAGTGCTGAAGATGGTAGCTGGGTGAAGGTGCTGGCTGGGAAATGACTGAGTGCTTTTCACTGTTGCTTTCTGATCTTTAGGCACTTACACTGTTCTTACAGTTGGGGGTGTTTTAAACACAGAAATCTTTAGCCATTACTCCAGCTCGTAGAATGGAGTAATACCCTCTGTATTGCTTACAGATGTTCTCAAGCTGATGAAAGTGCCTAAATACAGTTCTCAAGAGCCCTTTACCCAGCTTATCTGAGACCCCCAGTGCCAGCCAGGGCAGCGATCTTTGTCCCCTGGATGCAGCTGCTGAGCAGTGCTGCCGGGGCAGCTGTGCTGATGCACAGCCACTCAGGGAGGGCTTTCACCCATCTGGGTCTTGGGTTGTGCCTCAGAGTGCTGTGCAGGGAGAATTAGTGGGTGAGAACACTGTCAGGCTCTTAGTGTGCCAGTGCTAAGCGATTCTTGCAAATGCAAATTTCTTAAAGTCCTCCTACAAAAAGGATGTTTTGAGCATTTATGCTGGATGTATTTGTTTACATATATGCTTCCCTTTATGAAGGAATGTAAACAGAAATACCCTAAGTCACTCTTCAGGGTCTGACACATTTACAGTCCTTCCTGGCTGCTGATGACACTGTTGAAACACTCCTGTACAGATACAGACAGAGGAGGGACTTAGCGTGGTACCGCTGAAACAGGTACCTGCAGCTGTAGCAGCATGTCTGCACAACATAAGACCAGAGTTCAGGAGTTGTTCCTTGCTGCAGTGGAGACAGAAGCATGTGGTGCTGGCACTGTACTGCCCCTGTGTTCAGAAGATTTCCCTGGAAGGGGTTTCAGAATGATTGCCCAGAAAGCCCAAACACATTTTTCTAGGACTCATGATTTCCAAATTGTTTCGCATTTCTCCTGTATATGACACCCTTGCCTCTCCTAAGGTAAATGTGTGCTGACTGTGGATGTCGGTTTTGTTTTGGTTTTTATTCCTTCAGGGAACCTTTGGAAGCATATATCTATTTTGGTCCTGTGTATTACCAGAAACTGAAGCACATGGTGTTGGATAAAATGCATGCAAGAGCTCGAGGACCCAGAGCAGTGCTCACCAGGTATTGTTATAGGCTAAGCACAAAAGTTCTTGTGTACATTCAGAAGTAATGCCCAGCTGACTGATGGCTGTAAAACAAAGTTTGTTTACCTTGTGCTACTTGGCACAAAATGCTATGAACTGTTATTACACTGTTGCAGATGAAAAATTCTCACAGTAGACTGTTCTGAAGGCCCAGGTGTGCTCTATGTGGTCCAAAACTTGAGTTTGCTTCCCAAACTTCTGCAAGCAGCTGGTAAAAACACCATCTGCTGATTCACAGTACACACTGGGGGGCCTTCCTGTCAAATTGCTCATATCGTAGGTATTTTAAGAGGTATTGTAACATTTGTACTTTCACAAAATCAGTTATGAGTAGAAGGAAGAAATTTTAAAGTATGGTCTAATATTTCAACATACTTTGATAAACCCTTTGGGGAAATTGAAGCCTCCTGCTTTTTACTGGTGTTACTTACTTTTTCTCGTTAAAGCCACGGTCTATGTCTGCTTGCACTTATGTTCTAAGTTTCTGATATTCCTTGCTCACAAAAAAGAGTTTAGTGCCACAGGCTTTGCTTTGGGGATGTTCTAGGGGTCATTTAGTTCACCTCTCTCCATCACAATAGGATTATTTACTAAAACTTGACAGAAAATTAAATTCCAGTTCATCTTGAATATTCTAGCAAAGATCATTCCAAATGTCCTTTGCCAGTCTTTCTGGGCTGTTATGTACACCCTTATACCTCACCTCCTGCATGGTGGTACTCTTATTTTTGACCAGTCAAAATTTGTTCTGATTCTGACCATAGAAATCTTTGTACTGTTTTTAAGACGCAAGCACAGTCATGTCTATCCCACCCTTACTCTTCTTATAACAAGCGTGATTCATACTCTTTAATTCTCAATTTATTTTTATGCCTCTTACCATGTGAGGATCCAGTTCTTTTGCTTTGCCTGGCTGCGCAACAGCTCTTAATAAGTGCAGCTTCTACCTGTTGATGAGCTGTTAGAGAATGGAGGGGCAGGTCTCTGCTGTACTTGATGCAGAGGTATCTCCCTCTTTGGCTTTTCATTGCATGTTTCCCATGCCTTTTTGCTTTCCAGCCTCACGCTGTCTTATAGGACAAACTTGTGCTTTCCATGGAAGTAAACACCAGTGGTTGAACTGGGAAAGAAATCACAAAAAGATTTTGTAATTCTTGTCTGAACTTTTTCATCAACCACATTGAGAAAAGCAGGTGTAGCACGACCACAGCTGCTTGCTTAGATGAACATAAATGATATTCCCAAATAATAGGCTGTCTGCCTCATTTTCTGTTCTTCCGTGTGTTAAGCATTGTATTGGTCCTTCACATGAAAATGAAAACTCCCTGTCTTAGCTAACAGTACACAGGATTTACTGGAACTCCTGGCTTACCCAAATCCCTTGATCTGCTTTTGTATTGCCTCCCCAACTTCTCAGCTGTTTAGAGGTACTGAAATTAAATGAAACTTAAATACCAAGTCAATGTAATGTTTATATGTAAAGATGAAGGTTGTGTGATTNAATTCTTTGTTCAGTCACTGGCATCATGCTATGTAACTAGGCCTCCTTATTTGACTTTCAGGAAAGCTAGTGGATGTTCAATTTATGCTGCCTCTTGACTAGTCTTTCAGGAATTTTCTTTTTTCTCCTCAAATAATTAAACATTTGTTATTGCCATTGCCTCTGCTGAGAGAGTCTGCATTGCCAGCTTTCATATTTGCTATTGTTTTATCATCCATTGCACTTCCTGGAGAGTAGATTGCATCTAACATTCTTTTTCGATTTAAAAAGTAATCCTGTAACAGCTTCCAACGTGGAATTTGGCTGTCATTGTCTTGAAATGCATTTTATTATATATCAAATGTACCTTAAGTGACAGAGCAAAGCTGTATTTCCATCTGGAATAAGGCAGAATACTCGAGCTTCTTGATAATTACTGATTCTAGCTATTGTTCTGATTAAAACAAGACTTTGCAGAATTGCAAAGCAGCACTCTTTGTCAACACGGTCAAAATCCACCAGGATGTTGCCCTCTGGACTGGTACTTGAGATGAAATGCAATCCTTAATTTCAATGCTGTGGGTCGTTGACAATCAATCTATAACACAGTTCTATAGATGGTGTTGCCCAGATACACAGTCTTGCTCAATCTTTTCAGTAGCTAAGCTGCTGTTAATGTTTCTTACAGGAGAGCAGTATAAGCTTTCTGCATGCGTAGTTGGTCTGATGGACGTGTCAGAGCTGCCTCCTGCGTGTCTTTTGGACGTGTCAGATGTGCCAGGTCCTGTTGTGCTGCAGGGGAGCAATGGGACAAACACTGGTCAGGGCTCCTCTCTGTGCTCTGGGGCTCTGCAAGCACAGGATGCCCTCCTCCTTTAGGCAGTGTTTTTAGGTACTGTTGCACCTCTTGGAGATCAGTGTTTCAGCAAACAACTCCATTTCAAACTAGCCACTAGTTGTCCCTGGCAGGCCCAAGGGAGATCTGCTGAGACCACGGGGGTAGACTTATTTCCCCCACTGGCCAATGAAACAAGGAATAAGACCATTCAGCTGAACCCACTGTTCTTGCAGAAAATGCAGAATTAGTGCCAATAAATTCTTAATGTGCTTAAAAACACTGAAGTTAATTGTTTTATGATTTTTTTCTAAAGGCAGCAGTTAAATAGAATGAAGATCACTTATTTTTTATTTAAAGAGTAATTTCATTTTATTTAGCATTTAAGGATTTTAATAACTTACATTTTTCCTTAATATTAAAAATACCTCTTTTTAATGATATTCCCAATCTTATTTTCAAGAGTCTGCTTTGTTTTCTGATGTTATATTTAGAATAAAGAAAGAAGTTAGTTGCCCAGGGCAACAGCTGCAGTGTACATGTGTATAGTGGGAAAGGGGAAGGACAAATGCTTTATAAGTACTGTTTTAACATTTTAAACAACTTTTTGAATGAGGAATTTTAAAACTCATGTGAGGCTGTAAGAAGAATCTGATAATCTTAGGAAGCAGAAGATAGACTCGTTTCAAAGGCTCAATCTCAATATTGGAATTTTTGGTACTTTAGAAAACTACTTTTTAGGTAGGCAGGATTTTGTTTCGTTTTCTTTCAATGAGATCCTACTGACAGTGGGAGTGAAACTTAACAGCTAAAGGTTAAAGTTGGGGTTTTTTTTGTTTGGGGAGCTTTTTGTATTTTTTTAAATGGAGTTTCATCTGCCTTAAAAATCTTCACCCTGTATCTGTTGGAAGACCCATGGCATATCTACCCATGGAGCTGAGACCCCATAATTTTTCCAGAGATTTTATCCTCCCATAATTGGGTTGAGACTTTAATTGGGCTCACATTTATAAAGCTGTTTTGTCCTGTAGAACAGCACCTGGTGAAACTTCTGAAAGCAGACTTGTGCATTAAATAGTATTATGGAAGTCAGTTCATAAAAACAACTCGGGCACTTCTAGCACTGTAGCAAATGCCTGATTCATTGGAGGTCCAAACTGCTTTTAAAATCTGCCTCTCTTCAGAAGAGAAACTGCATTCACCCCAGGGTTAGTCCTTTAAAACAGCATCTGAACAGTGATGGTGCCATCATCTGGGGAGGGGGCCCTGGGGAGTTTAATCAGGATGTAAACAACTTCTATCCATTCTCCCAACAGTGGGAAAAAACAGGGGGTTATATGAATGAAAAGGACAATTTGAATTACAAGCAGATTAGTTTTAAGGTTCCAGTGTGGTCAAAGTAAGAGAAACTACTTCCCCCGAAAAACAAATATAACTTGCATCTTTAGAAGATATTTTGGTCTGGTAATTAGGCTTATTTTTTACATGTTAGAAAAGATTATTAGATGTTGAAGGCTTTTATAAATTCTTTTCTCTGAGTTGCAGTAAGTTGTCAAAATCTCACTTTTATTATCTTTAGTAAGCTTAACAAATTCTGTTGTTTGAAATAATAGAAGTAAAATATACTCCAAAAATATTGGGCCAGATCTGTCATTGACTATTTTAGGTGGATTACAGTGCTGCAGGTGTCAGAAACAGCACATAAACATGAGGTTTCACGGAGCAGTGAAGCTCAGTGAAACTCTTTTAAATTCATTCTCTTTGCTGTCATGTTTCAGGGAATATACTAAGACAGAAATATTTATTAAAATGCATGCAATATATTAGTGCTGCAGGAATTCAGGATTGGTTTTGCTTCATAGTTTGCTCTAATATTTGCAACCCAAGTACTACATCATTGTGCTGGTACGTGAGAGTAGAACTGATACCATGAACTTGCAGTATGACAAACAAGAGGATAGAAGTTTTGACTGTGTCCAACAAAAAATTTGGCTTAAGCAGTCTTAATGTTAGATAATATATGGTACCTTATCTTTTTACCTCAAAATCTTTAGTGTATACTTGATTTCTTTATTAATATTTTCCTCTAGCACCATAAGGACAGGGAGTCTCCCCAGACAGTAAATAAGAGTTTGACTTGTGTAAAGGAACTTACAGAACACAAAAATTAGTCTATTAACCATCGTACATGAAAAAAATAAACTAGATAAATGTTACTTTAAAAAAAAAAATAGCATTTCAGTCATGAGTTCGCAATATGTGTACTACTTGTTTACTGATTTATTTGGTTTTCTCTCACAGGGCAAATCCATCTTTATTTTAGAAATCAGTCTTAGCTGTAGTTCAGCTGAAACATTAGGTTGATGATTGATTCATCAGCTGCTGAATATTGTTTCATTTTGTTAGCTACAAACGATAATGTCTCATCAAGAAAGAGTACCAAGTCTGTGTCTAGATTGTCTTGGATACTGTTTAAAATCTTTTTGTTTTCACTTACTCAGCTGCATTCTGTGAGGTAAAGAGCTGTGGCCTGATGCTGCAGTTGCCACTTACAGAACTGCATCATATTGCGGGTACAGGAGCAACACGTTTGTGAGATCAGCAGCTCTGGTTGGTAACGTGCTGATGTCCATCAACGCTGTACTGTTCCTACAGCTTGAAGACAGGCATTCCTAGACTCATAGAATGTATGTTTTGGAATACTTACTACATTTTCTCAAATATTTATTTCAAAGGCAACCCACTGAAGGTCGATCCCGTGATGGTGGTTTACGTCTTGGAGAGATGGAACGGGATTGTTTGATAGGTTATGGAGCCAGCATGCTTTTGTTGGAGAGACTGATGATTTCAAGTGATGCCTTCGAAGTGGATGTTTGTGGACAGTGTGGCTTGCTGGGGTACTCTGGCTGGTAAGTTGCCAAGGGCCTCTGTGTAACAAAACCTTGCCCTTGGTTGCAGTGCTTCTCAGTTTTCAAGTGCTCACAGGCACCAATTAACAGTCCCATGCACTTTAATCAAAAGCAGTGTCAATGTTCAAAATTGGTATTTGGAAAATTTGTGACAGGGGATGGTTCTTTATTGTGGTCTGATTGAAGTTAGGACTGAATTGAGCGTGTAGTCAATGGGCCAGGGATCTCTCCTGTTGTGGGGGCACAGGTATTCTCTTCTGCGGCCAGGCTGTTCCCTTCAGTCTGTCTGCTGACCTTCCATCCCACTGCTGACCTTCCATCCCACCCTTGCAAGGGATTATCAGATACCCAATCCCATATATCATCTATTTTTTGAAAAGGGAAAAACAGCGGTGTCAATGTACTTGACACCTCTGCCATCAGAAATGAGGTCACTGGCTGGGCTAGTCCCACATCTTCTGGTACAATCCCATGTTGAACCTCACAGGGCTGAAGAGTGAGAGTGGGCATAGAAGAATAGGAGCAGAAAGCAACATTCCCTGCTTTCTTGTTCTCTAGCTATGGAGTTCATAATCCCATGCATTCGGCTTTCGTTGGCTGTGCCCCTCCCAAAGCCTTTTTCTTTGTCAGCTTGTAAAACAAGGAGTTCCTCCTCAAAGCATCAGACCAATGCACTGATCCCATGGTGGAGCCTGAGAGACAAGCAGCTGTCTGTTTGGAAATTCAGCTGCCTAAATGCCTTGTTCCTAGGAAACTTCTCTTTAGACTGGCTAATGGTGTTGCTGTCTTACTCTGAGACCTAACCCAGTACTGAGTTAGTCTCCTGAAAACAAACTGGTTTTTCATATAGGGGAAGCATAAAACTGGATGTCAAAGCTGTGTGGAGCTTACCACGTGTAACACACTGGGTTTTGCTTTAACTATCTTTTCTGCACAGCAGTTTTGAGATGGCAGATTTAAAGTTGCCCTGTAGCATGCTGAAAATACACCATTATTATTAGAAGATAGACAGACATCTGCTTATCGTCTTAGAGGTGAATGTTTTGCTTTGACCTTTTGTTTTAGCTAAGCAGAAAACAGACTTGTGAGAACAACTGGAATTTGAGATACAATGTTCTTGCAAGCTTTGCAAAAATGGGTGACCTGAAATCCCATCACTAAGGGAAGAAAAACTAAATGGTGCAAGTTCAAGTTACAAGTTACTCTAATGTTTATGTTGGGGAAAAACGGGGAGTTAGAAGGAGGAGGAGAAAGATTAATTTCTAAACCTCAAAAGAGCACAGTTGGAAACTTGCCGTGTCTTGGATATCAGTATCAATCTATTGGGAGAGGCAGGAAATTGGACTTTATTCACTTCAGTGCCTCAGGAGTGATTTTTCCATGATATAATGAAGTAGGAAAGTAAGGTGTATTCTCAGTCTGTAGATGTGTAAAGGTGACAGCTACTGTTTCTGCTCTTGGTCAGACCTTTCTTCTGAAGCGTGTGGCTTCTGGCCAGAAACCAGGCACCACCTTTGTGTGCTCACAGCAGCAGCAGTTCTGCTCCTGGGGCAGCAGAGGTTCAGACAGAGATGGGTAAACACGTGTAATCCAGAGCAGAGATGAGGCCTGCTCTGGGCATCTTGTGACTGGTGATTTTCAGCTGGGCATGGTCCTGCTGGCTCTTGTGCCATGACTCTTTTTGAGAGTCCTGTTTTTCTTGAGTGTGTGTTCAGTGTATGTAAGAAATGAGGCTTTTTTCTGATCCAGGTCTCTTAAAACTACTGCAATGCAAATAACAATTGTAGGAAGTAGTGTGAAAGGAAGGACATGCCATAAGTCAAAGAACCAACCACTTCTAACTGTGTAAAGCATTGCCTTTAAAAATCCTCACATGCAGATGTAGCTCAGTTATTTTTTCAATAAGACCTTGACTTTCAGAGCAGTCCTTGAAGATTTTCAGAGTCCACAGGAAGTGAAGGTCCCCTGAAGAAACTTAGCAATTTGAAATTTAGAAGTAATACTATGTTTTATTTTTAAGGTGTTGCTAATATATTTCATTTTTTGAAGTTCATAGCAAAGTTTAGGAACTACTTAAATTATCATGAAAGAAACTACTGTTTCAGACAGAGCCAGACATTCTTGCAATCTGATTCTGTGAAAAGCTGTCTGATGTGTGAGAGTAATCAATAAGAGTTTCTGCTAAATTTTATACTGTGTCTACCAGTAGCTGAAGCAAGTGGCCCTATAATGAGCATCACAGTAGAGACCAAGTCATTAGAGAAACTTCCAAATGGGCCTTTTCAGTGACTCAGGAATTAATAAGACATTGCTGCAAGAAACCTTTTAGAAACATTGTTTGTGGCTAGCATTAAGGGCACTTGTCTTGTGGAAGATGAGCCCTTCCTCTCAGACAAGGACTAGTCCCTGGGTACGTTTTTCTGCAAGACAGTAACAGCAGATCAGTGTTGGGGCCTGAACTGGTATTTTCACAGGGAAGGGGGCTGTTGTGGCAGTGACAGAATTTGTCCCTGTAAAAAAGGCAGTTGAAACTTACGATGATTTACTGGTTTTATGCAAATTTTCCAACTTTGCTGTTGTAAAGGTGCTCAGGAGCAGAACTCAACTGAACGCAATGAGCAGAATTTGGTCCTTTTTTGATGATAAGTTGAGGAGTTATTCTGATCTCTCTAGTATGTACGTTTTAAAATACACATGAAGAAGAATTTTGTTACTGGTCCAGATTCAGCCTTGAATGGCACAGTTGCCTTTTCCTGACCAGTTTAGTGTCAATTCTAATACCAAATGGTCTTTCAAGTACTTGTTTCTGTGGTCTCTGTTTGACAGAGTTTTGTGCACCTTTCTGGGTGGTCCCCATCCCAGTACAAAGCAGGCCCAGAATGGTGTGGCTTTGAGCCTGGATGTAGTGAGAAGTCTCTGCTCCTCAGTCCCTAGGAGCTGTAATCAGATGCCAGACGTGTGCTCATAGCAGAAAGGCTGTGTCTTACCAGGCTGCCAGGGCCTGCAAGGCTGCTCCCATTGAGAGCAACTGCTTGCTTGCCATCATCGGAGAATGGCTCCCATTTAGGTCACTTCTCCCACCATAAAATGTACCTATCCCTATAAATATGGACATGGGGAGTAGTTATAAACCTGCATTTACTGTCAGCCTCATTCTGTACCACAGTAGCCTGCAGGAGTTTTGCTAATTCTTTAATTGGATCTTCAGACTGTTAAGACTTTATGCCAGAAATATAAATTTGAAACCCAGGAACAAAAAAAAGAGCTTTGTTAGACCATTAGGAAGTGCTGAGTCACTCTGTGTTCCCAAAGGAGTGTCTTTCTCAACTCTCCAAAAACAGAAGATGGAATATACAGGAGAATGAAGAAATAGGGAGGTTGGAAACTGATTTTTATAAGAAATATTTTCTACCACCACCGAATTTGAGTCCCAATACTGTAAAGATGGCTGACTAGCCTATTTATTCCTTATATAGTCAAGGTTATATCTATATGACAAAAAATCCCTTTCCCCTGAATTTTAAGATCATTAGAGCAAAGAGCACAAAAAATATGTGTTAAAGCAGTTTTACTGGGTTTCTATCCTGACTAAAGTTTATAGATGTAAGATGAGAAGTGCCTCTTTTCTGGAAAGTGAAATAATTTGAGATATTATAGGGTGAAATAGCATATTAAAAACCTTCTTTCTTCCTGACTCTTCTTTTTGTGACATATATATAACACAGAAATTGGACCATTAACCATTTTTTTCAGAAACACTTGGCTTTGTTCACCTCCTTTCTGTCACTATGCAGTGCTGAATTTGGGTTGACATTTATGTGAAGAAGCAGAAGTCAGTCCTGTTAGCTCCTGAGCATTGTGATTGCCCTCCAAGAAAAGTGCAGGTTTAACATTGAGCTCCTATTGACTTCAGTCAGATTATTTAAGGACTTAAAGCTATGACTTAAGCACTGAAATGTGTCTCAGGCATTTGGTGCTTCTAGGACTGTGGCCAGTGTTTAAATGCAGATGGACAAAACATCAGTGGCCAGTGGTAATTGGAGTTTTTTCACCAGAAATTATGGACCAACTCTAACTTTCTTTTTTTGTTTGTTTCCCTAGGTGCCACTACTGCAAATCATCATGTCATGTGTCTTCTCTGCGCATACCTTATGCTTGTAAACTCCTATTCCAAGAACTGCAGTCCATGAACATCATACCTAGGCTAAAACTAGCTAAGTACAATGAATGAACAAGATGAAAAAGACCGAAAAAAGTACCTTAAGAATTTGAAATCCAGCATATCTAACTGGGAGGTTTTTTGGTGAACAGGAATAAGCTCTAAAACCTGAGTGAAGGGAGGTGCAAGACAGTAGGACATTTTTCTTACATATCCTCCTTGTTTTTAGCTGGCATGGAAGAGTCTGTCAGTAAAATACACTAGGAGCAGTTCTGAAGCCTTGATTAGTCATGAAGAGGACATGTGGGAATTGTGGAATAAGGCCATGGTCCAGCAAAGCACTTGGATCACTTCAAAAAATCCCATGCTTGTGTTTGAAAAGGTCTTTGCTGGACTAGGGCTTAAGCAGAGCTAAATCTACATCTTATTCATAGAGGTTAAAAATGTTTTCCAAACCAATGTAATAAATGTTTTAAATAATACTGGCTGAATATGTTGATAGTTGTGTAAGGAATGGTAAGGCCTTATAATCTCTAAACCATTTTCTGTTCCTAAAGCGGTTTGTTAAAGCGTTAAAATTTTCTAAAGTAGTGTCAATGTTAGAGAAATGAAACTACTTTCTCAGGAGCCTGAGATCAGACATTTTGAGTGAGACTTGAACATGCGGGTGCATTTGTGTGCAAGTAGTGGTGTGCTTGTGCGGGTAATCTGCTCCCAACTAAATGTACACAGTTTCCATGGAGTTCAGGGGAGGAGGTGACTGCATATGTAGCAAGTGCATGATACAGCACACAGATATCCATTCCATTCCTTCTGAGGGTAGTAGGTCTGGTAATACACTGGCTCAAAACCCTGAAAAGACAGGTAATGGTGTAGAGGACTAGGTAAACAAACTAGGTAATGATGTAGAGGACTCTAGAACTTTTTTAAAATATGGACACAGCCAAAACATTTTAAGAACAAAACAAAACCAAACCTATGAAGAACAACAAATCCTTCACTGACAGTGAAGCAGGTTTGAATGACCTGAAAGGATAGAAAGGGAAGAGCTGGATTTTTTCATGAGGTCTAAGGCCTAGAACTAAAGCAGTGGATGAACTAAGAGTCATTTAGTACCCTAAACTAACGAGCCCTTACTCAGCAAAGCATGCAGTTAATTTTTAAGCAAAGGACATCAACATGTGCAGACTTCATCTGTTCTTCAGTGAAAAGCAGCACTCTGGGTCGGTGAGGATACAGAACACTGCCTATGATCTAGAAGTCCTGAGATGCTCTTTGGCTCCTCATATGGCTGAACTTTGTGTGCTGATCCTGACGATCCTGCTGATCCTGACACTGCTCATGCAGTCATGTTGCTGCTGTTCCCTTAGCTCTTAAGGAACACAGATGAGTATCAGCCTGAGTAGGTTTCTTTTTAGCCTTCCACCAAATGTTTAAACTAGTACTTTTGTGTTTGGGCTTAAAAACCAAGCCTGAAGAAATAGATTCTACTTTTCTTCTCTTTTTTTTCTCCCCCTTTTTCTTGCAATTGGACTGATGACAACACAGATGTCAACACAGCACAGCTGGATTGGAAAAGCTCTTGAAGCACCTCTTCCAGGATCCAAACAGCTCAGAGTTATTTACAAAAGAGTTTTAAGAGTGTGACGTGCTGCTTCATACTGGAGGAAGAGCTTAACCAAAAGCCAACCAAATGAACAACCTGTGCTTTGGTGCCTGAGATGGCCCAGCTGCGGCTCGGGAGCACCAGCAGAGGGAGTGAGCCTCTAAGGCTGCGGCTGCTGGGGGGCACCACGCAAACCTGCTGAGGATAAGGGTCCTTGCTCCCTAGTCCTCTCCTAAGTGGTCTCCTAGGGTGGTCAGAGCTGCAGGACATGAAAGACTAAGCAATGTGTGCAATTACCACCCATGGAAATTGAAGCAGTTAGAGCAGAGATGGAGGAGGAACAAAGGAATGAGTTGAGAGAACAGGTCTGTGTGCGGCCCTGAGGAGGAACCTTGCAGCTTGTTCACCTCAAGCTGATGAAAGCATGGGGATGAATGAGTTTGTGAGGATGAAGGATATCCTCTGTAATAGCTGAGGCTTAGGAAGAAAGGGGCAGCCATAGGAATGATGGATCCAGTAGAGCATAGAAACTAGACATGTCTGGCAGTAAGTGAGGGTCACCCACTATCAGCTACTCTGGTGATATCTACATCAGTTGCATTTACACATCGCTGCTGCCTAACCTAAGCCTGTGCCTACACTGGAAGCTTATTAGAGCAGATTTGAGTTGAAACTCTGATACTTAGTTTTTACCTCTCTCTAAGAGGTTGCCTATGTTCCATCATAATTGACACCTGCAAGTAATCTCTTGGCAATGGAATAAGCATTACAAAACCAGCAGCAGAAACAGAACAAATGTCTGTGGATTCCTGGAATATGGTTGGTCAAAGTCACAATTCAAGGAAGGAATCTTACTGCAGTCAGGAAAAAATTATAATGTACGGACTGATGAGTTAAAATACAATCTCAGAACTCCAAAGCTGTTACACTGCTTTTCCTCTGGTGAGCCTCATCCTTGCAGCCCTTTCAATTATCTTCCCAGACAACCTCCCCTCCCCCCTTTTTATACTGTGAATGCCTTCACAAAGAGGTCTTATGGCAGCTCATGGCTGTACTGCTGGAGCTGGCCTTGCCCAGAACAACCCTGCCATCACTGTCTACCTACTGAATTAGATACCATATTCTGAACAACACCTGACAAAATCTGAAGGCTGTAGTACAAGGAGCTGTGGCTAGAAAACTACCATAAGGCTTTCATTCCATTGCAACTTCTTTATTCCTTGTGTATAGTGTCCAGGAGAAGCTTTCTAGAAATGCTGTTCGGCAGGAAGGTCTTGAGCATCACTCCCAGCTGAAATGCCAAATACAATCCATTTTCTGATACGAGCTAGAGGTGTGTGCTGCTGTTGGAAAAGACACATAAGTCCATGTAGTGTGTTTAAGTTGCCACTTCCTTTGCAGACAAAGGGTTAAATGCTGTGTACCCTGTTGAGTATTGTACATGTCCAGCCCTCCTGTTTGGTTGTGAGAAACAGAATGAAGCCAGGGCTGAGCTGCAGAAGGCTATGGGGTAGAGAGCAAAGCACAGGGCTTCTGGCCAGTTCTGGAGCTGTGAGCAACACAGGTCACTAGTTTAGAGTTCAGAAAAACAACTTCCTTCAAATCATTTTCGTAACCCTTACATGTATCTAACTTTTTTTTCAAGGTAAATGTATCCAAACATAGAAATGAGAAAAACAAACTATAAAGAAAAATGAAACCAGACTGGCCAATTTTGGCATTCAAAGAGGATATATTATGAAATAAAGGCATACTGAGATGTAATAATTTTAAGATGAAAGTAAAGGAAAGGGCTCCCACTAAGCACAATTGGTTTTGTTTGTAATGCCCATATCTCGTTAAGAGTTTTCCTTACAAAGAAGCTTCAATGTACAGCAAAGAGAGCTTTTAATTCGTTGGACTCCTTACTTGTTGCTTAAACAAGGAGGAAAATCAATGAAAAACATAGACTCATGATGATGAGAAATTACTGTATGTCTTTTCTCATGTTTTCCAATGGTAAACAGAAAAATATCTGTGGTTTATAGCAAAATGGGAGTACGTCATAATTAAAAACCTTTAAAGACTGAAGAATATTTCATTGGTTAATAGTAACAAATGGCAAACTAATGAAAAGTGCTGTACACCTGACAATGGATTTGCAAGCCCTGCTCAGACCACACCTGTTAAGCCTGACAGTAACTGGTGTCACACAGCTGTAAAACCAAACTAGAGGGGCTGAAAAGGTGTCTGTACTTTGCCCCAAGGCTCTTGAGGAGGAGGATGGCCCTAGTGAGAGGGAGCATAAGCCTTGAAACAAGGGCTTGCAGCCCTCCCACAGGAGCCCTCCTCAGCCGTGTCTCAGCACAAGCACCTCTGGAGCTGTGGCAGGGAGCGGGCTTAGCACTGCTGAGAGCCCCCTCCAGCCGGCCTCTCCTGTTGGAGCTGAGGATTGTTTTACAGCCCTTTGCCATTTCAGCAGGGCCATGGGGCACTTGATGAATTCCCTCCTCTGAAGAGGACGTGACTTGCCCAGGGCCACAGAAGACCGTGCCAGAACTGGGATCAGGGCTCCACGGTCCCCAGGTGCCAGACACGTGCTTGCCTTAAAGCTGAGCACTTCATCAAACCGTAAAATCCAGCCAGATGGTGACTCTTTGCTATTATCTGGACCAGTGCTGGGAGGCTTAACGTGTGCAAGGCACGGTGAGGATCCGGATTCCAGTTTCTGTGTCTAAGGCTCAGAAACCCAGAAAATGGATCCGTGTTTTAGACCTAAATGCTGCTAGGAACTTGAACATGTTTGAACACAAGTTCTGACTTCTGTCCATCCCTGTCATGAAATACTTCCATCTCAGCATGGGCCCACCAGTTTCAGTGGGGGAGTTCTTTCTCTGGGAAGGGGTAGAAAGGTGCAGGAGTAAGGACAACTAATTTTGTCATTCTTACTCTGCCCTGGATATGTGACCCCAGTCAGACTCTGTGCTTTCAGGTAGCCAAGACTGCATCCTCTTTAGCAACCTCGCCTTGCATGAATCAGTTTTGCCTCTCTGCAATCATTTACAAACTCACTGTATGAACCTGGGAGGCAAATATACCCCCTCTGCCTTCCTTACATAGGAACATACATCCCAAAATTCCAGAACTCTCAGTTAAACTCTCCAAACCCAGGTCAGAGCTAATACAGAGAATTTTTGAAGTTGGATTTTTTTAAAAAGCAGTCTATATGGCTTTATTCTCTTTCTGTCTCAAAATCAACAGCAAAGATTTTTGTTGTCTACCCAGCAAATGGACTTAGGCCTTTGTTCCATCTTCCAAAAACTCCTTCCAAGCTCCTGAGCTGCCTATTCCTCTTTGCATCTCGCTGCTGGGGAAAAAAAAACCAACTATATATTTCTCATAGCTGCGGTTACCCCTTTATTTGTGCATTTCCTGAGGCAGGTAACTCTGAGGTGGTTCCAGTGACCATGTATTTTTTCCAGTAACTTCGTTGTGCATGTCCTTGTCCCCTCCTCCCAGTCAGTATATAAACAGCATGTTAGATCCAAATCAAAAGCAATTCCCTGCTGCTAACTGCAGCAGAGCCTTTGTCTTCACTAGCCTGAGTTTTGGGGAGCTCCTTGACCTATGCATATGCTTTACCATTCCAGACGGTGCATGGTAGTTACTGTCTACTTGACAATAAAACATTATAAACAGGGAAAGAGCTCAAGAACTAAGAAAGAAACTGGTGTGCTAAATAGTGAAGTTCTAATTTCTTGCTAAACTTATGTTCTAATAATGGAAACAGTTTTCCCTTGAACTCGTGGTGAATTGGAAACTTAAAACTCTGCATTCAGGCCTCCCCCTGCCAGTCAGAGGCAGGCACTGAAGGTAATTCTCTGTGCTCCAGGCAGATCAAAAGAAGCTCATTATCAGTCGATCATCCAGAAGGATATGACAGCTTCACATCCAGTTGTTCGGCAGCTGAGATGCAGTCTGGAATGGATCTTTTCTGTGTCTGTTGTCTATAATAGCTTTTAGGGCTGGCTCTTCTTCCAACACAGAGTACAAATCCTCTGGTAACTAGTACCAGCCACACACAACAAAAGCCAGCTAAATCTGGTGTAAGCTCGGAAATCGATGACTGCTTGCCCTTTTCTCAAACTCAAGTCAGCAAGTGTCTCCCAGGCCGAGCGTTCTGGGCAGCAGCCCTGTGGGCAGCGGTTCTTCTCAACTCCTGCGGATGCTGGTACTACCCAGGAGAGAGAATTCCCTTCCTCCAGGCAGACTGACCAGTGACCAGTGTGAACCAGATATTTCCACTGATCACTTCTGCCAACACTGTCACTGCACTACTTTATAAACAGAAGAGAGCTCAGGCTGAGCAAAATTCCTTTCACAGACATTAATAAGAGAAGATATTGAAGGCTGACTGTATTCATCTTCAACAAAACTTGGCTTCAGAAATGTCTACAGTTACAGCATGCCAGCTGTAATTCATGTTACTTTTCTTTCCAGCTAAAAGGAAGGTACCCCCTGCCCCGTGCATGTGCAATCCATCATTTCCATGCCTCTGCTCTTCTGCTCGTTTTCTCCCAGATACCTGCATATGTGTCTGCCCTAGCCACTTTCTCTTGGTGCTTGTGTCAGTTAAAGGCTTTTGAAGGAATTGGTGCACATGTTTACCTAGGCAGCCTTTTGATGTTTTTCTCCCAGTTCCTGCATCTGTCAGCATCATGTTCCCCAAGCACAGACACAGAGTTGATTCCAGAAGTCATCTGTCAGCTTACTCCATATCCTGTCCTTCACCTATACGTATAGCTTCCTCAGGGGTGTTAATATATGTAAAATAAAGTTAACATTTCCTGTTCTGGTAATAAAGATGAGTAAGTGGGAAAGAGAAGCCAGTAGAGAAACAAGATCCTTCTCTGCTGCTTCCATGGGATTTGCCCAGTAGATGAAGACAGCAGAAACAGGAATAGAGCTGGGAAGGAGGGCTGACAGAAGTAGGGGTTCATACTGAGAGGAGGAGGCTGCTGGCTCAGGCAAGAAAATATGGAACCATTCACAGACTGCAGCCTCTGCTAAAATAATGAAGTGTCACTGTGTGTTTGGCTGTTGCCAGCAGTCTTACAGCCTGCACAGAGATGCATCGGATCCAGAAGGATCCCCTGGGTCACTGAACTCAGATCCGTGGTATTGCAAAGAACCATCTTATGTAACTCCTTTCACAAGCAATTCCCATCCATTCCTAAAACTAATGCGGGGTGGTGTCCCTGATAATCTATGGGAAAACTTCTGCAGAACTTCAGCCTAAAGTTGCCTTTAAGTAGAATTACTTAAATTAATAGATAACAGTTTATATTTTTTGTTCCTGTGCCAGTAGTTTTGTTGAAAATGCTGTTCTTGGTGTTTTCCCCCAAAATATTTGTTAAGAGTTCAGTACAGATTCTTCAAGTCTAGCACCAGCATAAGGAGCTTTTTATGGCAAAAAAGGTGTGGTCACACCCTACTGGCACAGTCAGCTGCAGAGTGGAAGACAGTCCTAGAAATGTGTTTTTCTGAAAGATCTCAAAATACCTGGATGATAAGTTGATACAAACGATCATACTTCCACTCTGTCTCTGCTTTGCTAAACCATCAAAAGAAACTAATTTTCTGTCGGTCGCCTAAAATGGTATGTCAGCTTTGCATCCAGTTGTTTAGCAGCCTGGAACGTGTCTTCTGTTCTCTTGATGATCATTCTCTTCCCTCCTGCACGAACACAAGTTTGTATTCTTTCTTGAATAAAAGTGGTATTCTTTTCAAAATAGCAGCAGAATCCTTCTCCACTAAAAATGCATCATCTGATGCAAAATCTCCGTATATTTTATGGCTTGTAGATGATCTGCATAGGCAAGGACTTGGAGTAAAAATTCCCGGTTGTATACTTTTTGCATCCTTGCTGAGATCTGCCCATTGTATCAAATCAAAAACTGCAGCTAGTGGCTTGTAGTGCTGCCATCTGAAAACTGCAGTACAGGAGATGCTCTGTGCTTTCAGAAGAATAAAGTACTTTAATAACTGTCACAGGGACATCCAGAAGCATGAGATTATTTTTAAACAGGTAAGCAAAACCCAAACAAGAAACAATAATGGAGCTATGAAGTACACTGGGGTGATCTAAAACATTTGAGGGGAGATTAGGTAAGCAGGAAGGCAACAGCATTTATATATTCCACAAGAATGTGGGGACAGGAACTAACCTGGAGAGGCAGGGAGTAAACACATTGCAACAAGTATCTCTAGTCTAACAAAAGTGCCACTGCTGATCCTGCCCACACATTCTCCTTCACAGAGAACGTACACCTTTGCATCCTGTTAAAGAACAGCCCAAGCGCCTCTGGACATCCAGGCTGTGCTAAATCCCGTGCTTCTCATTGCCCCCAGAAAGAACATATCCCTGTGTTCACAAATCCTGTATTTTCATTCTGCTCATCTCTGAAACTTTACGTCGGTGAAGGCAGAATTCCCACAAGTGCAGGGTGCCCGTGATGGAGCCCCTGCGGCTGCCACGGCAGGTGTTCCACACTTCCAGAAGCCAGGCCCCTGCCTGCGGGCACCTCCCCGCGCCAGGGAGCGATGGGTGGCGAGTGCCCGCGGGCTTGTGCCGGCCCAGGGCTGGGCGCCTCAGCCCCGGGCTGCCGAGGACTGTGACCACCCCGGGGAAGCCATGCGGGCACCAGGTAACTCCCCGCGTACAGGCGGCGCCGGCCGCATCTCCTGAGTTTTAGAGTTAACGCGGGTTTCAAAACCCCTTGAAGACGAGCCCCGCTCAGAGACAAAAATACCCCTGAGGTTTTTGTGGGGCTTCTGCCCCCGCACAGGGCCCGGGGCTCTCCCGGAAAGGGCAGGCTGGCTCCGAGGGGCCCACGGCCTTCCCTCAGGCTCCTCTCAGGGCTCGCACCATCCACGGTAAAGCCTTGCGGGAAAAGAAAGTGGGAAAAAAACCCATTAAAAGGTGGGAAAATGTCACCGTTTTGGCGGTGACCATCAAAACCCATCCGCACGGCCCGCGGAGGCGTTTAGCGGCGGGGTTCAGCGTGTCCCTTCGCTGTGGGAGCGGGACGCGCCCCGATCCGGGCGGTGTGGGGGAGGCGGCCGGGTCAGAGCCCCGCGGGGGCGGCAGCCGGGGGCCGGGCAGCCCCGAGGAGGCCGGGGCGGGGGCGATGGGTCCTGCCGGGCAAGGCTGGGGCGGCAGCAGTTGCCGCCAGGCCGCGCCGTCGAGGGAGGCGGCGGCACAGAGCCGGCCGTGCCCGCCCCGTCGGGGTCCCGGTGCCGTGCCGCGCCGCCTGGAGCACAGCCAGCCCGGTGGCACGCGGGTGGTGCAGGGAACGGAGAGATGAAAGTTCCCCGTCGGGATTGCCATGGCCGTCAGGAAAGAGCAGAGCCCCTGCGTTGGGTTGGAGTTGTTTTTTGGTGGGGTAGAGGGCAGAGGGAGGAGGAGCATCAGCCTCCCCAGGCCTTGCTCCCGTCTCGCCGGACACGTCCCCGCGGCGGGCAGAGCCGGCCGGCGTCCCTGCCGCCACCGCGAGGGCTTCTCCGCCGGCTGCAAACTCGGTTTTTGCACCGTCTCTCTCCGGTATTATTTTTACGGGCCTTCTCTTCGTGTACACTGGCCTCCCCACGCCGAAACCCGGCCTGTGGGGGTGCGCAGCGGCCCCCCGGTGCCCGCCCGGCCCGGCCCGCAGGGGCCGAGCTGCCCCGCCGGCTCTCCCGCCGCCGGCCCGCCTGGGGATGCGAAGGCACCGCGGAGTGCCGGGCTTCCTCTTTAGCAACCTCGCCGCTTGTTTTGCTGTGTGGGGTTGGTGGTTTTGTTGTTTTTTTTCCCGAGAGGGAGAGGGAAGGGGGGGTAGTCTGGGTGTAGGGAGGGGAGAGGGGGAGAAGAGTGGAAAACGTTGGCTCTGTCCATGGTCAAAGTAATTCAGCTATAATCCCCCTTTCTCTTCCTCTCCTGGAGCTCTATTCATATTCTAATCACAGCTTTTCCTTCCCTAAACCAGCCACTTTTATCAGAGCCCTAGCTTTGCACTTTTACTTCCACTTCCAGCACATACAACCGCATGCAGAATAAGCAACTTTTTCCAGCCTCTGTCCTGCCCCGCTCTCCCCCCGCAATCTTCTAACCCGAAAAGGGATCCTCGCATCCTCGGACTGAAGCTGGGAGACACCACCAGTTTGAAAACGCACCCGTTTGGTTTTTCATTTCTCTTGGCAATCGAGATCTCCCACCCCCCTGCTTTCCGCCCGGTCCCACGGAACGCTCTCCGGGTCAGCCGCTCTCCGCTGCCAGACAAGCCGGTGGCGAGCGGCCCCCACCCCGCCTTGCCCTCTCTCCCTGAGGCCCGGGGAAATGCACGGGAGTCCCTGCCGCAGGTCTGCAGTCCCGAGATACTGGCAACTTCTCTCTCCCCTCACACTCCCCTTTCCTACCCACACACATCGCCCGTTTTTTTTTCTCCAATAAACTAAGCTTACAAGATATTTGGGAAGCTGTGCAGCTTCCAATGCCATGTGCCCGCGAAGGATCCCAACCCAGAGCCCACCGGGAGGAGGAGAATGAGGAGGAGGAGGGGAGCTCGGCCGCGCTGAACGCACACCCGGCAGCCCCAAAGAGCACAACCCCAAACCTACTGCCCGTTTGAAGATCTAAGCCAATTTTGATCTCGGTCTGTAATGAGCCAAGGACCT